>CAVNZL010000012.1:2135000-2467500 GCA_963693355.1 Pontia daplidice | reverse complement strand
AAAAAAAAAAAAAAAAACAAAAAAAAAGGGGGGGGGGGGGGGGGGAGGAAAAAAAAAAAAAAACACCCCCCCCCCCCCCCGGGGAGAAAACACCCCCCCCCCCGGGGGGGGGGGGGGAGCAAACCCCCCCCCCCCCCCCAAAAAAAAAAAACGCCCCCCCCCCCCCAAAAAAAAAAAAAAAAAAAAAACCCCCCCCCCCCCAAAAAAAAAAAAAAAAAAAAAAAAAAAAAAAAAAAAAAAAAAAAAAAAAAAAAAAAAAAAAAAAAAAAAAAAAAAAAAAAAAAAAAAACACCCCCCCCCCCCCCAAAAAAAAAAAAAAAAAAAAAAAAAAAAAAAAAAAAAAAAAAAAAAAAAAAAAAAAAAAAAAAAAAAAAAAAAAAAAAAAAAAAAAAAAAAAAAAAAAAAAAAAAAAAAAAAAAAAAAAAAAAAAAAAAAAAAAAAAAAAAAAAAAAAAAAAAGGGGGGGGGGGGGGCCAAAAAAAAAAAAAAAAAAGGGGGGGGGAAAACCCCCCCCAAAAAAAAAAAAAAAAAAAAAAAAAAAAAAAAAAAAAAAAAAAAAAAAAAAAAAAAAAAAAAAAAAAAAAAAAAAAAAAAAAAAAAAAAAAAAAAATTTTTTTTTTTTTTAAAAATTTTTGAAAAAAAAAAAATTCCCCTAAAAAAAAAAAAAAAAAAAAAATTCCCTTTTTAAAGTGGGGGGGGGGGGGGGGGTTCCCCACGGGGGGGTTCCCACCCCCCAAAAGGGCCCCCAACCAAAGCAATGAAAAAGGGTAATTTACCAAAAAAAAGATTTTTGATTTTTGATTTTTGATTTCAAAGCTTATGCCATTATTTGTGAGCTTTTATTTGGATAAGGATTCTATTTAACCATGTTTATAAAAAAGGTCCCATGTTATCATTTCAGCTCAGGCTATAGAAAATCCGTGTAATTCTGCAATTTGCGGACCAAACAGTCAGTGCAGAGTGATAAACAATCAAGCCGTCTGTTCTTGTCTGCCAACATATTTGGGTGTACCACCTGCATGTAGACCAGAATGTACTGGAAACTCCGAATGTGCATTAAACAAAGCTTGTATGAATCAAAAGTGTGTTAACCCTTGCATTGGAGTATGTGGAATTAGAGCTACTTGTGAAGTTATCAATCACAATCCAGTATGTGCTTGCCCTGAAAAATATTCTGGTGATCCGTTTGTGCAGTGTAATTTTGTGTTAAGTGAGTATAAACGTTAATAGATATTCAATTAAGATCTTAAAAAAAACATAACTTTATTTTGATAATTTTGATAGTTTCAAATAATCGTAATAAATATAACCTTTTAAAAGTTGATAATTTTACAGGTTCACCAGTGGTTGTGAATCCCTGCCAACCATCTCCGTGCGGTCCAAACTCAATTTGCCAAGAAACTAATGATAGCCCTTCATGTAGTTGTATGTCTGGCTTCAAGGGTGAACCTCCTTATTGTAGACCAGAGTGTATTAGTAACAGTGAATGTGCACCTCATTTGGCTTGCAGAAATCAGAAATGTCAAGATCCTTGCACAGAAGTCTGTGGAGAGAACGCAGAGTGTCATGTTGTAAGTCACGCTGCAATGTGTGTTTGCCCTCAAGGATATGGAGGAGATCCCTTCACGAGGTGTACCTTACATACAACAGTAGAAGTACTAAACCCCTGTTTCCCGTCTCCGTGTGGACCAAATGCTGCATGCAGGGAGCAAAATCATGTAGGATCATGCACATGCAATGAAGGCTTCTTTGGAAATCCTTATGAAGGCTGCAGACCGGAATGTGTCAGTGACTCAGATTGTCCAGGAAATAAAGCTTGTGTGGGTAATAAATGTCAAGATCCATGTCCAGGAACTTGCGGAATAAACGCTGAGTGTACTACAATTAACCATTTAGCTACGTGTACTTGTATAAATGGCTACACTGGTGACCCAAATAGACGATGCAATATAGTTACAATCACCGCAGTAGCGACTGAAATTTGCCAACCAAGCCCCTGTGGTCCATACAGCCAATGCAAGAATATAAATAACCAAGCAGTGTGTAGTTGTTCGCCTAACTTTGTTGGGGAGCCACCCAATTGTAGACCTGAATGTTCCATTAATTCTGAGTGCCCCTCAGATTTGGCTTGTGTTAACAACAAATGTATTAACCCTTGTCCCAAGACTTGCGGAGTGAAGTCAGAGTGTCGTGTTATACACCATAATGCAATATGTAGTTGTCTTCAAGGTTACACTGGGGATCCATTTACAAGGTGCTACAAAAAGCCAGTTGAAGTACTACAACTAGATGAAAGCAAAGATCCATGTCTTCCAAGCCCGTGTGGCGCCAACGCGCAATGTCGATTGATATTTGGACAAGCTTCATGTTCGTGCCTCGCGGGATATTTAGGAAGCCCACCCAATTGCAGGCCAGAATGTGTAACTAATGATGATTGTATCAGTTCTCTAGCATGCATAAACGAAAAATGTAAAGATCCCTGCCCTGGAGCTTGCGGTCAAAATGCGAAATGTAATGTCAATAAACATTTATCGATCTGCAGTTGCATAGATGGGTATGCAGGAGATCCGTTTACATCATGTCGCTTACAGCCTGTACGAGGTATGTACGGAATTTTTATTTTTTCCTTAACATACTTAATGGAAGTGAATAAGGGAATGTTTATTTTTCAGAATCTGTGGAAGCCGATTTATGCAATCCTTCGCCTTGTGGGTCTAATTCGATTTGTAAAAATGGAGAGTGCTCGTGTCTCCCAGACTATCATGGGGATCCATACGTAGGTTGCAGGCCTGAATGTGTTACTAGTTCAGATTGTCAAAGAAATCAAATTTGTCTGAAAAAGAAATGCTTTAATCCGTGCCCTGATACGTGCGGATTGAACGCAGTGTGTGAAGTTATCAATCATATTCCAATGTGTACTTGTAAAACAGGCTTCTCTGGCAATGCTTTCGTCTTTTGCAATCCTGTTCAAGGTAATTTCTTTTTCTTTAGAGCCTATTTCATTTTTATCGATTACCGTGATTTATTAATATTATATATAATAACCGTAAATACTTTTTTAGCATTAATATCCAGTAATCCATGCAATCCAAGCCCGTGTGGGCCAAATAGTCAGTGCCGCGAAGTGAATAGTGTGGCAGTATGTTCTTGTATTTCTGGTTTCTCCGGAAACCCACCGACTTGTAGGCCAGAATGTACCACCAGTGGAGAGTGTGAATTAAATAAAGCATGCAATAATTATAAATGCATTAATCCATGTGTGGGCGCCTGTGGTTTCAACGCTATGTGCCAAGTAGTTAATCATAATCCTATATGTTCCTGCCCGAATGAATTAACCGGAGATCCCTTCAGTAGATGCATTCCCAAACGTAAGTATTGTACCATTAGTGAATTACCAACGACCTCTATAAAGCTTTATTATTTATATAATAATATGTTACAGCTTTGGATACACCAACGAATACCAACCCGTGCATTCCATCTCCGTGTGGGCCAAATGCAATTTGTCAAGAAACAAATGGATCACCTACGTGTACTTGTATGAATGAATATATTGGACTACCCCCTAACTGTCGACCTGAATGTACTAGTAACAGCGAATGCCCCAGTGATATGGCGTGTATTAATAACAAATGCAGCAACCCTTGTGTTGGTGCTTGCGGTAATTTAGCAGAATGCCGTGTCGTCAGTCACACCCCAACTTGTGTTTGCCCTCTTGGGTATAATGGAGACCCATTCGTTTCCTGTAAAGTGACGATTGTAGCTATGGAGCAATCTTCGCCCTGTACACCATCACCGTGCGGTAGTAATGCTATATGTAAACAGCGTAATAATGCCGGTGCATGTATTTGCCTGTCCGGATACTTTGGTAACCCATATGAAGGATGTCGACCTGAATGCGTGGTCAATACGGACTGTCCTTCTGATAAAGTTTGTCAACAAAATAAATGTCAAGATCCTTGCCTTGGGACGTGTGGGATCAATGCACAATGTCACACTGTGAATCATGCCCCGCTGTGCTCTTGTTTGCCCGGGTATACCGGTGACCCCTTCAGAAATTGTATTTATAGACAAGGTACAAATCATTTTTATATATTTTGACTAAATTTCATGTCAAGAACATTAAAAAAAATATGATAGTGTTTGAATCACTACAGGTTTTTATATTGTTTCAGAAATTGAAGAGATAAAAAATCCGTGCTCACCATCGCCTTGTGGCCCTAACAGTATTTGCAACGTTAAAAATGAGCAAGCTGTATGCAGCTGTAGTCCAGAATATCGAGGTTCCCCACCAAATTGTCGCCCTGAGTGTGTAATTAATGCAGAATGTTCTATTGATAAGGCTTGTGTGGGTCAAAAATGTATAGATCCGTGCTTGGGACAGTGTGGGCAAAATGCAAAATGTCGTACCATTAACCACAGTCCAATATGCACTTGCAAAGATGAATATACTGGAGATCCTTTCGGTAGATGTTACCCAATCATCATACATGCAGTTCAAGACATATCTAAAAATCCTTGTTCACCATCACCATGTGGTCCATTCAGCCAATGTTTAGAAATTGGTACTATACCTTCATGTACTTGTTTACCAGACTATATTGGTTCTCCACCAAACTGTAGACCAGAATGTGTTATTAATTCTGATTGTTCAAGTAACTTAGCATGTATGAATCAAAAATGTAAAGATCCATGCCCTGGATCATGTGGCATAAATGCTCAATGCATTGTGAAGAATCACACTCCCATTTGTACGTGCCTTGCTAACTTCGTTGGAGATGCGTTCACGGAATGTAAACCACAAGGTAAATATGCTAAATTATATAAATATTTTTTTGAATTAGTTTTATTCATCCACTTTAAATAATATACCTGTATTAGTTGCAGAAGTAATACAAGATATGATAGATCCTTGTGATCCGTCACCTTGTGGGCCTAATGCCGTATGTGATAATGGTGAATGTACATGTTTGCCGGAGTATCATGGCGATCCTTACTTCGAATGTCGACCAGAATGCGTACTCAGCTCAGACTGTGATCGGAATAAGGCATGTCATAGAAACAAATGTGTTAATCCCTGCAATGCGCAAGTGTGTGCTGCAAATGCTATATGTGAAGTAATAAATCATATACCTATGTGTAGATGTCCAGAAAATATGGTTGGAAATGCTTTTGTACAATGTTCACCAACTGAAGGTAAGGACATCTTGTTTCTTCATGGTTTAATAGAAAGCTTAATCTTACTTTGATTAATCACAATTTTGTCTTTTTTATTTTAGTTGTGGCTCGACAACCTTGTAATCCATCACCTTGTGGTCCAAATAGTCAATGCCGTGACATAAATACGCAACCAATTTGCTCATGCTTAGAAGGTTTCATTGGAATACCACCATCATGTAGACCGGAATGTGTAGTAAACACTGATTGTCTACCCGATGAAGCTTGTACAAATAGAAAATGTATTAAACCATGTGAAGGTGCATGTGGAGTTGGAGCAAAATGTCAAGTTATAAATCACAATCCTATTTGCTCTTGCCCTCCTAGGTATACCGGCAATCCGTTCGTCCGATGTTATTTACAAGAGTTTATTCCAGACCAACAGAATCCCTGCTTACCTTCACCGTGTGGGCCGAATAGCATATGTAAAGACATTTCTGGCTCACCATCGTGTTCGTGTGATCCTGGATACTTTGGGACGCCACCACATTGTAAACCAGAGTGCATAAGCAATTCTGAATGTTCGACACATCTTGCTTGCATTAATGAAAAGTGTGTTGACCCGTGTATTGGATCGTGTGGATTGAATACTAACTGCCACGTTATAAGCCATTCACCTTCATGTTCCTGTTTGCCTGAATATACTGGGGATCCGTTTATAGAATGTCATAGAAGAGTTGCAATTGAAGAAATCACAACACCATGTCAGCCATCGCCTTGTGGAGCAAATGCTGTTTGTAAAGAGTTCAAGGGTGCTGGTTCCTGTACATGTTTGCCAGACTTTTATGGTAACCCGTACGACGGATGCAGGCCCGAATGTATCATTAATTCAGACTGCCCCCTCAACAGGGCATGTTTACAAAATAAATGTCAAGATCCTTGTGAAGGTTCATGCGCACCTAATGCCATTTGCCAAGTTATCAATCACGCTCCATCGTGCTCTTGCCCACAAGGATTTTCAGGAGATCCCTTCCGATATTGTGTAGTTCAGAGTAAGTACGAAATTTTTATATGGCCGGTTTTCAACATGGCATAGTTAAGGAATTAATAAAAATATATTTTATAATTTTTAGAAGACGAGGTCACTACGCTGAGTGTTTGCAATCCTTCTCCGTGCGGGCCAAACAGTCGATGCCAGGAGGTCAATAAACAAGCTGTATGTTCTTGTATGCCAGAATTTATTGGAACACCACCTGGTTGTCACCCTGAATGTGTTATCAGCTCCGAATGTCCAAAAGAAAAGGCGTGCTTAAATAAAAAATGTGTCGATCCATGTAAAGATACATGCGGAGTGAATGCTGATTGCAGAGTTATTAATCATAATCCTATTTGTTTCTGTAAACAATTTTACACAGGAGATCCGTTCACTAGATGCAGTCCATCCCCACGTAAGATAATTTTTGTAACTACTATTACGTTTTATAATATTTATGATTATGATGAATATGATTGTTTATACTATTCTTCATATTACAGCACCCGTAGCAAATGCTGTCTTGGAACCTTACAGCAATCCTTGCGTGCCATCCCCCTGTGGCCCAAATGCAATATGCAAAGAGGTTGGAAACGTGCCTTCCTGTACTTGCATGGAACGTTTTGTTGGAAGTCCTCCAAATTGCAGACCAGAGTGCTTACTGAACTCAGAATGTCAAACCTCTAAGGCGTGTATACAACAAAAATGCCAAGATCCCTGTTTAGGCGCATGTGGTATAAACGCCATATGTACTGTTACCAGACATACACCAATGTGTACATGTCCTGACGGTTACATTGGAGATGCTTTTACAGCCTGTAATCCCAAATTGAAACCTGGTAAGTTTTAGTTAATAGACATTCATTAAATGTACTTTAACATGTTTACAATGCAAAATTTGTTTTAGTGAACGATGTTACGGATGCCTGTAATCCCTCGCCTTGCGGAACGAATGCTATTTGTAAAGATGGAAGCTGTACGTGTGTTGATGGCTATGAAGGCGACCCGTACTTTGGATGCCGCCCTGAATGCGTTTTGAGCACTGACTGTGCCCGAAACAAGGCATGTGTTAGAAATAAATGTGTTGATCCGTGTGCCAACACATGTTCAGTAACAGCCATTTGCGAGGTTATAAATCACGTTCCAATGTGTAGTTGCCCACATGGAATGACTGGTAACGCATTTTACGCGTGCGAAAAAATACAAGGTAAGAATGTTAAAGTTAAAGTACACAATGTTAAAAAATGTTAGGCATTTCTTTGCTTCGCACCACCCCTTTATGGAACCAGCTGCCAATAGAGGTATTTCCGAATTTACTAAATATTGGAAATTACAATTTATATTATTATTTTCAGTTCCAGTGAAAACGAATCCATGCCTCCCCTCAACTTGTGGGCCTAATAGTCAATGTAGGGAAGTAAATGGACAAGCTGTATGCTCTTGTGTGGCAGGATATATTGGAAGCCCACCCTTTTGTCGACCCGAATGTGTTGTTAGCTCAGACTGCCCTCTCAACTTAGCCTGCTCTAATCAAAAATGTATCAACCCTTGTAAAGGCTCGTGTGGCGCCGAAGCTTTATGTGAAGTTGTAAAGCATAACCCAATTTGCTCGTGTCCTCCAAAATACACAGGAGATCCCTTCGTTCGCTGTACTCCATTTAGTAAGTCATGTTTAATAGTTTCAGAAAAAATATATATGTAAACTGTAATATCACATTAAAACGAACACATGTTTATGTTTTGCGATTTTTCTAGGACCTCTTTTGGCTGAAGTTACTCCGTGCACACCTTCGCCATGCGGCCCCAATGCAATCTGTAAAGAAGTTTCTGGGCTGCCATCTTGTGCTTGTTTACCGAACTTCTTTGGCTCACCACCTTATTGTAAACCAGAATGTATAAGCAATAGCGAGTGCCCAACCGACAAAGCTTGCGTTAATATGAAATGTCAAGACGCTTGCTTAAACGCTTGCGGTTTCAACGCACAATGTAAAGCAGTCAGTCACTCTCCACTGTGTTTCTGTGAATCAGGTTACACTGGCGACGCGTTCACTAATTGCTATTTACAAATGAATGTTGAACCGGAAAGAACTTCTCCTTGCGAGCCATCCCCATGTGGTGCTAATGCTGTATGCAAAGAGCAAGGAACCGCTGGTTCATGTTCTTGTCTATCTAATTATATCGGAAACCCGTATGAAGGTTGTCGTCCCGAATGTACAATCAATACAGACTGTACACCAGATAAAACATGCATACGGAATAAATGCCAAGACCCTTGTCCCGGTACATGTACGTTTATGGCTATATGTACTGTGGTGAATCATTTGGCATCCTGTAATTGTCCACCTGGATACACGGGGGATCCTTATCGACAATGCATCATTCAAAAAGGTATGCAATACAAGTTTTTGTAATGCCATTACCATTCTTTAATTGTAATCCAAAATCCAATAACAATGGTACTCCCGAACCCGACGCTGTTCGTAGAGGCTCCTGTGTGTTAGGAGGGTGCGTCAGTGGTTGTGGGTTTTTCGCGGAGTACTGCTTTCTTACTGGTCTATTGGGATTTTGAACTATGGAGTTCCGCCGTAGCCAATCATTACCTTAAATTGTTCCGTTTATTTCAGAACAAAATGTCGAACCCACACCATGCGTTCCAAATCCCTGTGGACCTAATAGCATATGCCGTCCAGTAAATGGTCAGAGCGTATGCTCCTGTATGCCAAACTATGTCGGATCACCTCCTGGCTGCCGTCCCGAATGTACTGTTAGTTCAGAATGTTCTCCAGACAAGGCGTGTGTTAATCTCAAATGTGTGAACCCTTGTCCTGGACATTGTGGTCTCAATACTGAGTGTAGAGTGATATCTCATAGTCCAATATGCACATGTAAACCTCAACACACCGGTGATCCATTCACCAGATGCTATTTGCAACGTAAGAACCAATTTTTTACATAGATTTGTTTACTTAAAAATTGTATTTTTATCATTTGGTTTGTACCATTGAATACTATATATTTTTAGGATATTTAAAAAACGCATTAATGCCCTAATTAATGATTTAATTTATAGCGCCGAAAGAGATTGCGCAGCAGAGGGACCCATGTGTGCCAAATCCATGCGGTGACAATGCGCTTTGTAGGAACCATAACGATGCGCCATTATGTAGCTGCTTGCCGAACTTTGAAGGAGCACCACCAAATTGCAGGCCCGAGTGTGCAATAAGCCAAGATTGCCCTTCTAATAAGGCGTGTGTCAATATGAAATGTATCGATCCATGTCCAGGCAGTTGTGGCTTAAACGCTGAATGTTCAGTATTTAACCATCTCCCCGCTTGCACCTGTCCCCAAGGACTAACAGGAGATCCTTTCACACGTTGTTTTGTACTAGAATCCATAAAAGGCATGTATCATTATATTATCATTTAATTATAGTGTATAAGAGCTATTTTAATAATAATACATATATTTTTTTAGACGAAACACCGCAAGATCTTTGTAATCCATCACCCTGTGGATTTAATGCTCAGTGTTCTAATGGAATCTGCACGTGCATAGACGAATACCTTGGTGATCCATACTTTGGTTGTAAGCCTGAATGCACCACGAGCATGGAATGTGCATCAGATAAAGTCTGTTCCCGTAATAAATGTATTAATCCGTGTCCCGAAATGTGCGCTCCAAGTGCAGAGTGCAATGTTTACAACCACATTCCTATATGTTCCTGCCCCACAGGCACGACTGGAAATGCTTTCATTGAGTGTCATACAAATGAAGGTAGGGTTGCTTATTATTCGAAATGTTTCTACAAATTTTTTTACAATTATTGATAATTTTAATTATTATTTTAGTTATTGAAGTGCAGCCCTGTAACCCCAATCCGTGTGGACCGAATAGCCAATGTAGAGCTGTCAACGGTCAATCGATATGCTCATGTTTACCAACTTACATGGGCAGCCCGCCATCTTGTCGACCCGAGTGTACTATTAGTTCAGAGTGTGCATCAAACCAGGCTTGCAATAACCATAAATGCATCAATCCATGCCTTGGCACTTGCGGATATAACGCTAGATGTGAGGTTATCAATCACAACCCCGTTTGTTCGTGTCCACCTCAACACACAGGAGACCCATTTACACACTGTTCAATGATTGGTAAGTCCAAAGAATAAGTTACAGTTCTAAACAAGTTAAAGTTTCTATGTCTACTAAATTTATAATTGCGTACACTTTTCTCTTTTTAGTATCGTCTCCATTGCCACCAGTGAATCCCTGCACGCCATCACCTTGTGGACCACATTCAATTTGTAAAGTTATAGGCGAAGCTCCATCATGTATATGCATGCCAAAATTCTTGGGGGCTCCACCCAATTGTCATCCAGAATGTGTGAGCAACTCTGAATGTCCATCAAATCTAGTATGCATTAACCAGGAATGTAAAGACCCATGTCCAGGCAGCTGTGGCTATAACGCCGACTGCGCGATCGTTAGTCATGGATTAGTTTGCACGTGCCCATACGGACAAACTGGCGATCCACTCATATCGTGCAACCCAATAAGAGGTATGTTAACCTTCATAAATTGTTGCTTAATATTTTTGTTATATAATAATAATAATTAAAATAAAACTGCTCGTTTCAGATTCAGTGATCGAATACAGCTCGCCTTGTGAACCTTCCCCTTGCGGCTTAAACGCGGAATGTATAGAAAGAAATGGCGCCGGAGCTTGTAAATGTCTTGATACCTATATTGGCAATCCATACGAGGGATGTCGACCAGAATGTGTATTGAACAGTGATTGTAGCCCAACCCTTGCTTGTATTCAAAATAAATGCAAAGATCCCTGTCCAGGAGTTTGTGCACCAAACGGTATATGTCAAGTTGTAAATCACATTCCTTCGTGCTACTGTCCACCTGGCCTAGATGGAGATCCATACACATATTGCAAACAAAAATTGGATGGTATGTAAAGGGTAGTTTTTGTTTAAAAGTCGAATAAATTAATAAGAATCTTATTTATTGTTCTCTCTTTTTAGATGTAAAAGTAACACCGTGCACTCCATCCCCTTGCGGTCCAAACAGCCAATGTCGTGAAGTAAACTCACAAGCAATTTGCAGCTGTCTTGAAAGTTTTATAGGATCACCACCCAATTGTCGACCCGAATGTACCATTAATAGCGAATGCTCAAGTGATAAGGCGTGTATTAATAAAAAATGTGTGAGTCCTTGTCAGGATCAGTGCGGCCGAAATGCTAACTGTCGAGTCATATCTCATAATCCGATTTGTTCGTGCCAAGAACAATTTACCGGAGATCCATTTTCTAACTGTATGCCAGGTATGCCTGCAATTACATTACTCCGACTGTAGAAATATATACAAAATATTAATCTAATTGTTTTGTTCTCAGTGGCGTTATCGGAACCACATCGCGAACCGAATCAAAACCCTTGCTTCCCGTCACCCTGTGGGCCTAATTCTCTGTGCCAGGAGTACAACCAGAACGTCCGCTGTACTTGTTTGCCTAATTATATAGGTACACCGCCGCGGTGCCGACCTGAATGCACTGTCAATTCAGAGTGTAATGCAGTCAGCGCATGTATCAATAATAAGTGTGTAGACCCTTGTCCAGGGGTTTGCGGTATTAATGCAGAATGTAGTGTAAACAAACATCTGCCAATATGCTCCTGTTTGCCGGGATATACTGGTGATCCCTTCTCAAGATGTACCGCACAATTGTCAGGTATGAACTAAGAGATTTTGGATCAATTTTAGGAAATATTGCCATAAAAAATTCATTCGTGTAAAATACTTTCAGAACCAGATAATGTCAACCTATGTTCACCAACACCGTGTGGAGCCAATGCTTTATGTAACAATGGCCAATGTTCATGTTTACCAGAATATTACGGAGACCCGTACTTAGGTTGCAAACCCGAATGTGTTCTTAATTCAGATTGTGCCCGCAATAAAGCCTGCGTAAACAATAAATGTGTAGACCCATGCCTTGGCACTTGCGGTAATAATGCCACGTGTGAAGTTATTAATCATATACCTGCTTGCTCTTGCCCTTCTGGAACTAAGGGTGACCCATTCCATTATTGCAGTGTTATAAAAGGTATGTTTTTAACACATAACTTAATTATTATTATGTAACCTCTAAATCGTTAGTTACTTTGTTTCCATAAGAGAAGCAGAATTGCGATAGGAACTTATTTTCACAATTTTTTTTCAGAAATTGGTACACCAATCAATTTGTGTAATCCTTCCCCGTGTGGACCCTACAGTCAATGTCGGGAAGTGAACGGCCATGCTGTTTGCGTTTGTGTACAGGGCTATAAAGGTTCACCACCCAATTGTCGGCCCGAGTGTACACTTAGTTCAGATTGTAGTCTCAAGCATGCTTGTTCAAACCAAAAATGTATTGACCCCTGTCCGGGAGCCTGTGGTCAATATACTAACTGCATAGTCATCAATCACAACCCTGTTTGCACATGTGTGCCCGGCTATTTTGGCGATCCATTTACACTTTGTCAGCCAATACGTAAGTATATTGAAATACATTATTGCAAAGTAAACAAATTATTCAAACGATATAAATCTAATTTTTTATTGTATACAGTTGCAGCACCTCCAGTCAAAGTAAACCCATGTCTTCCATCCCCTTGTGGACCAAACTCACAATGTGTAGAGGTCGGCGATGATGCAAATTGTAAATGTTTGCCGGATTATATTGGTACGCCACCAGCATGCCGTCCTGAATGTACCAGTAATACAGAATGCTCGATAAATATGGCCTGCATCAATAGAAAATGCCGTGACCCATGTCAGGGTTCGTGTGGAATCAATGCGGAATGTAGAGTAGTCAGCCATACACCGATATGCATTTGTCAAAGCGGTTATACAGGGGATCCCTTCATTCAGTGCAACATTCAAACAGAACCAGTCGTTACGGAACAACTCACGCCATGCTTGCCATCACCTTGTGGAAGCAATGCTGAATGTAGAGAAAGCAACAATGTCGGCTCTTGTGCATGTATTTCGGGCTACTTTGGAGACCCATACGTATCTTGCAAGCCTGAATGCTTATTAAATTCAGACTGTCCTTCAAATAAAGCATGCAGACAAAACAAATGCGTTGATCCGTGTCCAGGAACATGTGGCATTAATGCTCACTGTTATGTTACCAGTCATATACCAAACTGTGTTTGTCCAGAACAATACATTGGAGATCCATATAAAACATGTAACTATAGACTGCAAACAGAACTGTCAGAGCCGTGTAACCCATCACCTTGTGGACCAAACAGCAAATGCAATTCTCGAGACAACGTTGCTGTCTGTACTTGCTTAGCTGGATTCCTAGGCTCGCCTCCTAACTGCAGACCTGAGTGCGTTTCAAATGCAGAATGCCCTCTTGACAAGGTTTGCGACAATCTTAAATGCTCATCACCTTGCCCTAAAGGATGTGGCGTAAACTCCGATTGTCGTGTGATCAATCACAATCCCATATGTTCTTGTAAGCAAGGATACAGTGGAGATCCATTCTCAATATGTTTCGTGCTTAAAGAGGAGCCATTTTCAACTACGCCATCGGATCCATGTCTATCGTCTCCATGTGGACCTAATGCTGAATGTCGGAATATAGGCGGCATAGCGTCCTGTTCCTGTAAAGATGGATTTATCTCTAGTCCACCGAACTGTAGGCCTGAATGTATCGTTAACACAGACTGCGGTAGCAATGAGGCATGTTTGAATATGAAATGTCAGAATCCCTGCTTAGGATCATGTGGTGTAGACGCAATTTGTAATGTTGTGAATCACGTGCCAGTTTGCTTTTGCCCACAAGGTTATAAAGGAGATCCCTTCACGATTTGCACCGTTAAATTAGAAGGTAAGATTACCTTCTAACAAATGAAAATATATTTATTTATCAGATCGATAAATTGATGACCTCATTTTTTCTTTTAGAACAATCGCAAAATGTAGACCCTTGCAACCCATCGCCGTGTGGACCTAACGCCATTTGCAACAATGGTGAATGCACATGTCTAGCGGAATACCATGGTGACCCTTACTTCGGCTGCAGACCAGAATGTGTTCTCAGCACTGACTGTCCCAATGATAAGACGTGTTTGAGACAAAAATGTGTAGACCCATGTGTCAACATGTGCGGATTAAACGCTGAGTGTAATGTGTACAACCACATAGCCGTGTGCAGTTGTCCAACTCACATGACCGGGGACGCCTTTACACAATGTCTAACTATAGAAAGTATGTATATCTACTATTTTATAATATCTATATGTCGCGGATTCAACCGGATTTAAATCATAGGGTAGGTCGTCACTATCCGCCATTTTGTTTTACTTCGTAAGTCAGTGCGCACAACCGGCGCAGGCGTCTCCACAATCGCAACTGAGCTAAAACACTCGCTTTAGCTTCGATTCAACGCACTACTGACAGACTTGTCAATTGTCATAGACACTAGAGTTGTTCATCGCAGTGACCAATCAATGGCGCCACTATCGTATTGTTGCCAGTGAAATAAATGAATATGAATACGTCAATAAATTCCTAACACGGCCATTCTGACAATCAACGCGTCCTCGCGTTGAAGCATGGCATTTAAAACGTAACGGGTTACAGCTTAAGCAAAGCGATTAAGCTTTCAGCTTAAGTATCATCATCATAATCAGATACGTATTCACTCAGCGCACATACTTAGGAACTCGTGCAGACAAAGAGAAATGCCTTCAGTCAAATATCAAACAAAGCGTAAAAGCTTTCATCAACTAATTTAGTCAAAGCGTCTAAATTTCAGTCAAAATCCCAGACAAAGCGTAAAAGCTTTCAGTCAAAACTTCAGACAAAGCGTATAAGCTTTCAGTCAAAACTTCAGACAAAGCGTATAAGCTTTCAGTCAAAACTTCAGACAAAGCGTATAAGCTTTCAGTCAAAACTACAGACAAAGCGTATAAGCTTTCAGTCAAAACTTCAGACAAAGCGTAGAAGCTTTCAGTCAAAATTCAGACAAAGCGTATAAGCTTTCAGTCAAAACTACAGACAAAGCGTATAAGCTTTCAGTCAAAACTTCAGACAAAGCGTAGAAGCTTTCAGTCAAAATTCAGACAAAGCGTATAAGCTTTCAGTCAAAACTTCAGACAAAGCGTATAAGCTTTCAGTCAAAATTCAGACAAAGCGTATAAGCTTTCAGTCAAAATTCAGACAAAGCGTATAAGCTTTCAGTCAATAAAACATAGTAGTCATCATAATAAAACGTTTGTTACATCGACACCTTATAAAATGACATGTATTGCCACTTGCAATCATTAACATGTTAAACAATCAGTAAATTAAATAAATCGATCACAAATTAAAGCATAAATCTATTTAAATCTCACTATAGGCACACACGGTAATCAAATGACCTTATTACGATCACATCTAGTATACCTTAGGAACCAATACAATTACATTTATTATCATTACGTATACGCTATGATTGGTTTATCACACAAATCTTATGACACAATGATAAAAATATTAAAATTATTTAATGAGCTATTACGATGCTCCAATGATTTGTGGATAATCAAAAGTTATAATTAACATGAGATCAAACTTTGATAGATTTGAGGTCCCAAACATTCTGACATTTCTGGCAAAGTGTTGGGTATTTCCGTAATGTATGGAACGTAGATAGTCCCCCAGATATGGTCTACCCAAGGACATTTGACAAACTTTCATAATTTTATGCGGACCACAAAACTTTTCATCTAATTTATTATCACCCGAGGGTTCTTTTGAACCAAAACCAAATCACCTACAGAAAAGGATAATTGCCGCCTTATTTAAATCAAAGCGTTTTTATCTTTAGCTGCTGCTGCATCTACTTTTGCCGCATTCCGAATTCTAAAATTTGCATTTTGAAGTTACATTATGTGTAAAAATATCAATTGGTGGATTTATTACAACCCATCAGAAGTGATGGATTACCTTCCTCGAATGGACAATTTAACGCTGCTGAATCACCAATACAAGACTTCCATGATTTATTTTCATGTTTTGATCACCGTTAGACAGTTAGTAGACAAATTACCCGTTCGACCTGCCATTAGCTCGGGATACCGTTGCTATTTCGTGAAATTCAATGGACCAATCTCCAAAACCTGAAAGTTGTCAGGGAGGTACTTGGTCCGAAATAATTCGTTTAGGGGTGCCAAATGTGTAAACAAAGTTTGGAGAACTTGACGCAGATGTGAAGTTAAGTCTTGCGACGGAAAGGTAAAGAATTTTGTGAAAGCATCTATTATAACTATTACGTAGTTTAGAATTCTTCCCCGCTTAACTTTCCACTTGTATCGATGTGGATAGTGTGGAACGGTTCCGCAATTTGTTATAGGATGAGCGAGACTGCTTTTTGCCTGAGGGATTTTTATTAATTTACAGGTAAGCAATGATCAACGAGTCGACGGATATGCAATGGAAACCATAGAATTTGTTCTCTTATATCAAGTTATCCAGCCAAGGTTTTCAATTCTGTGGAATCTCTGAATTTGCCAACGAAAATTTTTAGGGACTATAATCCTGTTAGAGTTACATTGATTTGAAAATTCTTATAAAGTAAATTATTTTTATAAATATATGAAGACCGTAGATTGGAATCAATTGTATCATTTTCGATGGATTAATTAACGTTAATGTCAGGGTCTAACTTTTGTGGTGTAACAGTCGTACTTGATGTGAGACATAACTTCCTTGATGTGGGTTACGACTAAGGTAATCTAATGTGGGATTGTGCTTTTCGGTATTCTATCTCGAAATAAACATCTGTAAAAACGCCCACATATGTAGCGTGGTAAAAGCACCATGACGTGAAGCCTTAAGGGCATTACAGTCCGTTACACCTTAAACTCCCTACCGATAAATAATGTTAAAATGTTTGAACTTTAAAACGCAGATTCCAGCTCATAACTGGGTATTACTCCGCATCGATGTTTTGACTGTATATCCTATAACTTTTAACTGATTATTGACCTTTTGGAATAAAATGGACCATAACCATCGACTGGATCAGTATGAGCTCGTCGGTTACTCGGATCAAAAATAGTCAAATGGGTGGGAAGTAGAAGCCAACCATGTGGATGAGCTTTAGTAGTTCTGACTCCCATTTAGAATCCTTTTTAGTAAGTTCATATAATGGTGCCATAATAGATGAAAAATTTGGTACAAATTTCCTAAAATAACCCAAGTCCATTAAATTGACGCAATTCTTTAACGGAAGTTGGAATGGAGCGTTTGCAAGTGAGTCACCTTTTTAGGATTGGCTGAATGGTATTTCATAACGACATACCCAAGGTACTTAGGATGATTTAAGAAAGGACATTTTTTCCAATTAAAGGTAAAGCTGCCCCCGATAACGCGGAAAGACCTGTCCAGATTCTGGAACGCGTCTTCTTTTGATTTTGAAAATACAAGAACTCATCAACGAAACAAAGAGCTATTTATCTTAAGCCTTTTAGAGCTTTATTAATCGCTCTTTGATATACAGAAGGCGCGTTAAAAGTCAAAGGGCATTTTTAGGTATTCCCATACACCGTTTGGGTAATAAAAGCCGTCTTCTCAATATCGCTCTGAGATCCCATCAAAATCTGGTGAAATAGAGCAGTCTAAACTTGAGAAGTAACAAGCTTGTCCAAGATAATTTGTTCCGATATCAAAGGAAGGGGTAGTGTAGAGGTGTTAGAGTTAAGCTCCCTATAATCGACACAAGACGGTCTGATCCATCTTTCTTTTTGACGAGAAAGAGGGCTGAAGGGTGAAGAGTTTCGATGGCCTGTAGGAGCCGCAAGTTGGAGGGGACTATAGGCGACGTTGACTATTTTATGGATTTAAGTTAATCGCATTTCGCCGGACTGACGTATTGGAATTACCGTAGGAATTGTCTTTGTATTTAAGAGAAGAATTTAATCTTTCAAATCTGAACGGCAAGTAAATCTGTATTGTTTTGTTTAGATCCAAATCAAAATCTAATGTAACACAATGACCTAGTGTTATTTTTGGCCGTTGTTATCTAATGTAAAAACTAATCTGAGTTTAAAAACATCCCTGCCTAAGATAGCATCGTACGGTAAAATGTGCGAATCAACGATAACAAACGTAATCTCAGCGTGAAAGCCATCAAAGTTCACATAAGTAGTCATCTTTTTAAATGAAAAACAAGGTACGGAGCCAATACCTGAGAGTCGAGTAAAACATATTTCCTTACTACCCGATATGTACAGCAATTTCCTTTTTAATTAGCGAACATTCTGAACCACTGTCAATTAAAGCTTGTAGGTTATAATCGCCTACTTGCATTTCAATCAAAGAATCTTTAGAAGGCGAAAGACGTTTACAGATTTGATTGTAACTTTGGGTCTTTAAATTTTTGATGGTTGTTTTATAAAACAGTATTTAGTAGTGGGTTTTGACAATAAGGACATAAAAAGGTTTTTCCTTCGATTTATCACCAATAGTTTTTGTAGACGGTATATATCGCTTTTATTACTATTATTAAAAAGTAAGAATGACGTTTCAAATGTCCTACCTTATTACAGAAATGGAGTGCTCCATAGATTTATGTTGAATTTTTGCCTTTTAAAAGAGCTATTATATTCACAAGGGGCTTATCTAAATATCGCTTAAGGCTCTTGAGGTTGGGTAGTACCAAATGTCTATCTAGAGACACAAAAGTGTTGGAGTATTTAAGTAACTCGGAACGTACTGAAATCGTTATACCGAAATTACCACCTCAATTTTGTTCGACTCTCCCCACCGTCATCGTTATACAATTTGTTAGTCGCGTACTCCAAAGGTTGGCTGACGCTGACCAGTAGGAAAGGTCATGAAATCGTTTAGTAGCAACGAAGCCGGTAAGTCGCTCCTTCAGATCTCCCCAAGTTTTACAAATGGAAAGAAGCCATTTCTTAGACGTCCTGTAAGTGGGTGAAAACCGCATTTTTTGTAATCTGCCACGAATACCCTGGTATCGATTTTCAACACTGGTTGAGTAAATTGCATATAGATCGACGGGAAATAAATTTCACTAGCTTCAGTTTCCTTAGTTTTTCTGTACTCGGGAAGATGTTTTAATTTGACCGACATATTTGAAAGAATTGCCCACTCCGGTCGGGACAAGGTTACAACGGAGGATGAATTTCCTTTAGTGAAAATCCTCGTTGGAAAGAATTATAGAATAGATTTTGGAGAATAGTGCTGTGGGATCAACGTTTAAATCATAGGGAGGGTATACCCCATTTTTTTACCGTAAGTAGGGACAACCGGGAGGGTCTCCACAATCGCAACTGAGCTAAAACACTCTTTAGCTTCGATTAACGACTACTGACAGACTTTCAATTGTAAAAAGATAGTGACCAATAATGGCTATTAAGTGAAATAAATAATATGAAAGTAATAAATTTAAATATTTGTGAAAAAATAATAAATAATATATAATATATTTAATGGTATGCATTAGAGTTTTTTTATTAAAACATCTATTGCTTTTCAGAACCACCTACTAGACCATGTGAATCTTCTCCTTGCGGACCTAACAGCATTTGTAGAGAGCGAAATGAACAAGCTTTGTGTACATGTATAGAAGGATACATAGGAAATCCACCGAATTGTCGACCAGAGTGCATACAAAGCACCGATTGTCAACCATCCTTAGCGTGTATAAATACGAAGTGCCAAGATCCTTGCCCAGGATCGTGTGCGTCTAATGCGGAATGTAGAGTCATAAATCACAATCCTGTGTGTTCTTGTCCACCACGATACACAGGTTCACCGTTTACACATTGTTATGGTATGTATCGTATTTATTGAGAGGTTTGTATCCACGAGCCACGTAAGGTGACAGTTTAGAATAACATGTTTGTGATTTCAGTTGAACAACAAAAAGAAGAGGTTAAAAATCCATGCCACCCCTCACCCTGTGGGCCTAACAGTTTGTGCTCACCAACACTAAATGGAGAGGCACAATGTTCATGCCAACCAACTTTCGAAGGCTCACCACCGAATTGCCGACGCGAATGCACAACAAACGACGAATGTCCCGCAAATAAGGCTTGTGTGAATTACAAATGTATGGATCCGTGTATTGGGTCTTGCGGCACAAATTCCCTTTGTGTGGTACGACTTCATACAGCAATGTGTTCATGCCAAGATGGTTATACTGGCGATCCCTTCCTATCTTGCTATCCACTACAACAAACGCCGGAAAAAATTGATCTATGTAATCCTTCTCCATGCGGAGCGAATAGTGAATGCAAAATATCCGCAAGTGGAGTAGCAGCCTGTACTTGTCACAGAGGCTACTTTGGGAACCCGTATGAAGGCTGTCGTCCTGAATGTGTTATAAATGCCGACTGTCCCTATAACAAGGCATGTCTTAAGAATAGGTGCCAAGACCCCTGTCCAGGAGTCTGTGGTTCTACAGCAGTATGTCAAGTTATAAACCATTTACCTTCATGTTCATGCTCACCTGGATATACTGGAAATCCATATGCTTTCTGTCATATTATCATTAAAGAAGGTATGTGTAAAAGAACTGTGTTCATATTCGCTACTTTTCACGATTATTTAATATGAGTACTCATTTTCAGAACCGGTTCCTAATGATCCTTGCATACCAAATCCATGTGGAAGTAACACAGAATGTAAAAACAATAACGGGCTGGTTTCTTGTTCTTGCCTGCCTGAGTATTTCGGAACCCCTCCTCACTGTAGACCTGAATGTTCCGTCAACTCGGAGTGTTCGTCAACTAAGAGTTGTATTCGCCAAAAATGTGTCGATCCCTGTCAAAATGTGTGTGGTCAAAACGCGGAGTGCAGAGTTGTCAACCATGCACCAATCTGCTCATGCAGAACTGGTTTCGAAGGAGATCCATTTATTAGATGCGCTGAAATTGCAAGTACGTATAGTTTCTGCACTAAATTTCATTATATCAATCATTTATTACAATTTCTTCGAACCCTGTTATAGTAGAAATTTCATTGAACAATATCAAGGTCTACCTGTCTTTTGTTTCTGAAAAGTAATACTTTATTTTTTTTACAGATACACCTTTAACTGAAGCAAACCCATGCACTCCATCGCCATGTGGGCCAAATTCTCTTTGCCAGATCCAAAATAGGGCACCTGTATGTAGCTGTATTTCGAATTATATAGGGTCACCACCAAACTGTCGACCTGAGTGTACCATTAACTCGGATTGTCCAAGTGACAAAGCATGCATCAATCAGAAATGTAAAGATCCATGTATAGGCTCATGTGGTCTACAGACCGTATGTAACGTACATCAACACTCCGCTGTGTGTAGCTGCCTGGAAGGATACACGGGCGATCCATTTTCAAGTTGCTACTTCCAAGAAGCAATAGGTATATTAATACTTGTTTTTAATACCAACAAGAGTTGTATTATGTTTAAATTGCGCTCGTTTCTGTGTTTAGTAATGACTTATTGAACAACTTATTATGACTAGTAAAAATCATAAATAAAATACATAAAAGTCACTAATAAAGTTTAAATTTTTCAGAACCTTTACCTGAGAAGTATGACAGATGTAATCCCAACCCATGTGGTGCTAATGCTATATGCAACAATGGAGCTTGTTCGTGTCTACCTAATTATTTCGGAAATCCATACATGAGCTGTCGTCCTGAGTGCACGGTTAACTCTGATTGTGCAACGAATTTAGTCTGCGTCAACACAAAATGTATTAACCCATGTTCAAATCTATGCGGTTATGGGGCAATATGCGAAGTTTATAACCATATTGCCATGTGTTCATGCTCTCGGAATACTACAGGGAATGCCTTCGTTGCATGCACCCCAATAACAGGTTAGTAGATTATTAAAATATATTTAAACTATTAAGTTTTTAAAGTTGGATTAGCTTTGATATAGATAATTCAATTATACCTGTCTTAGACGTTTAAAGTTAGTAATCTAGTAATATTTTGGTTCAATATCCGGCACAATCTATAAGTTTTCAAATGCAATATTTAATATTAAGTGAATATACTGTTCTTATCTTATATCAAAATTTTAGTTATTGAAGAAGCAGACCCTTGCATCCCATCACCATGTGGGCCCAACAGCGTTTGTAGAACGATAAACAAACAAGCTATGTGTTCCTGTCTCGTGGGATTCATTGGTGCCCCCCCATCTTGCCGACCTGAATGTGTAATGGATTCTGACTGCGCACCCTCACTGTCTTGTTCCAACCAGAAATGCGTAGATCCTTGTAGAGGCTCTTGTGGAATCAACGCTGAGTGCAAAGCCCATAATCATAAAGCAATTTGCTACTGCCGCAATGGATTGACTGGCGATCCTTTCATACAGTGTGTGTTTGTTCAAAGTAAGTTGTAAATTTAAATCCAATTCGGTTAAAATACTAAAAAGTGCAATTATTTTATCAATTGTTACTTTGCGCAGATGAAGCGGTACATTCGTCGCCATGCCAACCTTCACCTTGTGGTCCTAACTCGATTTGTAAAGAAACAAATGGGATTTCGTCTTGTTCTTGCATGGATGGATATTCAGGACGACCGCCATATTGTCGTCCAGAATGTGTTTCCAACAGCGATTGTAATTTCGACAAATCCTGTATTAATAAGAAATGTGTGGATCCCTGCAATGGAGCTTGTGGCCGCAATGCAAACTGTCGTGTTGTGAGTCATTCGCCACAGTGCTCGTGCCAACAGGGTTACACTGGGGATCCATTTAACGAGTGTGTCATCACAGGTATTGTGCTTAATTTGCTGCTTTTAAATGTTGATACAAGAACAAAATGTAACTGGTACTTCATATTTTCTAAGATTAACAAGCACTTTTATACAGATAGATTTTTTTTTCTCTTTTACTCATAAATCATATATAGTATCAATTAAAGTACTAGAAGTGAAACAGAACAAATTTTCTGTTACATAATTCTAATGCTTATTTATTATTTTAGTGATATCTCAAAAGCCGTTAGACCATCTGAAACCATGCACGCCAAACAGATGTGGGCCAAACGCGATCTGCCAAGAACAATACAACACGGCCAGCTGCGTGTGTGTCAGTGGCTACTTCGGCAATCCTTACGAGGGATGCAGGCCAGAATGCCTACTCAATTCTGATTGCTCACAGAATATGGCCTGTATTAATAATAAATGCACCGATCCCTGTCCTGGATTTTGTGGTATCAACGCCGTGTGTCAAACAGTGAATCACGTCCCGAAATGTTCTTGTATTATGGAATATGTTGGCAATCCTTATGATATATGCACCGTTAGAGAAGGTAATGCTAATTAGTCCTCGTTAAATCTTAAAAAGTGTTAAAATATTGTTAAGTCTCATATTTCACGTACCGTATTTTACAGCGGAGCCTGTCGATCCATGTTCACCGTCACCGTGTGGGCCTAATAGTAAATGTTTATCAAGAAATAATAAGGCCATGTGCTCTTGCCTGCCCGAATACACAGGCTATCCACCCAACTGCAAACCTGAATGTGTAATGAGCTCAGAGTGTCCCCTCAACAAGGCGTGCGTAAAGCAGAAATGTATAGATCCATGTATAGATACGTGCGGAGAAAACGCAGAGTGTCGTACACATCACCACAGTCCGTACTGTACTTGCTTAAGTGGTTTCGAAGGCGATCCTTTTGTTAGATGCGTAAGAGAAAAAGCTGTGGTGGCTCACGATCCGACACCTTGTGAACCTAATCCTTGCGGTCAATACGGCATTTGTAGAGATGTCGGTGGTTCAGCTGTTTGTAGCTGCAAACCAGGATATATGGGCACTCCACCTTCTTGCGCACCCGAGTGCACAATTAATCAAGATTGTCCCAATAATAAAGCCTGCATTCGTGAAAAATGTATGGATCCATGCATAGGCTCTTGTGGAAGTAATGCACAGTGCCGAGCTATGAACCATCTTGCTATCTGCACGTGTGACGAGGGATACCGCGGAGATCCATTTGTAGGATGTTATGCAGTGATTAAAGGTATAAATCCTACATTTTAATTATCAAATAATTTCTCAAAAATGAATCAAAAGTGTGATATTTTAACTAAGTTTTTTACATATAATTGTGATATTCCTTTAGCATTAAAAAACACCAAAAGTGGAAATTAACTTAATATTTTGTGATCTATTTATAGATACGGTCCCCCAAACACCTGTAGATGCTTGCATAACGTCTCCATGTGGTACCAACGCTGAATGTCATAATGCCACTTGCTCCTGCATAGCGGGCTACCATGGAAACCCTTATGTGGAATGCCGACCCGAATGCACCATTAATGAAGACTGTTTAAAGAACCAAGCCTGTGTCAATTACAAATGCATCAACCCGTGTAATAACGCTTGCGGTTTGGACGCCGAGTGCAATGTCTACAACCATATGGCAATTTGTGATTGTCCACCACCACTTCAAGGAGATCCGTTTATTGCCTGTCGGCGCGTTATAGGTATTTTTTTATATATATAGTTATTTTTTTCGCGAAAATATGATTAGCTGTTAAAGGACTCAGCTACTATGGAAGATACGAGTGTAATTGTTGTGTGTACAATTTTTTTCATAGATCACGTGGTGGCTGATCCTTGCACACCCAATCCATGTGGGCCGAATAGTATATGCAGAGCCGACGGAACAGTGGCACATTGCTCTTGTCGTCCTCCCATGTATGACGAGCCACCGACCTGTAGACCCGAATGCCGAAGGAACGCTGACTGTGCTCAAAATCTGGCTTGCCGTAATGGAAAGTGCCAAGACCCCTGTCCTGGAGCCTGTGGAACACACGCCATATGTCATTCGTCATACCATTCACCTATCTGCAGTTGTCCTATAGGATACACAGGCGATCCATTTATTCGGTGTTTACCAGGTATGAAAATAGAATGATGAATAGATTAATAATAAAAATATGTATGGTCTTTTTTATTATATACAAATGTATACATAAATTTCATATTCTATTGATACATTAAAAAAAATTTTATAGCGCCCCAATCGGAAGCTAAAGTTCCGTCGCCATGTCGCGACTGTGGTCCCAATGCGGATTGCATCCAGGACTCGTGTCGCTGTCGAGATAATTACATAGGGGAGCCACCGAATTGTCGGCCGGAATGCCTCAGCGCTGGTGACTGCGACAGGCGACTCACGTGTGTCAATAAACGTTGCGTCGACCCTTGTCCTGGTGCTTGTGGTCTCAACGCCGTGTGTGTGGCTGCTGCCCATGAGCCACGCTGCGAATGTCCTCCCAACACATATGGAAACCCCCTTAGAGAGTGTCTACCCGTCGAGAAAATTCGTAAGACAGACTCAGTTGGAAGATTGCTTAATCTGACAACGTCACATAAAATGTTGCTAAATAATATTTTCGTCAAAATGAGGCTGCAATTCACTGATGTTTTCGCTCTTAAAACTTAGGCATGGGTTTCATTAGCGAAACTTGGTGTTTTGCAAATTCGTTGAAAAAATATAAGCTTCTGATTTCGCTTCGCCGTAAAAAAAAATGTATCTGCTAAAATTGCATTATTTCATTATTTTTTTATGCATTACAGCTAACGTTCCGAATGACCCATGCAACCCATCACCTTGTGGCCCTGGAGCAATTTGTCGGGCCAGAGGTGGCGGCGCATCGTGCGAATGTGAACCCGGCCTAAGAGGGGATCCTTACTCAAATTGTCGACCAGAATGCTTGGCGGACTCGGATTGTTCGCCTGCTCGAGCTTGTATAAGATCTAAATGTCGAGACCCCTGTGAAGGCACCTGCGGAGTGGCAGCTGACTGTGAAACTGTCAATCATATACCGCTTTGCTCCTGCCCAGCGGGTACTAGAGGAAATGCATTTGAAAGATGTGATATAGTAATAACAGGTAATTCTACATGATTTTATTACAACTTTTCACCAAAAACTCTTTATAGACTTGTATAATATTAATAACATTCGTAACTTTCATAATAAATATTTAATTGCAGCACCACCCTGCACACCATCACCGTGTGGTCCTGGAGCGTTGTGTTCAGTTGTAAACAATAATGCAGTATGCTCTTGCCCGAGTGGCACCAGCGGAGACGCTAGTTCCATTGGGTGCAGACCAGAATGTGTAGTAAGCTCCGAATGCCCGAGGAATCGTGCCTGTGTTAGAAATAAATGTATAGACCCATGCCTTGGAGCTTGCGGCAACGGGGCAATGTGTCGTGTATTCGACCATGCACCGATTTGCTCATGCCCGCCATTGACCACTGGTGATCCATTCTACAACTGCGTGCAAAGAGGTACATTCCCCAATTATTTCTTTCTATTATATATCTGATTTTTACTTTAATTGAAAACCAATAATTAATAATTCCGCAATTTTCAGACGTGCCCACGACGTCCCCAACCGTCGTCGATCCTTGTGACCCCAACCCGTGTGGGCCACATGGGACATGCCGCGATGGTTTTTGTTCGTACCCAGAATGTGTAGTAAACGACGACTGTCCCGGCGATCGCGCTTGTTTGAACCGAAAATGTTCTGACCCTTGTGTTGATTCTTGTGGTGTTAACGCCATCTGTACGGGAATAAGACATTCAGCCGTTTGCTCATGTCCTGCAGGATACACAGGTTATCCATTCGTAAAGTGTGAACGCATTACAATTTCAACAACACCTCAAACGTTGCCAGACTGCACTAGAGATCAGGAGTGTAGTGATAGCATGGCTTGTGAAGATACCAGATGTGTCCCTGTATGCTCTCAGAATAGTTGCGGGCTTAATGCTCAATGCATTGCTAGACAGCATAGAGCTCACTGTGCATGCTTACAAGGATATGAGGGAGACGCATACACTGGATGCTATTCCGGTTTGTATTAGTTATTTATTGTTACTGCTGCTGCAGACATCAGTCTGAAAACGTTGACTAACGAAATTTCTTTCTTACTTTTTAGTACAATGCCACAGCAATAATGACTGTCCTGATGATGAAAGTTGTGACAGCGGAGCGTGCATAAAAGTTTGCTCGCGAATTCGATGTGGAACAGGGGCCAAATGTATAGCTCGGGGACATATTGCCTCATGCGAGTGCAACCTCGGAGCTCGTGGTAACCCTTGGGTCGAATGCCGTACCGAAGAATGTGTGATAGATAGCGACTGCCCGTCTTGGTTAGCGTGCAGAGGAAATATTTGTAAAGATCCGTGTCCAGGAAGCTGTGCGGAAAATGCTCAATGCTCAGTCACTAGGCACGTACCTGTCTGTGAATGCATACGCGGAACTACTGGCAATCCCAAAATAAATTGCCAACCTGGTAAGTTACAAACTCTTTTGAACGAAACATATGTCCGTTGTACTTTATTCGCTTAATGTATTACTTGTGTTTTAGTTCTAGACGAAGTTGAATGTTCAAACGATGCAGAATGTGGACCCAATTTAGCATGCCTACAAGGAAGGTGTAAGAACCCTTGTGACTCTACGTCCTGCGGTGTACGAGCGGACTGCCGCGTGGCAAATACGCTACCATTCCGAACATTAGTCTGTGAATGTCCTAAACCGTTGAGTGGTGATGCTTCCGTGCAATGTAACCCGAGTAAGTTTTGCGTATTATAATCGCGCAAATAAAATTATTACTAATTAAAAGCTTCATTTACAGCCTTTATGTCTGTTTAATTTGACAATTCTGCAAACGCTTATAGCGTAAGTATAAAATGATTAGATGAATTTACCACGGTGTCGGTGTAAATAGAGAGTACCTATATATATTTAATTTTTATTCACTGTGTAATGTGTATTATACACCGGAAGATACTTTCACGTATTCATAATGAAATCTTTCTTATTGTTATGAAGAAATGTATTGTACAGCTTTTTTAATACATATTTATGAATCAATCAAGAGATATTTTACATGCTGATATTTCGTTGGTTGGTTTACAAGAGCCCTTATGGTTCTGCTTAGTACTTAATATGTAATGGGTCTTAAAGGTAGCTACTATTGAATTTGCAGAAGGCGAGTGTAGCGAAGACTATGACTGTGGAGAGGAAGAACGGTGCCTTCAAGGTCGTTGTGCTTTAGCATGCGATTCGCAGTTATGTGGTATAGGGGCAGAATGTCGTGCAGTGGCACACCGAGCTTCGTGTTCTTGCGTGCCACCACTGCAAGGAGATCCTAATGTTGCTTGCACACCAGGTAATTTTTTTCTTTTTAACACATACAATAAAATTTTCGTTGAATTTATGATAAATTTTAATAAAAAATATGTATATGCTTAGATATTCCTATGACTTATTGCCCTAATAACTTTTTCAGGCGTAGACGGAAGCATGTGTCTCTCAGATGCGGAATGTGGCGCGGCAGAGGCGTGCGTGTCTCGCCGCTGCGTGTCCGCGTGTGCCGGCGCGTGTGGCGCTGGGGCGCTGTGCGAGCCTGACAGGCACAGAGCCCGTTGCCGATGCCCGCCGGGCACTGCGGGCGATCCTGCACGTGCCTGCTATACACGTACGTCAATAGAACATTATTATCCTTCTTATGAGATATGGTCAAAAATCATATGCGGTTGAGCATTGTTAACTAAGATTTTATTATTTTATTACAGCCGAATGTACCGCCGACGAAAACTGTCCTTTCGATAAGACCTGCATGAATGGATACTGTCAAGACCCATGTGCGCTAGAAACACCTTGCGGACGTAATGCGGTTTGTGACGTGATCGCCCACGCAGCAACATGTCGATGCCCCGCGGGAACCCAGGGCGATCCGCGACGTGCGTGCGTCGCAGCTGCCTGTCAATACAATGAAGATTGCGATCCCACCAAAGCATGCGACAGACTCAACCGCGTATGCCAGCCCGTTTGTTCAGAAAATGCTTGTGCGCCTGGCGCTACGTGTACCCCCAACGCTCACAGGGCGATATGCACCTGTCCACCAGACCGATCAGGTGACCCCTACTTACGCGGATGTCTCACGTTAGGAACTACCGAGGAATGTTCAGTAGATGCCGACTGCCCAGCACCTTTCGCCTGCGTTAATTCGCGCTGTATCGATCTGTGTCGTGATAATCCGTGTGAATCAGGCTTGCTGTGTAAAACCGTCGATATTTTACCATTGCGAGCGGTGGCTTGCGTGTGTGCGGATGGTGGCAGAGTCGCACCGGACACCGGATGTCGAGCCCCACCCCAAGGAGAATGTTCTTCGAGCAATGAATGTCCCAACAGCCAAATATGTCGCCGAGGCAAGTGCGTGGACGCCTGCAAAGCAGCACCTTGTGGACAAAACGCTCTTTGTGAGTCCGTCGACCACGTGGCTCGCTGCAGCTGTCCCCCAGGCTATTTGGGAAATCCAAGAATTGAATGTAACACAGGTATTTGGTTTTTATATTTTACATATTAATCACACAAAACACTTCAATTTAACCCTCGGAATCTAAATTCAAAATTCGTGCTATTTATTAGTTTCGGCCCTTCGTCTGTGTGTTTGAAAAATATCATCACAAGTAAAACTCGTTTTACAATTTTTCGTCATTAACAATGTTGGAAAATGATATACATATAACTTATCTTACTCTGCAATGACATTAAATTATTATTAACTTACACAGGTACCTCTAACCAACCACCGAACCTAGAACATTTTAATGGGTTCTTTTTGTATACACCATAAATAAATATATTAATTCCAGAACCGAGACAATCTCCAATCTGGGAATGCTATAGCGACAAGGAATGTGGAGAGGACCGCGCATGCGTAGAGCGCGTGTGCGTCAACCCGTGCGTAGGCGCGTGTGGCTCTGCTGCGCTCTGCCGCGTTCTGCAAAGGCAACCTGTTTGCTCTTGTCCCGCGGGCTACACTGGCGACGCACGCGTTCGCTGTATTCCACGTAAATATCTTTCAAATAATAAGTCAAACGATTACAATCAATTCAGCTGTAGAATCTGTTCTTTTTTATTATTTAAAATTATATAACTTAACCGAAGATTCTCTAAAGAAGCTTCAGCTGTCCACTTTGGGTTCATTAACTTGTTAAGACTGAATTAAGTTGCTGTAAAGAATTCAATATATCGGATGAAATAATAATAATTTTGTTTTCAGCGTCGCAAGATTCTGTTATACCAGTTGGTTGTAAAGCAAACTCTGACTGTCCACTGTCTCAAGCTTGTATTAATGGCGCCTGTGCAAATCCTTGTGCTTGTGGCACCAATGCTGAATGTACCGTTGTACGTCATCACCCGGTTTGCTCCTGTCAAAATGGTTTCTCTGGCAACCCTTACAGTGTGTGTATTAAAGGTATGTATTTTATATTTTAACTACCTTGACATGTTAGTTTGTTTGTTTACGTGTTTTATTGATTTGGGATTCTTGTCTTACAGTGGGCTGTACGGCTGACAGAGATTGTCCCGACAGTGACACTTGTTACAACGGAGCCTGCATCAATCCTTGCATAGTAGAATCCCCATGCTCTATAAGTGCGGAATGTTATGGAAAATCTCACAGAGCTAACTGCCGCTGTCCCCTGGGAACATATGGTAATCCTTTGTCCAGATGTCAGGCATCTGAATGCGAAGTAGACTCTGATTGTAACGATGACAGTGTCTGTGTCCGTGGTGTATGCGAGAATGCCTGCTCTGTTGCTGGCCTAAACCCTTGTGCTTCCAACGCCGAGTGCTTCGCGAAAAACCACGCAGCTTCGTGTAAATGTCCCAAAACACTCCCACTTGGCGTTCCCTTGACTCAATGTGAAAGAGTTGTGGCAGTCGGTCAGCCTGAATGTCAGTTAGATGGAGACTGCCCCAGTGGACAGGCGTGCCTTAAAGACGTTTGTCGAGATGCCTGCGCCGAACTAACACCATGCACTGGAAACGCACGCTGTTCAGTTTCTGATAGTGTACCATTCCGTACTTTAATATGCAGATGCCCAGAAGGCTATGTACAGAATGAACAAGGAGCTTGTGATCCGCTCCAATTACCACCATTAAGTTGTTCATCTGACGGTGACTGTAGCGACCAGGAATCTTGCGTGAATAGGATATGCCGAAACCCATGTAATTGTGGTGATAATGCTGAATGCTTCATTAAAAATCATAGACCTGTCTGCTCTTGTCGCGACGGATACGATGGTAACCCTTACAGTTCTTGCCGTATTGTGGGCTGTCGAACGAATACAGAATGTCCGTCCGACGAGGCTTGTGTCAACGGCAATTGTATCAGCCCCTGTCTACTAAATAATACGTGTGGATTTAACAGTGAATGCTATGTAGAAAGAAATCACGCACTATGTCGATGCAGGACAGGTTTCGAAGGTGACGCATATTCAAACTGTAACCCAATTGAGTGCCGATCGAACGGAGATTGCCCGAGAGACAAATTATGTAAAGGACATAAATGTATTAATCCTTGTCTTTCCGATAACAGTTGTGGACGTAACGCAATATGCCTTGTACGTAATCATCTACCAGTTTGTAAATGTGAAGCTGGATACAATGGAAGCCCCTACGTCGAATGCAAGCCTGAAATCACCACAGAATGTACAATGGATATCGACTGTCCTTCCAAGATGGCATGTTTATCATCCAAATGTGTGAACCCATGTACTGCCTTACGACCTTGTGCAACACCAGCGCAATGTGAAGTGCTCGCTACGTTACCAGTTCGAACAATGTTATGCTCATGTCCACCTGGATATGTCAGTGGCGGCGGAGGGGTGTGTCGCCCAGCCACCACAATCAATGACGTCACCTGCGAAATCGACAACGATTGTACTTCAAACCACGCTTGCGTAACATCTGTTTGCAAGAACCCATGTGATTGTGGGCCAAATACTGACTGTCAAATAAGAGACCACAAACCGGTCTGCGCCTGTCGACCTGGCTTCTTAGGGGATCCCAATACTGGCTGCTACTCTGTAACATGTAGAGCTAGTAGTCAGTGTAGCGACGATGAATCGTGCATTAACAATCAATGTGTCCCAGCCTGCTCCGCGGAACCCGATCTTTGCGGAAGTGCTGCTGAATGCTATGGAGAACAACATAGAGCGTTCTGTCGTTGCCAATTTGGAACTACTGGTAACCCTAACGTGGCTTGCACGCCTAGTAGTTGCCGAGCAAACTCGGAATGTCCACCTGAAAAATCGTGTATTAACAACAGATGCGTAGAACCGTGTACAGAAAACACTTGTAATGAGCCGGCGGAATGCCGAGTACACTTACATGAAGTGTATTGCGTCTGCCCACCCGGTTACCAGAGCACTAAAGATGGTTGCAATAAGACTGAAGAATTATGCACTTCAGACGTTGAATGTCCACCTGGAACCGCTTGTGTCAATAGCAGATGTGTCAACCCTTGTGAAGAAATACAACCTTGTGGCAAAAATAGCAAATGTCTAGTCACTGACACCAATCCTGTAAGAACCATGATCTGCGAATGTGAACAGGGATACACAGGGAACGCATTGCTCGAATGTACACCATACAAACGTGAGTAGATGCTTAAATTGTATATTATACACGAATTTATTTTACATCTTTATATATATAATTCTTCTGTGAGTGTGTATGTCACTGAACTTCTCTCAAACGACTGGACCGATTTTGATGAAATTTTTTGTGTGTGTTCAAGGGGATCTGGGGATGTTTTAGATTCACAATATTATATAACATTCCCGTGTCACGGGGTTCGAACTTGAACTCCTCCGAAACGGCTTGACCCATTCTCATGAAACTTTGTGAGCGTATTGAGTAGGTCTGAGAATCGGCCAACATCTATTTTTCATCCTCCTAAATATTAATGGTAGTCCACCCCTAAATTTAATTTTTTATTTTTTAGACAAAATTTTTAGTTTCTTTTTTTTATGATACAACATACAAAAATACATACCAAATTTTCACCCTTCTACGATCAACCCTTATTTTTTATTTATTAATTAGTAGAATAATTATTTTTTCTCTTTCAGCACCAGTCATAAAATGCGTTGATGGACAAGGGGTAAACGAATTCGGCGAATGCGAGCCTTGTTCCGAAACCGAGGGCAAAGTAGTGGACGCCCGAGGTCGATGCGTATGTGACGTAGAGCGCGGCTTTACAGCTAGAGGCGATGTCTGTGTCGCGATAGGCTGTCGTGCTGATGAACAGTGTGATGATGATTCTAAATGCGTGAACGGCAAATGCGTGCCAGTGTGCGAAGCCGAACCTTGCGGCCTATTTGCCACTTGCACTGGAGTGGCTCACCGCTCCCGATGCACGTGCATAACTGGCTATGTCGGCAATCCCAAAGTAGCATGCAACGCAACCACGCCGAATATTACGTATAGAACCGACTTCCCGCTTCCGGATATGCAGGTAAATAGTAGTTATTAGGATTTCTTGTTCTGAAACATATTTTTTATATGGTAATGTAAATAAAAATAGGTTTATTGGTAATAGGTCTACAACAACGTAGTTCGATAGTCCAGAAAGAATTCATAATGCTATGTTTGAGTGTCCCAAGTAGACGTAAGTTTTAAAAGTGACATTGTAATTTATTTTTAAACTATATTTTAGGTACACTGCTTAGCTGATGGAGTACGAGTGAGTCTCAAGATAAAGGACTTCAATGGAGTGCTGTATGTTAAGGGCTACAGTAAAGACGAGCGCTGTCGCCTCATCGTGCATACAGCTGAAAACCAGGAAAGCCCTGTCGACTTCACCGTCCACTTTGGCGATTGCGGTTTAGTTCATGTTAATGTAAGTTTCATTTTTAAGGCTAAGAATGATAGGAAAAACTTTTGTAGCTGATTTGACGTAGATCCTGTTATAACGCACTACTTTAGGCAAAATACATGGTAACTTGCGCTAGTGAAAAAAAATTAGATGACTATATATACTTGATAGACAGATAGGTAGACATTACTAAGCAAAGCCAAGTTGTAATGTAAAACATGTAATGCAAGTTTAGAGTAAATTCATTTTATTCTGAAATAAAAAAACTTTACAGGGTCTAGCAAGCTTCGTGCTGGTGATGCAGAAACATCCCAAACTTGTGACGTCTAATGCCAAGGCGTTCCACATCAAGTGCATTTACCAGACCGGCGAACAAAACGTGACGTTGGCTTTCAATGTGTCCATGTTAACAACTGCGGGCACTATTGCGAATACGGGCCCACCGCCCACTTGCTCGATGAGAATCGTTTCTCGTACTGGGGATGAGGTCAGCTCTGCGGAAATTGGAGAAAATCTGGTACTGCAAGTGGATGTCCAACCATCAAGTAAGTAACTAGTAGTCGTCCTGGACTGCTACTAATCTAGTTATGTTAGTAGACATAATAAAAGCTATAAGGAGCTTTCCTCGGAGCTTACCCTTTGTGTAATATGTCCCGATAAACATAATTAACGTGAAAAGAATCAATAAAATACCCACGGTTTCAGACGTCCTATCGTTTAAAAAATAGGATTTTCCTTATTTTCTATTGCGCCAGATTTTTTTAGGTATTTTCGAAATAACTCCAATTTTCGTTGAAACATGAAAATCGCCGTGCGGTATTTCAAAACAAACCCACTTTAGTGCAATAATATCTGCACATATCTAACCTATTTATGGAAAATATTTTATATGTTATTTATTTAAAAATTGACTTTGTAATGAAAAATATATTTAATAGCTATTCTACTATAAATAGATGGTAAATTATACCTTACTCTATCAAAATAACATGTTTTATACTATTTCCAAAAACTTTGCTTTTTCTTCACACGGATGGAAATTGTTGTTAGGTAAAATTTTCGTCGCTTACCAGTATTACAATCTCTAAATTAAAAAAAAATATATTATAAGATTTGGGATTTCGTTGCATCCAAGTTTAATTTATCGCGTACAGCATTTTTAAACGTCGTTTCTATAATTGATCTTTTGTTTCAGGTATATACGGCGGTTTTGCCCGAAGCTGTGTAGCAAAGACAAGTGAAGTAGCAACGAATATTGAAAATGAATACACTGTGACTGATGCGGACGGTTGTGCGACGGACGCCGCCATCTTTGGGGAATGGGAAAGAAGCGAGGACGGCACCGCTTTGCGAGCTGCCTTCAACGCCTTCAAATTCCCCAGCAGTGATAATATACGATTCCAATGTAATATACGCGTCTGTTTCGGAAAATGCCAACCGGTAATTGTTCTTTTTTTATACAATATAGTTTTAAAATGAGTATTTTTTACCTTAGATAAAAGTCATATAATAAGCGCGAAAATCGTACAAAATTGTTATGAATGAACGAATTTTCAGGTGAACTGCCGGGGCAACGACGCTTTTGGCAAGCGCAGAAAGCGTGACGTAATCGACGACAACGCGCTGTCTGGACGTCTACGCGAAGAGGTGACTGTGGAGTCGAACCAGATCTTGACCCTGGAGCGGCGCGACCCGTCCCGCGCGGCTCGACAACGCGACGCGTCCGACGGTCAGGCCGGCAACGCCGCGGCCGAGGTGTGCGTGTCGGCGGCCGGGCTGGCGGTGGCGCTGGCGCTGACGGCTCTGCTGGCGCTGGTGGCCGTGGCCGCGGCTGTGGCGTGCTGGCTGGTGGCGTGGCGCCGCGCGAGACCGGCCCCCGCGCCCCTGCCGCACCCCCCCGACTTCCCCAACCCCCTCTTCCAGCGCTAGGTGTATATAGAGCCATAGCTTAAGTACCATTATTAATGAACTAATCTATCGAGCTAGTCGTGCCCCGCTCCTCCGCCGGCGCCGGGCGGTGTCGGTCTCTCTCTAGTACTTCGCGCCGCCGGAGGACCGCCGCGAGGCCGCGACGGGCGCCTCCCTCCGCGCCCTTCGCGTCCTGCCTTACTTCGTGTTAACGTCGCCTTCGAACGTTGTGATATTATATAAATCGAATCAACGTAATGTTGTGTATATTAATTATCGAATTAGTTTGTAAGCAATTAATAAATAATAATAATAATAATTTGTGTTTTTACTTCTATACCTGCTGGTACTTCTGTTAATTAAGATCAGAGTCACAGTAGTCATACACGTTGTTATTGGAATCATTTTTGAACTTATTTTTATTCAAAAAAAATATGCATTTATAGTAAACTTCTCTGCTGACTTTTTAGAAGTGCTATGTTTTTTTGTACTTGAATTGGTTTATGTATATGTATGTGCATAAGTTGAACGGTAAGAACAGTTGACTTGAAATTCAATCAAAGAAATACTTCATTATTGTTTTTCATTTCTAATAAGATAGATTTTTTTTCCCCCCCCCCCCGGGGGGGGGGGCCCCCCCCCCCCCCCCCCCCCCCCCCCAAAAGGGTTTTTTTTTTTTTTTTTTTTTTCTCTCTCTTTTTTTTTTTTTTTTTGGGGTTTTTTTTTTTACACCCCCCATTTTTTTAAAAAATTTTTTTTTTTTTTTTTTTATTAAAAAAAAAAAATTTTTCCCCCAAAATTCCCTTTTTTTTTTAATTTTTTTTTTTTTTTTTTTTTTTTCTTTTATAATTTTTTTTTTTTTATTATTTTTTTATTCTTTCTCTTTTAAACTTACTTTCTTTGATAGCCCTAAGTTAAAAGTGTCGCAATTTTTTACTACCCCTACTTCATATTATCAGGCATATCTATCAGTTCAGTGCCAGCAGACGTGTCGTTAATTTGTATTATCGGAGTAGAAGAAGTATGGAATTCATAAGAAATCTTAATAAAAATAATCTTCCGCCGCAGTCAGTCATAATTTAATAATATAATATAATTAATATAATAATATAATAATATATAATATAATATAATTTAAGCCCCAGAAAGTATAGGTATTATATAACTTGGCGTTTTATGAAAAATTACCAAAAATCTTGAAAATATAGCCTATTGTAGTATATTTGACCAAATAAACACTTAAAAATCTTCCAACTTTCAGCATTCTAGGTAGGTTAGTGAGAAGTGTAATTTTAATGATACGTGATCAGTGAGTCGGAACTTTCACTATTATTCATTTCTAAATTTATTATTTAGTTTTATTTATTTAGAAATATATGTTTTAGTATGATTTTTCACAAATTGAAGGGTTTAGAAATAGCCCGAATGATCTTCGAAGTTTAAGAAATATTGTCCGCCTTAACAGGTCAGTGAATCGCGTGCTAGCTATGTGACGCTGCACGTACAATTATTTTGCATTTTAGTGTCGAAACATATTTGGGGCGCACGTCATTATGACCAAAATGGTTCTATAATATAACCGAAGTACCAGCCGTAATATACATTACGTGACAACTTTTAACCATACAATTTTTAAAGACATAATTTGGGAGCAGCGGAAGCAAATTGTATTTTGCACGTCTAATAATAATCCAAGTGTAAGTAAATCATCTACGTCTATTTCTTCTCAAATATGTTTAACACTTCCTTTATGTTAATAGTTATGTAAAATCGTGCAGAAACATGATTAGCATGTTGTATTGGAGGGGCATGATGTTATAAATTATGTATAGTCAAACCAATCAAATTGAAATGTTAAATCGAATCTGAACGACCGATCCACAAATCTAACGAAACAGCTCAGAAAAGAGGTTGTAGAAATGTCGAGAATAATTCCAAAAACAAATTATAATCTTCTTTGGTGAGTATATTTTAAATATTATGTTTCCGAATAAACTGTGGATATGGACGTGAATACTTTAAAGTTTAAGTCATAGTAAAAGTGTTTTAAAATTAAGGTCCTCCATAGCAATCGCATATAACAAATAAAATGTAAAATTTTATATGACAATAAAAGTATTTCTGTTGAGGAGAACAGTGTATATCATCGTTGAAGACATGCGAGTCTTTTTCAGCAGTTTGTCTTGGTTCATAAAGATTTTTAACAGTGGGCGCACCAGACACCAAGATAACTTATTTATATAATTAATTGTTTTATGAAGATTAAGGTACGTAGATTACAAAAGTTATAAATAAATACACACATCCTAAATATGACTATACAGTAACTATTGAAGGGAAGTCGCCCAATTGCCTGACGTGGTTCATATGTTGACAGCGAGCGGGCGGGTTTTAAAGTTTTTTTTGAAAAAAAAAAAAAAAAAAAAAACCCCCCCCCCCCCCCAAAAGGGGGGGAAATTTTTTTTTTGGAAAAAAAATTTTTTTTTTAAAAAATTTTAAAAAAAAAAAATTATTAAACTGCTTATTAGGGTAGAATTGATATAAAGCTACTTAAAAAAATAGTTCTTATAAGAACATTTAATACATTATAAGACCATCGAATCCGGCAGCATTAGCGATAGAATCCTCACTGACGGTTTTATGATCGTTACTCTTTACTCATACTCTTTACTTTTACTTCATATTATATGAATCAAATTCTCATCTTTAGACTATAATTGAAAACAACGTATTGGAATATACACTAATCAAATTTTTTTTCCTTACAAAACCACTGGGGTTAAGGGTGCACCTGCAGAGGCATACCACGATTATTATTATTATATATTCATACGTATTATTTGTACAATACAATACAAATACAAATTAAGAATAGTGAATTTAAGGAGCCAACCAATCACATCCCAGACTTTTCAAAAAATACCTTTTAGAGACTCTCTTATTATCAATTAATTATTATCAATTCTCCGGTGTCAGGCTAAGATTAGGGGGCACACAGTTAATAAGGCGCAAAACTATAAACGCGGTTGTTCCCTCCCCGTAGACATTGTATGCCAAAACAAATTAGAAACGAAACCAAAGCATAAGTGTATCTGCTGTAATATGAATAAAATTCCAATCTTTAACCTAAAATTCGACAACGTGTTTGAAATATACAAGAATCAACTACAAAGATAAATAAGAAGTGTATTTGCTTCCCTTTCATCATTATGGGATTGCATTTCGATCCTTACTAATATTAATTAATTTGTAATTTGCCGTTGAGAAAGCATTTGCTGTTGAAAATTCAAATTATCAAGGTAACATATCTAAAAGTACTGATAAATGACATATGTAACACTAACGCGCCTCGAATTAATATGTTATACCTATAATATTTTATTGCTGACACTGGAATTAAACAATGGAGATATGCTACTCCAGGCTAAGATAAATAATCTATGAGTGAAGTGGCGAAGAAAATTAAGTAAATTATGTGCTCTATCTAAATATAAGGCTATAATTATATATTGCTATAAACTATTATATACGAATATGTTATTTATGTATGCTGAGTACATCAACAAGAACAAATATATTTTTTATAAAAACAGATTTTAATTTAAACAACGCCTAATCGCAAGTTGCGCGGGCGCAAGTAGCGTATCGCGGTCATCATGGCGCATGCGTGGCCCTCGACCCGCCCCCCACCTCTTCCTGTACTCGCCCCACTCCGCAATATAACAGAATCACATTGTGTTTACGAATTGTCGCGATTGACGATGACAAACCAGTCGGTCGGCCACCTAACCCGATCTCGCTCGCTGAGTCGGTAAATTACTCACAGTCGCGCGTTGCCAGCGGCAAACGCGACGTCGATCACCGCGTAATGACCCTGTGACGTGATAACATGAGCAAAAACGTAGAAGATATCTCAGAGGAAGCCACCTCACCAACCGGGGCTGTCCATGTAGATAACTACGATGGGTCAGATTTGGAACATTCAAAACTGTTATATTTACAATCACCGACTCCGACCGTAACGCCATCTGGTCAAATGCGCAAGGTGAAAAGTTTTACCGATGCTCACCGCATACGAGACGTGAATGCTGCGTCTGGTGCAGCCTCTGCGAGGAGTCTGCGCCCTTATGAACATGTGATCGCTTACCCAGACGGTTCAGAGACCAGCACTAACCACTATGCTCCTTCCGTTCGCTCCCTCGCTTCCATTGGAATGGGGTGTACGGATGGCCGGAAAATGGTCATACGACGTGTCCCAACTTCTCCTACCGAATTGTTTCATCTCGTACGTCCTCCTACGTGAGTATTATATTGGAACGGATGCCACTTCCTTTAAGAACCCATTATTCTATTGAACTAAACACTGCGACATTTCTGTGTTGTTCTACGGTTGACTAAATAATTATAATTCCATCATTATTTTAGGGCCAATATTCTGAGAATATTATTTATTTATAATGGTTATTCAACGTAAAACCGTTGAGGTGTTTCAGATTATAGTGTATACATTATATATAAATATAAAAAGAACACTTTTATTTAATATTCTATAAGAACTTCATGCAATACCGAGTACTTTTGCGTAATATATATATAATGTGGGAATAACGGCTCCGTGAGCTCTATATGTTATGTTATGAATTATGAATACTGCTTAAGTACCAACTTTCGTTTAATAAAACAATTCATAATACTTGAAAAGGATAATCTTTATATGATATATTTTTTTGTATGAAAGTTATAATGATTTATTATTATTAAAAATTATCGAGAGCTACATAGATTAGTATTAGATATTAACATTAAGTTCACAAAATAATAAACATATTTAATTTATGAAAACCCTGCTTTTTCACTCGATTGTCATTAGGTTTGTATTGTATTTATTTGCCGTGAAATACTTAAAAAATAAAAAACAACATCAAGTTGTATCACTAAAAAAAATTACATTTAACATCATTTAACATAGATGTAAGGCTAAAAAATAGATTGACTAATATGTTTTCTATAGAGAGTAATTTAATTATCTTACAACATTGCACCGTATATTAAATAGGTCGTCCACAAAAGCACGGCTCTTAACTTATTTGTTTAGTATTTATCTAGCATTTACGCTATTACAGCTGTCAATCTATTGGGATTTACAATGGATTTTCAAAATGTTATATTATGTGTATATTATCATCGACGTAAGCACCTCATACCTAATCTTGCATCGTGAGATTACTTTGATAGTGGGATTAGATTTTGCACTGTTCCCAAAATGCATAGTGAATTAACATGTCAACTTATCTGGTACAGAAAATAAAGGATATTTAAGGCTTAATAGTAACATCCTGGTCGACAAATGTTAGGGAATATTTTTTGTGATTTTGACGGTCTATTCTCGGTGTGATAAGGCGATGCAATCAACGACGCTATCCTTCAGTTTCTTACACACCATAGTTACAACGATTGATCGTATACTGGCTCTTATCACAGTTTATTTGATAATGGTTTAAAAAACGTTTACGTACTTACGACTTGACAGCGAAGGATTACACTCCTCATTTTTAAACTCTCGTCAAATGTTTATGTACCTGCAAATAGGTATTAACCGTTATCAGACGACGTCTTTATTTCTTGAAATTTGAAATATGGTTTTATTACTTGTACATAGAAGAACGACAGCTAAAATTTCTAAGTAAATTTATATTTCCGGTCTGTCAAGTTGATATTTAAATTAGAGATTCGTAGCGTATGCTGAATGTTTTATTTCAAAATATAACGTATAAGTTTATCCCGAAAGAGAAATGATATCGTGACAATGATAAATGTGAATTAATACTGTAAAATGACGTGTACTGACTACAAAAGTGTACGAAACAAAAACGATCAAAATCTTATTTGCTCCCCTTTCGCATAATATGACTTTTCATGGGAAAACAGTACAAATTTTAAGCTACTGCTAAATTTTAAAAAATTGTCTATAGCGCCCCAAAGCACATTAAGACCTACAAATAACAACGATTAAATCAAACGTGTATTATAAAACCAAAACCCTAAAAATGAAAGCAATAACTACTTACCTGGCCGGTTTGCAATTCTTTATCATTTTCCAAGTATAATTTGCTACTATCTCTGGCCAATTGATAAGCACAAACTTTTTCTCTGAAAGTTATTATTAAATTATTTTATTTCAAACAAATTAAAGACCCGTGCCCTAAAAAAATTGTTCCAAGTATCATATAATATATGGTCCGATATCTCAGACAGTGTCTATGGCTATTGATGCCTTAGTTTAGTAAGGTCAGACCCCTCTGATAATCACCTGATATTAACCCCTCTATAAACACGATTATTAGACGTCTAATTCACGAAATTTAACAATTAACTTGGATTTAAAAATGTTAAACCTTTCTGAGCGTGCTTTAGATCAATTGTGGCTATTCTATTGAGGTCAGTATATACTTATAAATAGTAATTCCATCTTAATTTTTATACATTATGCAATTCAAAATAAACCTAATATATTAAAAGGGCACCCATTTTTATTTAGTGACTGCTCGTTGATGATCAAATAATATTGATTTCTCTGAGTAAAGGCTTATTTAAAATTACATAATATTCGGCAGTTCTTGCCAAAAATATAAAATAATAAATATATACTCATATATTATTACGAAATAAATCATAATTTGAAAAAAAAACTTACGAATTGCACTCAAGTGCGATTGTAAAATATTCGGTTGATTTTCGGATACATATATATTTTGCGAAGATATGCAAATGAGAATAAAGTTTTCTTATAAGAATGATTAACGAGTTTATTTCGACGAGAATTTGTTTATAAATCTATTTCGATGAATACAACGATTTCGATTAACTATATAAGTATTTGTCTCATAAGAAACAAGTTTTGTACATAAAAAGACTAATTTACAACAAATAGTTAACAAAAATAAATAAATAAAATTTAGCAAATAAAACAAAACTTAAACAAAACAAATTCAATACAAAGAAATTATATTTTTTAATACTTTTTGGTGCATTTTGGAGTCTGATTGATTTAATTCTCAATCTTGTCGGATCAATTTCTTGCAAAGCTTTTGATCTGTATGACCTTTATTTTATGGTTTATTAATCAGTTTTTATAAAATCTAAACATATTTTTTCTCAAAATTTTTTCCACGGAAATCGCATCTTTGCTATAAAAGTGTGAGACCAATCGTCGGATACGGTCCGACTGAAGTTTTGATAAATGTAAAAATTTTTGATTCAAAATGATGGGTCTAAAATAATTTTTTTTTCTTAAAATTAAATTCGTTCGAAAGAATGACAAAATTACTACACACTGGTTTTTGTTGAATTTTCCTCACCCGTGTATCATAAAATAATCACGAAAATTTCGTCATAGAAGTTAGTCGAATTTGCTTTTATTATTATATAAAATTCATTTCAGGCCTCCAGATGAAGACACCGCGTCACATGACAGTGATTGCGGAGAGGAAGAAGAAGATGCTGAGACGGTCCACCTGAAGCCGCGAAGACCTTTTTGGGCTAACAAAATTCAATTCGTGCTAGCGTGCGTGGGTTATTCCGTGGGGCTTGGCAACGTTTGGCGATTTCCTTATTTATGTTACAAAAGTGGCGGAGGTATGTACTCGTAGTAATTCATAAACATATTAAACGAGTTGTAAGACGTACAATTAAAATAAATGATATTAATTCTACTTATAATAAATACCATCTCTCGATGCACTTTCTCTAAAACAAATTATTCATTTCGTACAGATTACAATATTAGGACCAAAATGATTTATATTTAAATAAACATAGATTCGTCGTCATCATTTGTTAATTTATCTATATAAATTTAATATAGTCATGTAAAAAAATGTATGTGACAATGCATTTGCTTAATTAACCACAAAACTGCCACCAGCTTTCGAAAAAAGTATTACAAGTATTTCGTCCCAAGTATTAAGTTACATTTTGACGTATAACTAATATGTCAATAATTGAGTGTCACATTTTTAACTTTGAAAAATATTGACTCAAAAACTATAAAACGTTGACTTCCAGTTAACTGCAGCTAAATAATCGTTCACGACTTGGCTTAGTCGATGTACTCACACGATAAATACACTGATCTCGTGGTTCCATTGTGTAGGGACATTAGCTGGTGTAAATTACGTCTGATGTATTTTGTAAACTGATACGTCACGATGCATGCTGCTCACGCGTCCTATCAAGATATCAAATGATATATTGCTGTGATTTATTTAAATGTCATACAATATAGACAAGAATAGTCAGCATAATCAGCAGCGAACTAATACAGTTTTCCTGCGCCATTAATGCAAAATGTTGTTTCAAATGTCATATGCTTACTAAATCACTAACATGGATATTTAAATATAAGTATTCTTTTCAAGCTTTGTTTTTATTCAAAAATAATAAATACCAGGAGTAAATAGTTAGGATAAATCTAACCAAATTATCCTTCTCTATTGATTTAGAGAGTTTTTAAGTAATTGATTAACATTTTCACAAAATTATGTTTGACCTATTTTACTCCCAGAAAACGTAAAAATAGTTTTAATGCAGCCAGTGTAATGTATCCACGATTTAACATACCTTTATAGAAAATACATACATATTAATAAAAGTAACATCATTATAAAATTATTCCTAGTTTTAACTATAAAAAAGATGTGCCTGTCTTAGTATTAATTTCCTTGTATAATCTATAAAAAGTTTTTTCCACCATTATAATATTTTACAACTGTTTTTACAAACAAATTGTAAAAGTTCGTTTTAAAATAGTCAACATCAAAATCAAGATGTTAAATTCCGTCTCGAGTATTATGTGGTTTCTTTGTTTAATAACATAAAGATTGCCTGATACACCAATACTGTGATAAAATTATTTTATCACAACATTAAGGAAACGATTAGATAGGTATCTCCAAAAAAATGAAATCTAAACTCGGGCAGGGCGTCACGTTTGTAAGCTATGATATAACAAATACCTACGTCATTCGTGTAATATTGTCTATATAATTTTAGTCCTAAATGATAATTTCTAATACAGGCGGCTCATTAGTGCTTCCGTTGCACTATTAACCGAGTATATCTTATACTCGGTTAAGGATGGAAAAAGACAGGGTCCCTCAATGGAATAAGTATTTTGTGAAATATGTAACTTTTAATAAGTAATGGTAATTGCTAATTACAATAGATGATCTATTTTATATATGAAAACACTTAGAAGCACAAATACCTTGGAATAGGTGAATCCATTGTACTTATCCACGTCAATGAGGTAGTTAAAACTGGGCTGCAATATGGTAATGATCGGGTTAATTGCGTAAATTCTCCGGGTCAATTTAGATATTATACTAATGACTCACCTGCCCATTAGGATCAAGTAAATAAATAGTGCTTAAGCGTATTCTTCAACTACCTAAGCTAGTTGCACTTTGAAAATCTAGCGAGTAGGTAAAGTTTTTAGAAACTGGCCCAATCTTTATAAACACTGAGGCTGTGCTCCTAGATTTGTTTACTGGGGTTACTTTGTACGCACACATCCAATGCTTCAATATAATAGAAATATTATGCGAATTATTAAGATTTTATATTCATTTAAATTTGGCTATTTAAAAGCACAAGTAAGGTTTGAAGTGTGGCTTTATTTGTCTGTTAGCTATGCAAATAAAAAACGCCGTTTGGACTCGAACACTTCTTGTTTTAAAACTACTTATGTAATGTTAAATTATTGATGCGAGCCATGATGATTTTTTCAACTTTTCATTGCAATAATTTTTTACAGGTGCATTCCTGATCCCTTACTTCATTATACTTCTGGTATGTGGCGTACCTATGCTTTTCATGGAATTAGCGATAGGCCAGTATACAGCTCATGGTCCAATCGGTGCGCTCTCTCAAATATGTCCATTGTTCAAAGGTAATTTAAACTAAATATCGCTTATAACAATTTCAAGGGCGTACATTTGCCTATTATGAACGCATGCTATCTATTGTTGGTAGTATTGTATTATTTTGTAAAGAATAAAAATAAAACGTGAATAAATGATATCAGATAATAAAGCCGTAATATCATTATACTACGGATTACCCTTAGGATTTTTATCATTTTAGTCGCATTTGTATAGTTGTTTTGAGATTTAATTCCATAAATTTATATATACATAGTTATTGAGTAAAATTTAAATTTAAAGGCTTTGAGTAATTCTCTTAGTCATATATTACTGTAAAATGCTATTATTTCTAAGAACGGCTGACATGTTTGCTTGTTTTCAAATGATCTTTTTAGAGATAATATTAAACGTATATACCGTATAAACGTATATACGTATAATGAAATTTCTTTTTCTATCTACTAGGTGCCGGACTCGCAAGTGTTGTAATCTCGTTTTTAATGTCCACGTACTACGCAGTGATCATCGCATGGGCAATTTATTACTTCTTTACATCATTTAAATCAGAAGTGCCATGGGCTACGTGCTCCAATCGATGGAATACACCTTCTTGCTGGATCCCAAATCATAACATAACGAAACCTAATGGATCGCAAACACCCACAGAACAATTTTTCGAGTAAGTATACGTAATGTCGAGTACAAAACTTAGCTTGAAAATAATTAGTTTATCAGCAATTAGATTATTATGTAATGTAATGCTGATAAACTAAACCATTTTGTCTACTGTAATATTACAGTAGACTAAACAATGCAATTTGAACTATTAAAGATGAATCGAAATATTTGTCTTTCAGGAAAAAAGTACTAAGCATGAGTGACGGTATTGAGTTTCCTGGAGGAATGCGGTGGGAGCTGGCGGCTTGTCTAGTGTGTGCTTGGTTGCTCGTCTACTTTGCACTTTGGAAGAGTATAAAGTCATCTGCAAAAGTTAGATACATAACGACTACGCTTCCGTTCCTACTAATTATAGTATTTCTCGGACGATCATTGACACTCGATGGAGCAGATCAAGGCTTAAGATTCTTTTTCAAACCAGATTGGGAATTATTGAAACAATCAAGGCCATGGGTGAACGCAGCTTCACAAATCTTCAATTCTATCGGCATTGCTTTCGGCTCTATGATTATGTTCGCATCATACAATCGCTTCGATAATAATTTTCTCCATGATACCTTGGCAGTCTCACTGATCAACGCAGTGACCAGTCTTATAGTGGGAATTTTCACATTCGCAACTATAGGAAATATTGCGACTGAACAGAACACGAGTGTAAAAGACGTTATTGCAGATAGTAAGTACTTAATTATGAATTGTAGAATGATGTACACATAAACCATTTAAAACATGCATCTAAATAGTCATTACTATAATCATTTACGAATTGTAGTTATCACAGTAAACAATATATTCTGTTTTTCAGGTCCCGGTCTTCTTTTTGTTGTTTATCCACAAGCTATTGCGAAAATGCCGGCCTCTCAATTATGGGCCGTCTTGTTTTTCTTTATGTTTCTTTGTCTAGGACTAAATAGTCAGGTACATAAAAATATTTTTTTTATAGTTTGTAATTTTGATAGTTTTTGCCCATATAATTTAACTTTCAAATTGTTTTTTCTTTCAGTTTGCAATCGTTGAAGTAGTTGTAACATCTATTCAAGATGGTTTCCCTGATATGATACGAAGGAGACTGGTTTATCATGAATTATTAGTACTTCTTGTTTGTGGAATTTCAATGGTCTTCGGTCTACCTCATATTATTCAAAGTGGGATATATTTGTTCCAATTAATGGACTACTACGCCGCCTCCCTTAGCATTACATACCTTGCATTCTTCGAAGTAGTGGGAATAGCATGGTTTTACGGTGTGGAAAGATTATCTCGCAATATAAAACAAATGACAGGTGAAGCAAAAAAATATATTTTAGTATCGTTTTATCGCTAAGGCTCTCCCCTCTTGCCCGGGCAAATAGGACGCTGATGTTTAAAAAAAATATTGTCTGTGTTCAGATGAACATTTCTCAATCGCTGACTATGCTGACGCGATTGATCTAGATCCGATAATCTAAATTTACTGCTGAAGCTGCGCGATACACAGATAGCTCACTTAAATAATTGTATGTTTGTGTGTATCTGTGAACCTTATATTTAAGACAATATTTTATTCTAATAAATTAGATTTGAATACGGCTTTGGCTCATTCATTTCTCACGACCGCTCAAAGTATTATATCGTGGTAACGCTGCCCGATTACTTTGAGATACTCCCGTCACCTTGAACCTTTGATCCTGTACGGTCCCATTTGCTCATTGGTCCTTCGAGAAAAAGAGAAAAAAAAACCCTTCCCCCTTAGAGACTGACAAAACTGACTGACACTTGGGTGATCTTCGGGCTGGTGTACGCCAATCGCATCAGTTACGTAGTGATCTTAAGTACTTGTACTTAGTCGTATTCTGTTGGAGCACTCTTACGGTAGCGGATCGGTGGCTGGCCTTCCACAAGCGGATCTCACCAGTGCATTGAGAAGTCGCATATACCGTATTGAGCGCGCAGATACGCTAGGTACATAACTTCATTGGCTAAGGTTGGGATCGGGATAAAGACATTTTCAAGACAAAGAAGACATTTTCAAGACAAAGAAGACATAAGAAGACAGTTGAAGATATTGTAAGACATTGAAGACAAGAAGACATTTTTAAAACATTTGAAGACATTTGAAGACATTTTGAAGACATTTTTAAGACATTTCAAGACAGGGAAGACTTTTTAAGACATTTAAAGACGAAGAAAACATTGTAAGACAAAGAAGACGTTAGAAGACATTTGTGTTTGAAGATATTTCAAGACAAAGAAGACATTTGAAGACAGAGACTTCCTCTTTCCCCCTTAGAGACTGACCCTTGAGTGATCTACGGGCTGGTGTACCCTAATACCATCAGTTTTGTAGTGATCTTAAGTATTTACTTGTACTTAGTCGTATTCTGTTGGAGCACTCTTACGGTAGCGGATCGGTGGCTGGCCTTCCACAAGCGGATCTCACCAGTGCATTGAGAAGTCGCATATACCGTACTGAGGGCGCAGATACGCTAGGTATATAACTTAATTGGCTAGGGTTGGGATAGGGAAGAAGACATTTCAAGACTTAGAAGAATGGACGTTCAAGAAATAAACGTTTTAATACAAAGTCAGGAGACCGACAGCCTGGAATTAAAAAGACTGTTTACGAATATAAAAAAGGACTCAAGTTCAAGGAAGACTGGGAGCTACATACAAGAAAGAAGACGGTTGCTAAACGATATTTACGTACGAGCAAATAAGAATCATAAAATTTTGGCACAAGAAGACCTACTCTCGTCACATGACTACATAAAAACTAATTATTTTAACAAAAAAATTCAACAAGTTTATGACGCGGCAATGGAACAATTAGACGCTGATGAAATTAAACTGCAAGAAGTTCATGAAATTTTCAACCCCTCAACATCATTCAAGACCGACGACAATAGCAAATACAAAATACAACAATTCAGAATTAATCAAATGAAAATCAAGATCAACCAAGCGCAAGCTGCGATTCGTGAAGACAAACCAAATTGGCATTTACAGACAAACCTACAAAGCTTACAACACCAATGGCAACAAATTGAGGCCATGCACGAAGAGCTGTTAATAAGTGTAAACACGCCCGACAATGAATATTTTTCCAACAATATATTTGAAACTATTCAATGTGAGTACGAGACCATCATCGAATTAATTCAGGAAAAAATACATTCCACCTCTATCACACCGATGTCTACATCTTCAAGATCTGGAAAGCTACCACAAATCAAGATACCCATATTTACAGGAAAATATGAGTCATGGGGCATATTTAAAGATTTATTCACGAAGATCATACACGAAGATAATACAATATCATGTTGCGAAAAAATGCAGTATTTAAAAACGCAGGTGCAAGGCGACGCAGCAAAAATTATTCAATATTTGCCAATCAGCGAACAAAACTATGTCACCGCATGGAAATTACTGACTGAGCGGTATGACGATAAACGAAGAATAAGCAGTGAACTACTTGATAAATTATTAGATTTACCTAAAATTAAAAAGTCGGACACTAAAAGGTTGCAAGAATTGTATGACACCATTAACGAATGCTTGGAATTGTTGAAACAATACGGAAATGAAACGACATTATGGAATCTTATGTTATGTCGTTTACTAAGTCGTACTTGGGATGACGATACCAATACAAAATATGAAGAACAAGTGGACAATAATACAATTGAAATTCAAGATTTCAAACAAATGATGTTATTTTTACAAAAACGTTTTAAAAGCTTAGAAAAATCCGACATATCAAACTCCTTGGTTTACAAAACATCATTTGAAGAAAATAAGAAGCCGTTCTACAATTATAAATCGCCGAATAAGAAGCATGTTAATTACATGTCAACAAATGAACCTAAACATAAACAATGTTGGTATTGTGATACTGATGGACACACGATAAATCATTGCCCCCGATTCATAACATTAAACGTCAGACAGCGCTGTAAAGTGATCTATGAAAGAAATATGTGTCGACGATGCATGAATCATATAGCCACAAAACAATGCTTTACGGAGAAATATAAGAACTGTGACAAGTGTCAACGAACTGACCATAATACCTTATTGCATGTAGACAAACAATCGCAACAATTTTATAAGCCGAGAGATAAATATCATGTTGCCAACAAGGAAACTAAAACAACTACTAATGTGACGAGTAACGTAGCATCAAATGTGCCAAAAACCACAAATAATACCGTACTGTTAGCTACAGCTATGGTAAAAACTACCTCGTACGACGGGATGCCATATTTATTGAGAGTTCTATGTGACCAAGGATCTGAATCCTCCTTTTGCACAGAAGAAGTCGCACAGTTACTGGCATACCCAAAGACTAAAATCTGTGCTGAGATTAAGGGAATAGGAGATGAAAAGCCGAAAAAATCCAGCTACAGTATAAACATTACCTTACGACCAAGATTTACAAGTGATTACAAATTGCCTGTATCACTTATTGTGCTACCAAGACTTACGACTTCGCTACCAAATAAAGACGTAATACAATTGCAATCACGTTTCTTAGAAAACAAGGTGATGGCAGACCCGACATACTATAAGAAGGGGCCAATAGATATTATATTAGGTGCCCAAGATTATAGCAAAATCCTGTTACAGGGTTTTGATAGACTAAACGACGATTTAATCGCCCAAAAAACGGAGTTTGGGTGGATTTTATCAGGCTGTTGTTCCAATAAAAATAAGGAGTCAACGGTATTGTGTCATATGACACGCACCAATGTGGTGCATAAGACGAAGACTAAAGACAAAAAACATTTGGTAAGCGAAGAACGTTTTAGACAGACTACAAAACGAAACTTAGGTGGACCTTATAAGATATATTCACCACTGATTAATAGAGACTTGGACGAAGGTAAAGACTCGGGTGAATACTGCCAGGCAATGAATTTTCGAAAAAGAAGTAAATTCAAAACAATGAAATATGCAGCATGTATGACTAAGAAAAAGAAGAGAAGATTTACTAATGACAAGGCTAAGTGTTCGAAGGGAAGAACAAAATTATATATAGACTTAGCTCTTATTTAAATATTCAACGTATAATATAACTTACATTTTAATCACATCTTATTTCGTGGGGGGAAAAACATGCAGTTTATCAATGATAACTGCATTGTTATATACATTTTAATTTAAAAAAAAATATTATAATACATATGTATATTAATCATAATTATTTATTTAACAATAAGCAGTTTAGTAATTTATTGATATTTTGTGAATTATAATTATTAATTAATATTTATTTATTGTACTAAAGTTGTCGGTGAAAACTTTCTTACTACACTAATAGACAAAGACATGAAGCGACAGGAGAAACGATCATGATGCTGTACCGACAGAGATGGGTCTACGATCATCAAAACGAGTGAAGAAGACTACGACTAAACCGGGTCCACATTTCCCTCACGAAGAACTGGGTCTGTTGTGTGAGACTCTGTTGAGGCGCCAGAATGTTCAGATGAACATTTCTCAATCGTGACTATGCTGACGCGATTGATCTAGATCCGATAATCTAAATTTATGTGAAGCTGCGGATACACAGAGCTACTTAAAAAGGTTGTGTCTGTGACTTTTTAGACAATATTTTATTCTAAAAATTAGATTTGAATACGGCTTTGGCTCATTCATTTCTCACGACGAAAGTATTATCGTGGTGACGTGCCCGATATTTGAGATACTCCCGTCACCTTGAACCTCTGACCTGTAGGTCCCACTGCTCAGTCGTTATCATACATAACTTAAATAGTTAAAAAATTTTAACTTGTTCTGAGATAACTGATCGTCTTACAGGTCAACGTCCGTCTTTGTACTTCCGTTTTTGTTGGCTGATTGCTGCACCAGCCCTACTGCTAGCACTGTGGGTTGCAAGTTTAGTTGACTATACTCCACCCAGCTACCGACAGTACCAATATCCTATATGGGCCCAGTTTTTGGGCTGGATAATTGCCTCCCTTTCGTTGCTATGCATACCAGTATACGCCCTGGTTGTCATAATAAGATCCCCTGGAACATCTTTTGGGGAAGTAAGTTTCTAATTTCTTTATTATTTATTTACTTAAATCACCAAATCGAAAATAACAACATTACAATATACATTTAAAAATGTATCATTCAATCGTTTAATAAGATTGATTTTCAATACTTTTATATTATTAAGTCTAGTGTTATTTCATGAAGAATTTTTTTTCTCCATTTTAAAAACCAATATGAAAATGTAATTAAATATTTTGCTATTTTCCAGAAACTGCGTAATTCAATCAGGCCGACTTTTATGTGCGACTGCGGTGTGAATGGTTGTGATATATGTTGCTCAGAATCCGAACCTCCTGACGATAAGGCAACAATCAACTAGTCTACATAATATATTTAGATTTTAATAAGATATTTATAGTCCGTTAAACGGGTTTCGTCTAGCTTGTATCTACTTGTGATATCAAAAATAAACAAAACGATGGCGATAAAACGTCATGTTCTTCCATCATAATTATCACTCATTTGCAATGGCACAGAGATCACACTCGACCTCAAACTGTATTGTTTGCATTGTAACAGTGACATAGTTTAGTTCACTCGAATTCAAGGGTAAAGAAATAAGTACATGTAAAGTACTTTGCACAAGGATCTAGAAATATGTCTTGTATTTATTTATTTAAACATTTAGATTGAGACAATACATACTCATTTTAATGAGACAAAATTTTAACTTTTTTTCATCATAAGACCATATAAATATATAATATCAGAAACATGAAATATTTAATTTAGATTGTAATTATTTACCATTGAATTAAATCATAAATTTTTAACAGCCTAAAATATGAATTAAACTATTGTAATCCATTCAAAACTTGTAATGCATTGAACTTTTTCAATTTTAATCTCAAAATGTATTATAGCATTGTATACAGAATACAAATGACATATAAATTGGAAATTTTATGTACCTGATACTCCCAAAAGTAAAAGACATACTTCCAATATAAATACCTTCTAGCATGTACAATGACCCATGCCATTGATCAAATGACACAGTAAAATCTAAATCTTTATAAGCATCTAAACTGATGAATACTTTTAATAAAACAAACTACAACTGTGATCAAAACATTCCAATAATTTCATTCTTAAGCTAGCATAAAACATTGTAAAGTATTTTAATATTTATTCTTGTTTTTTGGAATATTGAATGTGTTTGAAACCTACCATGATATATGATGTAAGTACAACATTAAGAATGTTTAAAATGCCTGTGTTAGAATAAAGTTGTAGAATAAATAAGTCAGAAAATTAATTACATTTGTTTTAATTTTCAATATCCATTTATTGTATATTATACCCCTTACATATCATCTTCTATATTAAGATAATACTCTATATACAACTACCTTCTTTGTTTTTTAGGACTTATATCTTCATCTTCACTACTCTGGTCACTTGGATCCAGCAATGAGCCTATAATCATAAGTTACTTTATAACTTTATGCAATTTGTAGAAGTAAATTCATACATTCCTCATGGTTATGTCAAGTAGCAAGTGATGCTACTTACAAAATTTAGACCCTTTTAGCAATACTAATGACATGATAGACATGAACTATCACTAATGATTTTATTGGCTTTTTCAATTTAACTTTTCAATTTACAATTTTAAATTATCAAAATGTTGAGAATAGGTACCTACTTTGGCTATGTTCAATAATTTTTTTTGTGAATAATGTGTTAATTCTCTCACGAAAAATATTTAAGGCTTGGCATAATTCAGCAGGATCTGTATTTGTCTCTTGCACAATATTCTCTATTAACTGATCACCTTCAACTATAGATAATTTCAACATGGTTGGAATATATATGAAACAACTATCAATCAGTATAAAAAATGTCTATTATGAGGTTTTAGCGCTTAGTTAGAAAATACTTGAGTAAACTTATTATTTAACAAAAACCACCAAAATAAAAATAACCTAATTTTGAGAGCATATAATCACTACGTCTTTAATGCCGAGAGTAAGTTTGTAAATTGTAAGTGACGGACCTTCATAAAAAAAAATATGAAACGTCCAGTCTGCTTTTTAACCAACCTAACCTCGATAATTGGCCAATTGCACTCCATCAATGCAGCCAACATCGATGTCTAAATAGTAACGTCGTAAATCGTAATATTGATACCATCAGATTTGCATCAGATCATTGATATTTTTATTTAGTTAAAATACTGTAAAAAAAAACAATTAAAAATACAGTACACAACTACTGTGTGTGCTTTTTCTAGAAACGGGCGATTAGGCAGCGTAGTCTGAGAAATTGCTCCTAAATATTATATAAATGATATTTTTGGGATATCACTTTAGTTGTTGGAATAGTACAGTTGGAGTTAACTTTCGGCACTCAAAAACGTATAAATCATACAACGATGAGATTATTTTCGACTAATATCAACCTAATTGTCCAAAAATTACAAAAAAAGTGTTTTATAGATATCCATTTAATGAACAATAATATAAAAATTAATGCCAATTCCAGGGAAAAAGGGCCTAACCTCAACGTTTATTAATAAATTTTAGAATTTAGAATATATAATCTACAGTAACTTCTTTTGAAATCTGTATCTATCTTTGAAAAATGAGAAATGTCAAATACAACATTGAAGGCAATATTGAAATACACAGATTAGTCATAATTAGTAAATAGTGTAAATAACAATGTCAAAGGACAAAAATGTCTAAAGAAGTATATGACATGTATTAAAGTATAAATTGATATTTTAAAATTAAATTTAATAAATGCTTTGCATGTTTTAGTCCGTTCCAAATAAAATAAAAGATAATGTCCGTTTTAGCAGCTATCACATGATTTTGTCAATAAAGATAACATTATGCGGGAATTCGGAAATTTTGGCCCTCTTATTGGTGCAATTGATGAAGGAACATCAAATGTTAAATTTCTGGTAGGTACCGGGATTGTATTTAGACAATTTTTCATGTCCTTAAACTAATTTAAAAATTTCTAATAATTCCACAGATATTTGCTGCAAATACATCTGAAGTGTTAACTTACCATCAGCTTTCTCTTAAACGGTTTAGTCCTCGACAAGGTTGGGTAGAACAAGATGCATTAGAAATCCTAAGTGCAGTGTTAGAATGCATAGAGGTAAGACACAAGCCTGATTTTTGTTTTCAACATAACCAAATTCAATGAAAAATAATGTTTTTGTTCATATTAAAGGTTACCATTGATAATTTGAGGAGATTGGACATTGACCCAGCTGATTTAGTTGGTATTGGTCTGACAAATCAACGAGAAACCACTATAGTATGGAATTCCTTAACAGGAGAACCCTTATATAGTGCAATAGGTGGGTATCATATAATTATTTTGTCATATATAATAATTTTTAATTCCCTCTTAAATTTAATATATTTTCAGTGTGGCTTGATGTGAGAAGTTCTAAAATTGTTGATGATTTGATTAAAACTAAAGGAGCACAAAGTATACATGCTGTCACTCAAACAAGTGGTCTGCCATTATCAACCTACTTTTCTTCAGTCAAATTGAAATGGCTTTTGCAAAATGTCACAGAAATCAAAGATGCAGTTGCAAATGGAAATTGTATGGCTGGAACTGTGGACTCATGGTTAATTTGGGTGAGTTTATAAAAATACATAACTCAAGTAACTGACCTGATGTTGAAGTGAGGAACAATAAATCCTTTGCCTTTTTTCTACTAGTGTACTACATGCTAAAGCATCCTCTGCATATATGCACAAGAATAGATGCTGATGCAGGTGATGATTGGAGCAGGGTTGTTATACAAGTTATAACTAAAAAATGACAAAAATGACATTCAGTCAAAAATGTGCATTTATTGACGAAAAATTCTTCTAATTCTATAATGTACATACTATGAATTTAAATTTTCTTATTCAATTATTAAAAAAAAATAATTTCATAGAATTTGACTGGAGGATGCCGTGGTGGTGTACATGTAACAGATGTAACAAATGCATCTCGTACACAACTGATGTGCCTGAGAAGTTTACAATGGGACAAAGGATTGTTAAGATTTTTTGACATACCACTGAAAATTCTACCAAAGATTAAAAGTTCCTCTGAAGTATATGGCTACATTTCAACAGGATCTCTTCTTGGCACACCAATTGCTGGGGTAGGCTTCTTATGGAATATGCGTAAGTTATTAAGTATAAACAAAGAGTTTGCTGGTAATCATCATTGTAGTTTTATAATATTAACACTTTAAAAATTTCTTTCCTTATTTTAGTGTCTGGGAGATCAGCAAGCAGCTTTAGTTGGTCAAAATTGCATGAACTTTGGCCAAGTTAAATGTACATATGGCACTGGATGTTTTTTATTGTACAATACAGGTATATTATTCAATCCATATCACCTCTTGTTAACTATCATGTTGTATGTATTAAACAGTATAAAAAGTTACATATCATTTTTAGGGCAATCTATTGTACACTCACAAAATGGATTACTTACAACAGTAGCTTACAAATTGGGTCCAGATGCACCAGCCACATATGCATTGGAAGGATCAGTGGCAGTAGCTGGTAAATCAACTTGGCTTTTTTCCTATATGATTCACTTTACCTGGAACTTGTCACTTTTAAATTAAGTTTAGGTTACTATAGTTTTTTACCTATGTATAACATGGAATTGTAATTTATTTTATGACATAATATAAAAACACTTATGCATGTTTAATATACAATATTCCAGTATGAGTGTTTTAATAGTTGTACAATTATATCCCTGGTCAAACAACAATTACCACCCAAACAATTAGTCTACAAAATAAATAGTAAAATATATTCTTCAGGTGACACTCTACAATGGTTACAAACAAATATGGGTATATTGAATGATGTATCAGATTCAGAAAATTTGGCGAGTCAGGTGGCAGACACTGCAGAAGGAAGTATATGTTTTGTACCAGCATTTAATGGGTTATATTCCCCTCATTGGAGGAAAGATGCTAGAGGGTATATGATATTTCATTATATTTGACGCGGGACAACTGTAAGTACTAGTTGTCCCGTGCATCAATTGAATTGCTCTGTCAGCGAAGTGTTACATATGCTTCCGCGATAAAAAGACACAAATCGAAAATATTTTTTTCAACTTCACGCACCAGTAGTTTTTGATGTTAGCGCGTTCAAATAAAGAAAACTATTATAGAGTTTATTATAATATATATATACTTATTTGATACTATCGATTAAGTACTTTACCAAGCCAAACTAAAACGGTGAATCGTGCAAATGCATAACAGAAACAAATAATGCTTACAGCGTGATGTGTGGAATCAGTAGTTCAACGCGCAACGAACATATAATACGTGCTGCATTGGAAGCAGTTTGTCAGCAGACACGAGCAGTAGCCGCGTCCATGGCCAGCGACTGCGCACCATTACGGAAGCTTCTAGCTGATGGCGGCATGTCACAGAACTCAACTTTGATGCAAATGCAAGCTGACATACTGGGAATTCCCGTGGTATAATTCTTTATAACTACTAATCTTCTAGTGTGAAATTCTCAAGTCCGAGATTATATTGGACCTAGCTAAAAAGATATGTAACAGATGCAGAAATGTGTCTTATGTGTGCCTCTTGAAGGATGGTGTGAGATTAAACATACTTTATTAACATCAGGTATTCCCACATGATATCAGGTTGCAATTCACTGGTTAAGCTCAAGGTGTGCTAGTGTTATGGGTAATAGCTGATAAACAAACTTAATATTTAACTTTTTTTTATAACCCAATATAATCTACACCACACATAACAAATATTCTTATCAAAAATGTTAAAGTAATTGCCCCCCAAAAATTCTTTTTTTGCATAACTGAAATTTAATTAAATTTAAACATCACTGGAGGTTTTTCTTAACATATAATGCCAAGTCGACACCTAATACAATATACTGAATGCCAGAATGCGTCTACGTTTTGTCTACAAAACTTACGAAAACTTTATAAATCGGAACTGATACTGACCTACTACTAAGTAGGTGCAGATATACAAATTTTTTAAATATTAACCAATTTTTTTAATACAATAAATGTGATATCAACGTCAGATTCGACCATTAATGATGGAGAGTACAGCTCTTGGGGCAGCTATTGTGGCTGGCAGGGCTCTGCGTGTTTGGCCTCCCACTACACCGAGTCCACCATCGGATATATTTTTGCCAGTAATATCTAGTGAAGGTTTGTAAAATCAAAACAAAAATATAGTATATCTTTGAATTCTGCAGTTTAACTCCTTTGTATGAAGCTGTATCTTCAGACGCTCCTAAATGCATGTGTTATAAATATGATAAAATTCAACATTGGTAATTTTTGACATTAGTGTTGTGCTGTTTGCACTATGAAAAGTTCCTTTTTTTGCTTTCAGAGCGGGAAATACGCCGTAAGCGTTGGGAGGAGGCACTCAACAGATGCATGGGATGGACAAAGGAGGACACAGAAAAAGATGGTACTTTCTAAAAAAAATATTTAAAACATTATTCTTAGTCACGATCTTAATAATTAATAAAGCTAAAATTATATTAGACCCACGCCGTGTGAAGCAACGCCTATAATTGCAATGGGTTACATATATTTCATATGAAGGTGATTAGAACAGACCTGTCTCACTGAGCGAGGTAATTCCACTCCGACCGCTCAATTACGTTTGGCTTTTCGTGGCTCGTGTCATAACAGTTGCTAGAGACAGTGTGGGTCCAATATAATTCTATTATAAATAACTATATATATATATATATTCCTAATAAAGGAAATTATGGTGTGTTAAAATTTTTCTAAAACATTTGTTTCAGATGAAATTGATCGTACTTCTACAGTTCTACCTCCTGGATTATTTTTTCTAGGAACAGCTCTTATGGTAATTTTAGCAGACAAATTAAACATTTTGCCATAATATTGAATTTTTAATAGTATGTCTTAGTAGAAGCAGTATTATTACAGTTTAGTAAATTTTAGTAGATTGTTGAAGAAAATAAATACATTATGCATGTAATTTGTTTCTTTTATAAATACAAACTACAATAATATTGAATGAAATAAATATAATGTTTGATATATATATATATATATATCAAATTATGATATATTGACATAGTTTATACATTTTTTATTTTTAGCTGTTGAGTTTAAAGGAGAGAATAAATTATTATTATATAGCAACTACCCCTTTATAACAGCAATAGGACGCAATTTTACAGTCTTTTTACTTATCCCTGCTGCATGGCAGGTATCAACTACATCTGTAACATTTTTATATGATTCTGGAGCTTCTTCCATTACTAACTTTGGTGATGCAACTCTAATAGAAATTCCCATGCTCTCTAATTTGTTCAGTACATCCTTATAATCTATGTTACGCCTTGACTTTGCTCGAGAAAGAGCTCTTCCCTGAAAACATCCAAACAGAGATTGAGAAAAACTTTTTTAATAATATACTAATTCAGCTCTCTTCATGTGTATAATATATTAACAAGGTACATAGGTAATCCCTATATAATACATATATACACTATACATACATATATATGTAACTCTCTATCTAAATATACTTTTTCTTTTTTTTATAAGTTCTAAACAGTTTTTTACAAGTCAATAACCTTTCCACAAAATGATAAAAAAGTATACTTACTGCTCCATGGCAAGTGGAACCAAATGTTTCAGTCATGCCCTGATGTGTGCCTGTTAGGACATAACTACATGTGCCCATAGAGCCACCAATTAATACAGGCTGACCAGTTAATTGATAATCTACAGGTATTAAAGGATGATGGGGTGGAAATGCTCTAGTGGAGCCCTAAAAAGAAAAGTTAGTGTAATATTGTATATTACATGCTAGTAAATTACAAAACGTAGTAATGCTCACCTTTCTATGAACTAAAAGAGTCTTTAATTTACCATCTACTACATGCTCTTCTACTTTAGCAATATTGTGAGAAACATCATAAATAACATGCATATCTAAATCATCAGGAGCCATTTTGAATTGTTTAGCAAAGGCTTGTCTTGTTAAAAATGTCATCGAACTGCGATTAACCCAAGCGAAATTTGCTGCTGCTGCCATTGCTTTTAGGTAATCTTGACCCTCTTTGGAATTAATTCTTGCACAGGCTAGTTGACGATCATTCACATCTATCTGGTCCCTTTTCATTGCTTTCTCCATTTGCACCAAGGCATCAGTTGCAACTTGGTGCCCAAAACCTCTACTTCCTGAATGTATCATAACACATACTTGTCCTAACCTTTCTAGTCCCATTTTACCAGCAGCAAATTTATCATATATTTCATCGACAACTTGAATTTCTGCATAATGATTTCCAGCACCTAAAGTCCCAAGTTGTGGCAAACCTCTTTTCTTTGCTCTGAGACTAACTTTAGAAGGGTCAGCATTTAGCATTCTTCCATATTCTTCACAATGCTCCTTATCCTCAGCCCACACATAACCCTCTCTCAGTGACCAATCCATACCCATTTCCAATGCTTCCTCCATATCTCTGGCATTCATAGGTATGATTCCTTTTGAACCCACTCCAACTGGGATATGGTCAAATAAACTTTGGGCCAATTGCTCCTAAAACATATAACTTTGAGAATACAAGATTTGTAGCTAGTAATTTAAATAACTATAATAATAGAAGTAAAACCTTGATAGGAAGAACATCCTTCTCATGTAGATTTGTTCGTAAAAGTCTAACTCCACAGTTAATATCAAATCCTACACCTCCTGGTGAAACAATAGAGTCTGGATTGGATATATCAAAAGCAGCCATATTTCCTAAAATTAATAAATAATTTTTATTCAGTTACAATTTGTCTAATGAAATTAAAATAGGATTGTGTGGGGGAAAGAAGCATGGAGCAATATCAACTGAGGTTGAGATAATTTAAAAATTCATACTAGTAGACTTTTGTGGTAAATTTAATCTGTCTGTACCCAATTTGCTCCCACTTTGTCCTCATTCAAAAATGTACTAAATTAAATTTTATTTCATTTATATAAATATTATTTAAATATTGCAAGAACTCTTTCTTTCATATTGTATTTATCTTTGTGAGCTCATTTTTATCACTAAAGGTCTAATAACTTCTACAAAGGCATTTTCAAAATCTACTTACCAATAGCAAAACCATATCCTGAATGAACATCTGGTAAACCAACAGATTTACCAACAATACCTGGCAATGCTGCAACATTTGCTATTTGTTTTACGCCTGGTAAAAATCCTCCTGTCATTCCAGGTCTACACGAGTTGCGTAATTCATCTAACATAAGTTTTTCTAAAGTGTTATTCACATAGAAGACGCCCTCAACATTCATATTTGGTTGAAAGCCTTTTTTAATTTTCCAACAATGCGGGTTGATCTTTTCCAGATATTTAAGCTCCTCGTTGTATTGACGAACCACCATCGTTACAAAAATACAAGGGTAATCTCGTTAGTGTCTTAAATTTTTCAAATTAATTAAAAAATAAATAATATATTAATTTATTAAATAATTAAATTGCAAACCGGCGATACGATTATTACTATTGAAAATGATCCACAGATTACTCTAACTACTTCTACGGTCTACACTATGTGGTCTGTATGTTATGTAAATTAATTCTAATATACAGATGCTTTATATAGAAATCGTATTTCTACACTATATCAAGCGTTGGGATAGATTTATTGGATGAATTGAATATATATAATATAAAACCCTGAGCTTCAAGTTACATAATATAGAGTACGACACTATATATAGGCACCTAAACCATAATTGTCATTGTGCAGTCATAAACCTATGACTGCACAATGACAATTGACATCACTATTTTCACCTTTCTGTCAAAAGAATGGTTTCATAATTATTTTTCATTGCCGAAGGGGTGAAAGCAGTTTTCAGAAAATAATAATCTAAATTTGATCATATTTGATTTGATTTGAAGGTAAAAATCTATATTTGTTACACAATGGCAGCGCTAATAAAACTAAGGCATATGCCCATAATACAGCGATCACTTTGGAATCATCTAGCAAAAACTAGTCGAGCTATTTCTACGTCTAAAAAGAACAGCGATAGCGCTGCTACTGTTAGTGAATCTAAAACCGAAGATAAAAACTGGGTAAGCTACGGCTATGACTATACTAGCAAGGAAGAAGATACAAACGCTCATCACGCCTCTTATTTCTTCACTGTAACCTTGTGCATTGTATTTGGAGGTTTTTTTTGGGCATACTATCCTGATATTCATCTGAGAGACTGGTCACAGAGAGAGGCCTATCTAGAATTATACAGACGTGAAAAGGCTGGCTTAAAACCAATTGATCCAAATTATGTGAACCCTAAAACCATAAGGCTTCCATCAGAGAGTGAATTATGTGATGTTGAAATTATTATTTAAGGCAATGTTTGGTTATTTAAAATCTATATAGTAGTCATTAAAAGAGTTCTATAAAAATTGACTTTAACTTCTTCCTATTGCTATATTATTCAAGATAATGAATCAAATAATTATTGTCTAGAAATATCTTTATTCATATCTCAATTAAAGAATACATTTCTGTTGTCAAATTTGTTTAATTTCAGTTGTGATATACATATAAGCAGCAGTAGTATTAATGTGGTACTCCATATTTTATCCAGTAAATAATCTAAATTAAAACCTATACAATTAACAAATTAATCATATATTTTTGCAGTGCCATTATTATTAGTGATTACAAATTGATACAATAACCTTATATAGATTTTACTATAATAACTCGGCCACCTGTTACATGGGCACAAACATGGTCCTTAGACAAAGTTACTAAAGCATTAATACATCCACCAAGATTGATTTCTCCTGCTCCTTCAAGTCTTTCACCAGACACTTTCCAGCGACGTACAAAGCCATCCCAGCCTGCAGTCCAAGCAAAGTCACCACTTGTTGTGAGACTTGTTACAATCATGTCACTTACCTAAAAGAAAATAAGCTTTCTTTACTAGCTGTCCCTAATTTTTTCACCCCATTCTTACAATTTTTTTTATTTATGTTCTGCTATTATCAATAGTAGCAAGGTGGTCTTCCTCAGAAAATATCTAAAGACATTAAACACAAATAGTTTTCCAGGGTTCACCAGTAATTACTAAGATTTGGGTGCTCAACCCAACAAACAATCGCTTCAGCTCTATAATAGTTTGCGTTTATATAGATTACATAAATAACTAATACAATATATTTGTCAGACTGTACCTAAGGGAGGCTGGAAAAAATAAAGCTTGTCTAGAGAAGAAAAAATTCTCCTTAAATGGGTTCTTCATAATAGCTTTTCTATTATGGCTACAAGAACCATTCATTTGAGCTTGGATATTGCTGTTAAGACATAGTTATACTTGACCAATTTGTGTGGTAGTGACTATACTTGTTTTATATGTAGAACAATATAGTATACCTTTGCTTCTTGCAGTTTTTTAAATTTAGATTCAAGAGATAATTCATGTAATTGTAAACTATTTCCACCTCTTCCTATAACCAGTAATCGAGATTCGTTAATTATTCTCATTGGCGCCCTTCCTTCCATCACATGACGAGTGACGAAGCGGTCCTTTGATTGGTCTAAAATAAATAATTTTTTAACTTAAAGTTTAAAGGTATTAATGTTATATGAAGATGAGGATCACATGAGTGTGATCTAGGAATCGTACGCATATCCTGCTTCAAAGTATTCATCAATTTCGCCGGTTCTATATATGTTTCAGTTAAGGTGTAAAAAAGACCTTATGTCGTCTCTCACTTAGGAAGTATTTGACACACGTTAGCCTCCAAGTAAGCTATTTAGAGCATGTATGTTAGCACCCGTAACTAAAATAACTGGCATATATACTTACAGTTATATATTTTGTTTAATTATATGATACACCCTCACCAACAGTTAATAAATGTGACCGTACGGGGAATCGAACCCATCCCAAGTGACTTCAAGAGAGTTCATGTTTTTTGTTTCTTCGACTTTTGACTGTTTTCACTTAGTAGACTGAAGGACCGCTTAGTAGTAACTAAAATTAAGTACCTAAAGTTGAAGTAATAAGCACTTACCAGGTTTAATTTCAGTAACTGTTACGTAAAGATCACGAGCCGTATACATGTAAGGAGGATGCACAACAACATCTTTTACTTCTTCCAAAACATTGTAGAAGGCTTTTAGGGCATTGTTTTCATATACAAATATCTGTAAAAAAGACATGGATATTTTGCGCCTGTTAAGAAAGTTTGGCAAAAAGAATTAGCTGTTGTTAACTGTTACCTCTTACTTTATCTAGTTTCATTAACTATTTAATGTTTATTCGGTTGTTTCTTTAATTTTAAACTTACATTTCCGCTCTCGTCTCCGGCATACAATTCTGTACCTAATACAAACATGGCTCCTATGTCGGCGCCATCAGTTCTTAACTCCGTTACTTTTTCCCCTTTTAAGGTCCAAACTTTTATACATCCATCATTAGAAGTTGTATAAACATTCGTGTTGTCAGTAGCTATAGCAAATACCTGTACTTCATGAGCTAACCATTTTGTTTCAGTTTGAAGTTTCTCATTTAGTACCTAAAATAAAATACTTATGTTGGGATTTAAAATGAGATACTCTCGATTTTTAGGTTCAATGCCACCTCACAATATTTGACTGGTTTTTACTACCAAGTATCCATGGTGTAAATAATTAATAAGTAAATTTCAACGGTGGTCTGCCGGATTTCGAATACATGAAGGGTCACGAATGTACCCTTGCTCAGGTAACACAGCTCTGTCTCAAGGAATTAAGGATAAAAAAATATATAAATTCTAAATTAATTATTACAATAATAGTTGAATTAATCAATTTTGAAAGTATCTCGACCTTACATGCCTTCAATAGTTACTAACATACATGTAGATCGTAGAGCCGAATTAGAGCGTCTGATAGTAATAGTACACAAGGAATCTTCCTATTGAAAAACACTTACAACGATAGATCCACATTCTGTACCGATAAATAGATTTTTATTCCAAACAGCCACACATGGCTCTAGGCCGATATTAACTTCTGTTTCTATCTCAAGCGTCATAATAAGCTTTAATCTACAAGCAACGTCTAGAAGAGTGACCTAGTCCTAAGAAACTGCCAACAAACAGCGAACTTCAAGATCAGTACCAAAATAAACACCAACAGCAACTGAGGTTATTCTGGAAGATTTATATATAGAACATTCGCGCATATTTAAAACTCTTATGATATGGATGCACATAATTATAACTACAAATAAAATGAGCAACCATAGAAGAAGACGAATCAAGATATTCGTGAAATATTCTGATATTGTATAACCAAATGACATATAACCTATACGGGCCTATTTGAATTTTTTGCATCCAAGGTTATATTATGAACATTATAATAGATGAGATAGAACACGCGGAAATGGAACACAATGACGTCGCTTCTCGTATCGTGAAAGTATAGAGTGCGGATATAACTATAATTCCGTGTGATAGTACATAATTTCTACATACATTTCTTATTTCTCAGATGAACAAATATGCAGTAACTTAATACTATATAGATGTAAATACAAAAGGTAACGAAGAGATTGACAGATATTAAAATAATTCAAATACAAGATACCTTATATATTTTAGATAATTTAATAATGAAAATATGCACATTATTTTATGTTTAAAATTATAATCTATTATTATAAGTATATATATGAACAGTCTGCTAATAGTTTCGAAACATCTACATTATTTTATGCCTTGATTTCTACTGTTTCATAGATGTATTTGTTATGATTCCTAATCATAACAAGAGTTTATTAATAGAACAGAAGGTCACATTTTTGACATACCTATAGAATAGGATACACAGAACCGAGTTTTCCTTTTTAGCGTCACACTAACAACCCTCTCGTAAGGCATTTAGCGCTCTGTTACGTAATTTCGCAGTGATTAAGAAATATTTATTTTAAAATTTATCACTGTGTAGTGGTTTGTGACTGTTCGTTTGGGCATAAGTTTTTAACAAAAGGTTTAAAAAGAAAAAGACAGTTAACATTAACTTTTTATTTTTCCAACAACAAGTATAAAATGTGTATTTACAAGTACATATATTAAGTTTAAAAATGATGCAACCCAGCTGACGCTTCTCAATAAGCATTGCACCCGCATGATCCATCGAACTAATCAAAATAACTTTTAATAATTTTATTATTTCGTGTGCACATCTGATAACAAATACTATTTATATTTATGAGGTTTATATACAAATCATAAATTTTGAATATAAAAATATAATTTTAACAAAAAGCTGTATATGTATATTAAACTATATTCCTTAACTTCAGATATCACAGATATTTGTATCTATTTAGAACGGTAGAATTTAAGTTATACATTGGATGAATGGTTCAAGTCTAGACATAGAATTTCTACAGAAACATAACCATTAATTTTTATGTATTTTTGTTAATAGGATAAGGAGGGTGTGGAAATGGCACCGATTGATTTGTCGAATTTGTCGTTTTGCGGTCACAGTATTTTTTTTTTGTTTTAGCATACAATTATGATAGAGGTACTAAGTATAAAAGTACAATATATACATATATTTGGTATTTCTACTTACGTTATAAGGTATTCTAATCATAAGTTGGTTCTAAAATGTTATGCATTAAGGGGCGCCGTATTCGGAAGACGGAGCTGAAGCGGGTGGACCATATTGAGGAGCTGGAGGTGTTGCAGCAGGGTAACCGTCTTGTTTCTAAAAAAAAAACAAATAAAATATAAAATACTGATTCTTGAGTTTTAATATTTTAAGTGTTACACGTTTTTGCAATAAATTGTACGAACTAAATAATTTGTATTCAAGTCATGTCATTAAATGTGTTGTAATGCCATTCATAACAATAAATAATTGTAGTAGTTAACATACTTTCCTTTTCTAAATTTTACCGGCCACATAATTATATAATTATAAAAAGATTTGTAAGGTTCTTTTCTAGCTGATGTGTTACATATGTACTTTAAAATGAAACATTCTTTATACCCTAAAATAGATAGGTGATCAGCAGCAGTCAACACATACTTTCAACTTTTGGGGCTAACGCATATTATATTTCCTCACGATGTTTTTTTTTACCCTACTAATTATGTCAAATCGCGCACACACAAGGATTTATACCTACAAAGTCGTGAATCGAAGGCATTAGGGTCAAGAACCATACGCACGAACACACTCGTTCCTCACAGCTCCTATTTTTTGACTTTTGAATAAATATTCCCACAGAGTATCACACGTAAAATTTGTTATTTTCACTACCAAAAAACAAAAAAAATTACGTACCTGTGTCTTATATCTAATGAAATAGACCTCCGGCTTGGAAGGCTGTGTCGGAGCAGGTGTGGGAATCACAATATCAGGTTGATCCTCAGGCTTCTTAACCAACACGTATACAAGTGTCTTTTCTTCGTTCTGAGGCTGTACTGGGATGACCGGTGCGGTTGGCGTTGGCGGTGTTGGTGCTTTGATAAACACTATTTTGTAGTGCTTCTGTGGTGGAGGCACGTATATTTGCTTTTGCGGTTTCGGCACCTCGTTGTCGGGAGGCGGGACGTGTACGTAGACATGTTTATGAACAATCGGTTGTTGTGGGGGACCGTACTGCGGGGCAGGTACCCCGTATGACGTCGCTGGAGGACCATATGATGATGGAGGTTCTGGCCTCGCTATAGCACAGACCATCACCGCTGAGAAAATTATTGACCGCATCACCTGCACATATAATACACTATAACAAAAACTACAATAAAATAATAATAAATAATTTTCACTCGAATCTTCTAAAATAAAACCACTGAGTCAGCTTCATTCCACCTACCATTTTTTGACACATCCTGATGCACAAATAGCACGCAGGCAAAGACAATGTTATATCCAGCAAACAGAATGAAGCAGAGTATTTAAGAGGTTTCCGCTCTAACCTAGAGTGGGGGCACTTTCGATGGTCCTCAAGCCTTGCGCAACTTTATGGTTTAGCCCTCCTGCTGACAACATCGCTATGTTATTATTATTAGATGAAATACTAGGTATGCGGCAGGAAAATATTTATTCCAATATATATGTAGTAATTATTTACGGGAATAAATGGTGTTTTTCAAATTAATCAACTATACACAAAAAATTATGAATCTAGAGTTATGTTATGAATTGTGCTTTTCAAAGTTTAAAAGTATAATTATATGTTTTACAGTTGGTCAAAGATCATATGACGTTACAAGAAACGTGACTCTCGTCAATTAAATGTTTTAGTACTACCTATCATTAACTCTGAGACATAATTCCTACAATCGATTAGAAGAAGTAAAGCTTACGTATCATCTAGTTTCATTTAATTCTACAGTACTTATAAATGTTCAGAAAAAATTATTCTCTAAACATTAAAATAACCGCGAAATATGGATATTGCGATAAGCGCTATGTGGAAAACAAATAACAATTTAAGCATGCCTAAGCCTCAACACACGTGTTAAATAAGGTGGTAATTCGTTTATAAATAATTACTATGAAATAACTAAATAGTAGAGGAAAAGTGATATTTCCGATACGAATTGCAAAATGCCGAAAATCCTATTAAGGATAAGCATGACAACTACCAGTTTAGTCTTAGAATCGTCAAATATGTAAGTAAATTAAAATAAAAAACAAATATTTTATTACCATAAAACTTTACATTGTAAAGGAGTAGTGTTAAATTAAAAATCATGGTGTCGCTGCAACTGACCAATGATTCCACGGTTGACCAATCATTTCAGATAGCACGCAACTTAAATGTAGGTATAGATTGTATGAGTGACATTTAATGTTTCTTGATTACTGTAAAAAAGGCGCAATAACGGATCTAACGTTACAATTGTTTTAGATGAAATTACATTTTACAAAATTAATACAAATAATATATGGAACGTATTAATCGAGCGTATAGTCAAAATAGGTTTATATTTGAAAAATCGAGTTTTTTTTAAATTTATCATTGTGATAGAAAAATCGTTGAAATATTACTAAGAGTGCAGTATTCAAGTGATGGAGGATTTCTTTTGTTAACCCAAAAAATACATTCTTATAAACAATGTGGATTGAGACAAAGTGTTCTGTGTCATCGGATTAATTAGCATTTATTGGTGTGCATGTTGGGCATTCAGTACAGTCAAAACTATACAGTGGGACCAGGACGTGTACAAGTCTTTAACGATCGTACTTCTTTCGTTCGCTAAGGAGTAATATGAAAGGAGATTAAAAAGGAGATAACCCACAGAAAATATAAGAGAATGGCAACACATAATTTCAAGCGGCATTGTTCTTTATTAAAGGTAAAAAAAAAACTTATCGTTTAGGAATATTTCTCCCCGTCATGCATGATTCCCGGATTTTGCCGATTATTGGATATTTAAAATATAAGGTACGATTTGATTTAGCATGTGACTTCAATGGACGCTCACTTTTTGATCGTCTTAGAGAATTAAGAAATCGCTCTAGGAAACACGAAAAGTTGTTACGTGCCAATAAGTATGTCATAATTTCGTAACTTAATAGGTACATAGAGTAATTATTATAATATGACATGGAAGGTTAATGTTGAAAAGTATTATATGATGTTTACTAGCTATTAGTTTGAAGAGTAGAAGTAGAAGTAAATTTATACTTGGTTATTTAATTCCTTTTTTTTATTTAAATAATAACTTATCAGTAATAAAATGAGAAAAAAACTGTAACCCGTATATTAAACTAAAACAGCCCAAATTATATATCGCCTAACATATTTTTATTTTATTATCACAACTAATATAACATTATTTAAAAATTAATAATTAAAAATTAACCCTTATTAATTTGTTAAAAATATATCATCCCAGACGTACCATAGTTACTTAAATATTGCAGTGTGAATTTCATAGATATTTACAATACCACATGACGGACGTAAAATTATTCCAGAACGCATGGGTATAATTTTAAGATATTCCAAAAAGTCGAGTTCCCGTAGGCCGATCGTCATGATACAAACCTTTATGATAGTAATATCAGCATCTTTAAGTCCTCAATCTGTTATGTGGGGATTAATTCGTTTAGTGTGAAAAACCGTTTTTCGCTATATAAACTAAATTAAATATAAATTATATGAATGAAATTAAATAACAGTGAATAGAATATTTACAAATTATGTAAATGGATTTTAAGTAATAAGTATTTTATTATTATTTATTATTATTAATAAGTATTTATTTCGGTCAGACAATATTTATGACCGATACAACAATAAAATGAAGCGATAACAGGCTGGAGGAGGAGGTTTGGAGGAGCTTTTGGGCGCTTAAAGAAGTTATGAATAATAAAGTAGGCATGATTTAAAAGAAAGCTTTTTAATGCTTGTATTCTACCGGCGCTAACATATGAAACCCACTTGAGCGCATCATAAAAAGTATTGATGTGTCAAAAATAGTATTAAACTTGGTGCCCAAGGTACAATAAGAGGAAGAGGGGAAGATAATTTAGAAGGTGGATTGATGAAATAAATGAAAGAGCTGAAGGGAGCGGCACAGATAAGCACAGTCTAGACAAAAACGGCCTCTTTGCCAAAACAGGACACGCAGATATTGATATACAAACAGTGTATCATTAGATAATTTCTAACGAGTTAATAGTAACGTAATTAATGTAGAATCTTGACATATTTTACGACTTTCAACTCAACAAATGTTTTATTGTTCTTTTATATAGACAGAGATAATCTTAAATTCACGCGTTACCTTAATCCAATTTACTATGCTTTTCTCGAATTCAGAAATATGCGAAAAAAGTTATATTTATTACGTAAATATGCTTCAAAGGCTAAGATATTATGTTGGTTAAAATATCGAGTACTCTCAACTCCGCGTGACACGTTTCTTTTAATTGCTTGGAATTTATTATGAATGGAGCAACGCAAACAATCCCATGAGCTGTCACTAACCCCACATAGTTTTATATTATCCGGAACTTACCGCCTTAAAGAAGTTTTATTGAGCGCTTAACCGGTTTTTTCCACTTCATTTCTCTGACGAGTTTGCATCGTGGAAGAAGCTGTAATAATAGTTATAACATGTACTTCAATAAGCAAATGACGCTGTTTGAAATGAAAAACATTTATTTTGAAGTATAAACTATTTTAAATTGGTATTGTATTTGAATAACACTAAGACCTGAAAATAAACCTAAAATGGAAGACGTTCTATTTTTATTAGTATCTGCTTGCCTTTTTTCGTGGCTCGCCAGCGTTAATCAGTAAAATATGCAAAACAATGTCTTATCTAACAATGTTATTATTTAAACAGTTGTTGGAGTAAAATTATTATTGAGAGTGGTGCAGTTCAGATTATTTTCTATTATTATTCCAAGATGCAATGCGTTTTCTTCAAACTGCGTTTGCGTCAACCTCGGGCTACGATTGAAGAAGTTAAATATAACTACTTACTTAGTTGTTTAAAAAAATGGAAGCAATCTATTAATTAATGCAATTGGAAAATCACAAAGAGTTAACGTTATAATCGTTCATTGTAACTCATTGATTAAAACCGTTTTAAGCGTCACCTACGCACAATTAACTACTAGATACCATTTTATATCCAATTACGCGTTTTAACATGTATTATGCACAAGAATGGTATTAGCTGAATCTTTTGTTTTTTATCTGCTTTCATTCGACATGTGCCTTGTTTACATTTCAAATGGGATTTCAAAGAGACTCGCGCACCCTAAAAGAAAATATCGTCAAGAAAAATTGAACTTATCGCAGGAAGTTTTGTAGCAAGTTATGGAGATTGTCATAAATAGGGCTCAAGTTTATATCAACTGTAGAGGTCATCGTTTATGAGATATATACATTTATAAAAAACTAATTGTAGTTATCTAATTTACAAAAAAAATATGAAGCAAACAGGTCCTTACTTTCATTACCCTTTTAACCTGGGCCCAATTGGCCAAGCTTGTACATACATGGAACTCAAATAGAATGCTCTAGATTTAACCTTTTGCTTGATATTAAAAACTAATACTGCTAGCTATCGCTATAATATATAAAACATTTTTGTTTCAGTTGACGCCATTACGGACGCTGGTCATTTATATTACCACATCATGCATTATTGCGGCCGCCTCCACATCTACTTTGAACGTCAATACATCCATTAACAATACCAGCTCCGACAATGAGACCGAACTCTCAGAACTCTTTCACTGGCAAGACTATGGCGTGCTTGCTGCCATGTTATTTGTTTCTTGTGCAATCGGCGTGTTTTATGGCTATTGTGGAGAGAAACAAACGACAGGAGATGATTTCCTCTTAGGTGGATCGTCGATGGGAACTTTTCCTATGGCTTTAAGTTTAGCAGCTAGGTAAGTATGGTTTTCTACGCTATAAAACTCTTAACAGAAATTATTTCCACTTATCATTTAAAGAAAAACACTTTATTAACGAAACTTAGTGTCTTTGAAGAATTTAAAATTTTACAAAAATCCACTTGATATTAGAAAAAAAAAGTTATCCCCAGAAGGGGTGGTAACTGTATTTATTGCCCCGGAGTTGGTATCGACTAAACTTTAGTTGTGATACCAACTCCGGGGCTTGTGTTTTTCTTTAAATGAGTAACAGTTATGTTAATAAAAGACAATATTATATTCCACTTATCAGCTCTTATGATCTCAGTAAAGAATATTATGAGTAATGATTAATTTCTCGAGAAATACATTCATAGTATTGTTTTGATTTACTAGAACCGTTTCAATAATATATGAAGTATATTTCAGTAAATCCACCTATGATGAATGAAATGAAAAGTGAGCAATATTTTTTTCAGTTTTGTGACAGCTATTGAATTATTGGGTAATCCAGCAGAAATGTACATCGCTGGGGCTCAGTTTTGGATGATTTGCGTTGCTTTTATCCTGGTTGTTCCCATTTCTAGTCAACTTTACCTACCTGTTTTTATGAGACTCCGATTGACATCATGCTATGAATACCTGGTAATCGTACATTTTCAATTTTAAAATTTTACAAGTTTAATCTCATTAGACAACATTAACATATAAATTTTATAATAGTAAGTTTAATATAAATCTATAATACAAAATAAGATTAACCAAATTTATATTACACATTAAGAAATCCTTGAATCCTTGAATTTCTATAAATATCGGGTCACACAGGAGTATATGGTCGTTAAATGTGGATAAGGCTGTAAACATGTGTGTTAATGAAGTCTAGAATGTAGTCCTTGATTAAATTAAAGTCTACAAGTGAAATAAATTGCTGTGTATTTGCTTATTTATTACGTATTGTTTTCAGGAGGTAAGATTCTGCAAATCTATGCGAGTTTACGCAAGCGCGTTGTACATGCTTCAAATGATATTATACACTGCTGTCGCCGTTTATGCTCCAGCGCTTGCTCTCTCAGATGGTGAGAAAAGCATCATCTCTTCCTTTCTTATATTTCTATAATGTCAATAATTATTTTTTACATAGTAAGATGGAATTAAATTATTAAAGTATTCAATTTTAGTATAGCGGTGGAGGTATAGCCAGATCAATTCTTCAGTCGTACACCCTTGATTTGCTAACTGAAACTAAAAGTATATTAATATCATTAAAACAATTTTTACTATAAATTAGTCGAATATGATTGATTTTTTGAATTAATATTACAAGAATTGTATTTCTTTAGTGCGCCAGCTCCTGATGACAAAAGAAATTCGAAATTATGATAACGAGCGATTATGAAATTCTAAACGTAACGCGACTACAATGACACACTATGACACAATCATAGGGTCGTAAAATTAATTCAGTTATAGTAATGTGAATATGACTTCATAGTATTTCGCAACGGTTCCTTTTCAATAACGGAATATCATTTTAAATTCTGCTGGGCTAATCGATCTGTGACGCTCGATAAGCAATTAGGTATTTCGCCTGGCTTGTCCAAAATACACCATACATACCCTTCATCTGTTATAATAACTAAGTCACCTAATATCAGTCAGACATGAAAATACGTATACATTAATTCGGGTTGCTTTAAAATGTCGCAAAATTTAATTAAACTAATTCATAAAGAAATTAAATAAATATAATTCTTAATTAATGTATGCGTAAAACATATGTTTGCGTCTAATAAAATTATAAAAAATTATAATAATTTCACACATGGATTTATTCACATTTTTTTCAGTTACTGGATTAAATACCTACGTAGCTGTATCGCTGGTCTACGTTGTTTGCATTTTTTACGCTTCCCAGGTAATTCACTTAACTAGAATGTTTATACATAAACTCAAAACCTATTTGATATAAGAAAACAACGTATGCTGGGAGTGCCCATCTTTTACAGACAACACATGACAAGGAAACCTAACTATACTCATTCATTTTAAAAATATGAGACAGTTACAATGGATAGAATTTCTATTGAATTAAATCTCTTACGTCTGTCCTTACACGGCCTACTGGGTATCTAAAAAAGTATTTAGCGATATGTGTGTCTTTGCAATTTCATACTTTTCAGGGTGGAATGAAGGCAGTTATTATGACAGACTCCTTCCAATCAGTGGTTCTTTTAGCATCATTAGCAACAATTCTAGCTTTAGGTGTTGATCAAGTTGGAGGTCTTGACGCCATCTGGGATTATGCAAGACGTTCTGACAGATTACACTTTTTCAAGTAAGTATTGCAAAGTCCAATGCCAATAATTATGCAGATGCATCTTAATTCTCAAAGTTGTACCGTTCACTTTTGTAAAATAATTTCTCCTTGTAAAGAATACGTTCTAATCCATTTCGACATCGATATATTGAGTGAGGCAACAAATCTTCCGCTTTAAAGTGTATGCCCTATCACCTCAGCTAATATGCAGGTGTGGTGTATATTTAGGGCTTTTAATCATTCGTCATATTGTCAGACAAGCAAAATTTAAATTTTATACGATATTTCGAACCCAGTTCCATCCGCTCGGGAGCGTTTTTGGAAATTAGAACTTCAATAATATATTTTATGATTGTAAATTAAAATAGTGAGTAACGAGTATGATATGTATTTTGGTTATTTCATTTAGTTCAAAATTAAATTTTTCAAAATTAATCGACATTAATTTTAGATTGGTGCAGGCATAATAACACAACTGACCATTAATTTGAAAAAATATATACGCAGAAGCAAAAAATATATAATAGATATACTTAGCGGTGCATGTACAGTTTGTTTTACATTTAAGTACTTAATAAAATAAAACTTAATTATCTTAGCATGGACCCTGATCCCACAGTACGCCATTCATTTTGGTCAGTAGTTGTGGGTGGCACAATGTACTGGGTTAGCATGTTCTGCGCAAACCAAGCATCCGTACAAAAATACTTATCCGTCGAGAGGATATCACAAGCTAGAATCGCGCTTTGGGTGTCCGCAATTGGTTTGATTGCCGTGTATTCTGTGAATTTCGTCACCGGAGCAGTCCTTGCTACAAATTACGCTGGCTGCGATCCAATGCAGGTGAGTTGAATATAAATAAGTAAAGAGACTAAGTTTTTTATTATTATATCGTGCTTCAAAAACATCACGCATAATCTCAAGTGTCAGAGACACTTAAACTATTTGGCTTACATCAGATGCTAAATAAAAGGAGGCGATCTCGCAGTTCAATAATTATTGTCATGCCAAAGATACGTGTATTTATTTTTGCGTTTTTATCGTTTTAAAATGGACAACTCATTAAAAGCACTGTAACGCATGTATGGATACTTAATTGAATATGTGTTTGTAGGAAATTATTATTAATCATTATTTTTAGTTAAAATAATTTAAAAATATTCCGAGATTTTACATAAGTAAGTTAGTTTAGAAAAGAAAAAAACCTCGTTCGTATTCGTTTAAACAATACAAATTTACTTATTCCTAGGCTGGAATTATCAGTGCATCGGACCGATTGCTTCCATTGTATGTAGTGAGGGAGTTCGGAAAATACCGCGGAGTGCCTGGCTTCTTCGTAGCGGGCATTTTCGCGGCAAGTCTGGGGTAAATATATTATAATTAATTGAATCAGGCGTTACTTTGCGGAAGTCCATTGTTCAAAAACCCAATAGACCAGTATGGATGATGACTCATCTCCTGATGATGCTCCGGTGTCGGAGCGAAACGTGCGTTGAGTGGTTGAGGGTTTTTCGCGGAGTACTGCTTCCATACTGGTCTATTGGGTTTTTGTAAATATATTATGCTAATTTAAAACACTAATAATCTAGTTGAACATAGTTTGTTAAAAAAATATGTATTTTTTATGTAATCTTAATGCTTAAACCAACATATATTTAATATTGTCTTTTATTGACATAACTATTACTTATTTAAAGAAAAACATTTAATTAACGGATTAAGTTATTTAAAGAAAAGCACTTTTTAAGGGATTTATGTTTTGCAAAATTTAAATATAATTACATTATTTAAAAAAAATCCGACGTTTCGCGTGCTTTACAGCGTGCGTGGTCACGGTAGACCTACCGTAACATAACATAAATCCGTTATAAAAGTGTTTTTCTTTAAATGAGTAACAGTTATGTTAATAAAAGACAATATTATGGATTAAGTTATGTATTTTTACAAATATATATTTTTTTATTTAGTTAATATACCTATATATAGCTAATGCTTAAAATTACTTACATTAGAATTATTGTGGAAAAACATCAAAATATTATAGCACTTTTATAATACACTTGGTACCCGTTGGGTTTGATAGCTCTCGAATAACTAACTCAAACATTCAGTATTAGGTCTTAAATTAAGAACTAACCAGAAATGTCCAGATAGTATTCCGGTTTCAATTTGAGACATCTCCCTCGAAATTATCATTAATGAAGTCAATATATTGTGTGTTAAAATTTTTGTGTTTGATTATTACTTTTAATAAACCTTAACAATTCCATTTAGTAGTAGCTGTAACAAAAATAGCCATTTTATATATTTTTTTAAATTTCCTAAAACGCATTGTTACGTCAGAACTTCAAGAGATTACAAACTATAAAAAAAATCCATAATGATTCTCTTGATATTTTGTGCTTCTATAATATTGACATGACGCTTTTATCTGCAGAGATTTACTTTCTTTCATCAACGTAATAATTAAGCAACGTTAAATAAAAATGGAAAAACAAATTTGAAACTGCATGGTGTATTTATTGTCCCACAGAACTGTTGCATCAGCATTGAATTCTCTGGCTGCAGTCGCTTGCCAAGACTTAGCAAATGGGTTGTTAGGAATAACTCTACCAGAAGACAAAGGGGCTATGGTAAAAAAAACGTTAATCATCCACACTAATATTATAAAGAGGAAGCATTTGGAGCAGGAATATTTAACGCTATAAGCATTAATTATAACATTTCGCTACAATCAATACGAGCGGACTATGAACAGAGCCTTTTTCAGAGCTTGGAGGTTTTTGTGGAGGTTTCTGCGTTAGCTACGTACAGTAAAAAGATACATCAAAACGAGCACATTTCATGAACATCACACATCTTACGCAAATAAATACGATAATCACCAGATATATAATTTTTCTTTATAACGTAGCTAATAAGGTGATATACAATAGGAGATGTCATAGTTTTAACATTTCTCCCAACTAAAATACTGATCCAGAACAGCGCGCTCAAGGGTCAGATAAAAAATAAAACGGGTGAAACCGCGGCTAACAGCTTTTTTGACTATCGGCCGCTGTCTATACACACTCCCATCCCATAATCATTAAAAATAATATCTAAGTGATGAAGGACCTTTGTCTCATGTAATTTTGATAAATTATTTAGATCGCAAAATGGGTCTGCCTGGCCTGTGGTGTGATCTCTTTTGGGCTGGTCTTCATTGTGGAACGACTTGGGCCAGTTCTACAATTGGCGCTCTCTTTCAACGGCATGGCTGGAGGAGTGTCCCTGGGCCTCTTCAGTTTAGGAATGTTATTCCCATGGGCTAATTCAACGGTATTTTTTTTAATCACTTAATGTAGGTATTACCTAGTGTTAAGAAATTCATTTTTTTGCTGATGTTAACTACAACTACCTGAATGTTCTGTCGCGTACGTTCGTACAAGCTTATAATGGCTATATTTTGAGTTTTGGGCCTGTTAAGTAAAGCGGTTGTTTATCTTTATTAGGGTGCAGTGGCTGGTGGTATTTTTGGGCTACTAGTAGTGGTTGTGGCAGGTGGTGGTGCACAACTATCGCAGGTTCCACTCACACGGCTTCCTGCTTCGACGGATTCTTGTCCTCCCTACTATAATCTCACTTCCTTAATTATTTCACCAAGGTAAGTTAACTTTAACTTAACGCCTTTTTATTTTGCAATGTTTGCTTTATTATGATAATGATCTTAGTTGTTGCATTTTCATTTATAATAGTTAAAGATTATATTTTGCAGTGAAAACCAAGAGCAAGCTGTGTTTTGGCTATTCAGAGTATCATACCTTTGGTATTCAAGTCTAGGTTGTGTAGCTACCATTTTGGCTGGAATGGTTGTATCAGTATTAACTGGTGTAACAGACCCCGCTTATGTGCCAATTGATCTTATTTCGCCTCCCATCATCGCCTTATTAAACGCCTTGCCGAAAAAATTAAAGGTAAGCAAAAATGTTTCACGTGACTTAAAATATGATACATTTTAAGTATATATTAAATATGACAGAATTGTATAAACTTAACAAAATGTTGTATGGTGTATGTACTAAGTATAGATGGGTTGAGCAGTTCAAAACAGACATGATATTTGCGAGGAAGGTTTTTATAAAATTCTCAAGAACCTTTTAAAAGAATTTAGTTCCAGATTTCACTCTATGAACTTGTACACATTGTAAGAATTGGTTAACTGCTTGTGATTCAGAAAGCGTTGCGAATACCGACGCGTATGGGGTTGGAAAGGCGTCGAAGTTCGAGCGTGCGGCCGCCAAGTATTGCGGATGACAAGGACACGAGACGGCGCAGGCGCCTCTCAGAATTAGCCGGTGGTGTCTTTTATAGCGACGCGCAGATCCTTGCGCAAGGACATGATAACCTCGCATTGGACATGGAGAAAAGCCGTGACCGTAACAACAGTACTAGCTTTAAACTGGATACACATTCAAGTCCACAGTTTTCTAGAACATCTACCTGTTAACTTCTTCAGTGCCTTAGCGTTTTTATGTTAATAATAATAATGTTAGCGAATATATATGTATACATATGACATTTTCTTTTCAAATCGGATACCTGTTTCTAGAAAATGATTATTTGAAACATTTTATAATAGTAACATACTTAAATATATTGTTTATAAAACGAGGTACTTAACAAAAATAATTTATATGATCGATACAATCCCCGATAACCATCGATGATCTATTACACAATATTTAATTATGTACTTAGTTAACTTATTCCAGTAAACAGTTTTAGTTTAAGACTATATTATATTATTGATTAAATGCCTACCAATTATAAATCAGTTTCATTTTTTAATGATCTCATATTTTGAAAATTTATCCTATACGATAAAATTAATTTCCTTCAAGTTGTTTTCTCGGTTGAATTAGAGTTACTGTTTTGTTATCGCTACGTTGAAAATCGTAATAAATAATCAATTTGTTCACGTAGCTGGTACGTCAAGCGTAATAAATGTTCAAAGCCGTATAAGTAGGTGCCGCAATCGTCATATTGGCATGTTGAAGCCGGATCCCTATACTTCCAGTCATAGTTTACTTCATGAAAATAGTATTTATTTTGTACTACTACACCACAGTCCTTCGACTTATTAAATCTACAAAATGCTCGTTAGTGTATAATCGTCGTCAAAAAATCATATTTGGTTTTGATTGTTAAATTTTGTTAAATCACCAAATCACAATTGGCACATAAAACAATCAAAAACAAAGTTTTTAGGGCAAATATTATCCATAAAGAGTATGTATGTATACTTTATTTATTTCAACCTAAATTAAACTTATTGACACGAATAAACAGAAAACAAATATAATATGAATATAATTAACATCTCCAAATGCCGCTGATATAAAATAATAAAAATGCTAAATAATCTTGTAATTTTAACACACAGTGGCCCAAAACTCTTACATGGAATGGCTCAAACCAATAAAAAAAGAATTCGATTTTACTATTTGGGTCAACTGTATCAATTATATACAAAGCTATCAATCATTTTGTATTTTTATACAATTAATTATTATTTCTTACGATAGTAAGTCTTGCTGTTGATAGGCTTGTTGTTGGTGTATTTCTTGCATTGTAGATACTGGCAATGTGGCACTAACAGTGATGGAAGGCATGCCAGGGAGAGAAACAGGGGTTACAACAGGCAGCCCTGTAGTAGGACCAACTAAAGGCGGCGGCTGTATTGGAGCAGTGCTGAAACTGCTCATGTCAAATGTTGGTACTAGGTTTGTAGAACTCTCTGAGTATGGAGATGGATCTTGGTTTTGGGTGTAACTTGGCATAATTGGAATATATGGTTGCGGCTGGTTCATAGGAATCCCTGGCAAGCTTGGCAGTGGCGCTGGAGGTTGCATATTGGATACAGATGGAATGCTACCCAAGTTCATTAGTGTTGTATCAGCAAAATCTGTAAATTAAAATTGAGTATTATAGAGTTATGTTGCTGTTTGGAAAAAAATATATATGGTTAAGTGAGAAATAATTATTTGCATTCACATATATACTTACTTGTAGAGTAGGATGGTGTACTAGATACAACAGGTGCAGGTTGTGACATTGTGGGTTGAACCAATGCTTGTGGTTCCACATTAATTGATGGGTTTGCAGTCATAGGATTAGTCATTGCTGGATTTACCATAGGTACTCCAGACAAGAACGGTGGGGGAACCTGAACATTTTGTGCTTGACTTATATTTGTAGGTACAGTGACATCTGATTTACCACCAGCTGGTTTTTGTGGCATCTAAAACAGATTTATCTACATAAATATATAGTTTTGTATTGTAAAACTTATTTAAAGAAGCAAATAATTTCAATTTGTGTTTCATCAAAAGTAACACATTCAGACATCCTTTCAGTTCTTCCTAAAGCATACCAAATCAATAACTTTATACTTATACCTCGTCAAAAGGTTTCGCCATTTTTGATGCCTTGTTTGCTTCATATTGAATGGGAATTCTGTGAAGGTACCCATATCCAATACCACAGCCCAGGCTACCTTCTCCTCCCCAATTATGGTTCGGTGTTATAACAACTTCTCTGCACACATCCTCAGAAACATTATAAACATACAGCTTAAGAGGTCTACCCTCATGAGCTTCAATAAGTGTAAATAAATCTTCACTTTCATGCATAATTGAGTCAGCACCAATTATATAGTCAGAAAATGGTCTTAATCCTGCCAGTTCAGCTGGAGAAGATGGGTGAACTTCCTAAAAATTATTATGAACCAATTTATAAATATAATTAATAATCCATGCAATTTACAGTCTTATTTTATGTATGACATAGAAATATTAATTAGTAATTAATATTTAATGGGCACACATCACTTATAATCTTAACTATGACAAATTTACTTTAAATTCATTCATTATTTTTTTCAATTATTGAAATTAAAACTTTTTGTTTATTTTATTAATTTACAATTTTACAATAGGTGTTTAAATCTCATACATATTAATATCAGATTATACAACTATTACAGTTAATATTATGTAATAAGTAAAACATGCAATTCTATCTTCAAAAGTAAACATTCTATGTAAATCCACCTAACTTAATAATTATGTAGCAATACTTACCAATATATGCCAAACATTTTCTGTAGCTCCCTCAAATGAGCAAAATCTTATGCTAACACCTAGAAGTCCCTCACCACCCCAATTAGCACAAGGTGTAATAGATACTTCTCGCACTGACTGAGTTTTACTACTATACACATGCATTTTAATGTTTTTATCAACATTCTGTTTTAATAACTCCTTCAATGTATCATTATCTTGATCCAGTCTAGTGTTTTCTATTGATACAATAAAATCAAAAAACGGTTCTAGTCTCGCTTTTTGACCTGGAGAACCGTCTTGAACCTGAAAAAAATAAAATAAACGTGTCAATAACACAAAACATTTTCATAAATAGTCGTATACAATGAAACATACACGTAAGACATGATATCCTTCAGATCCTCCTCCAGGTACTTCTAGACTCTGTGAAGAGCCCATGGCAAACACTAGCTTGAGAAACAAAAATGAACTTCCGTCGAAGGTTTTAAAATTATCATTACAAATTAACAAAAACACAATCAGAATTTTTAGTTACTGACTGCCTGGCACTTGCCTGTTGGCTGTTGCCAAATGTCAAGTGCAATCGAACTGTCACAAACTTACCTCATCGGTGACAATAATACGTGGCAGCCACAGATAATTTTTTTCGTCGAAACAGATGTATATGAAAACTACAAATCATATTCTTTTCACAAATTAAAAATAGTATTATGCGCAATTGATCTGCGGCATTCGGAAAAGTAAAAAGTATATTTTTGTCTACCTCAATGCTTATAGACAAAAGTCGCTGAACAGTGTGTGTTACCAGTGATGACGTGTTCTTTCAGGACTATTGCAGAAACTCCGTGTTGCCCAACGAGTTATGGAGAGGGGATGAGCAATTTGGAGGTCTGGAGAAGAAATAAAGTGACAGAATAGCTTGCAGAGCTTACAAGCTCAAATGGCAAAGAGCGGGCCACATGAAACGGTAGAAACGGTAATCGAATGGCGTCCATAGATCAGACGACGGAGGGTAGGACGGCCTCCCACTAGGTGTTGGATGATCGGATATGGTTTGAGGGCAAACGCTGAGCGCTAAGTGCAGGGAACCAGTATTACTGGAAGTCTAGGCGAGAAGCCTAAGTCCAGCAGTAGACGTCAACTGGCAGCACGATGATCTGCGTCGATTGATTACTAATGTAAAATGTTAATTATTCAATAAAATTACTAACATTAACATTATTTAAATATTATTATGATTATTCATACAGGCAAGAAAAAGAAGTATTTCTTTTTAAAAAGCATAAAAATAGATTATGCAAAATGAATTTAAAATTTTCAGGATACTTCACTATATATTTCTACTGAAAGACTTGCATCTTTGGTCGTGAAAAAAAAATTTAAGTAAAATGTCAGTTATTATTTGTCAGCTTTTTTAAAGAATATAATTAAATTAGTAGTACTTAAATCTAATTAAAGCGTTTAGGATTTATCTCAAATTCATCTGTGATTTAATTCAATATTTAGTATTCAACAATCAATATCTATTGATTTAATTATTCGATTACTTGTGAAGTTGAAGATCTTTAAATTTATAAAAAAATTGAGCTCTTTAAAAAAACTACTAGATTTTTATCACCTTTGATAAAATTACCAAGAATAGAGATGTCAGATTCTGTATAGTTTACACAAAAATACCAAAAAGAAGCAGAAATTGGAAAAAAATAATGAGACTTAGTTGGGTGATGACTCAATAGCATTGTTAGCAATAGTATCTTAATTCAAGCATTGCTCTGCAATGGTATCCTAAATCATAAGGTCATTAGGAAGTATTATATAACCTTTTCTTTAAACCAAGTACACTTAGCAGTAATTTGTGTCTGGAATTTTAAGAAAGTCCATTAATATGGCTGATGGTAAACATTTAATAAAAGAATGGCTAAGTGAATATTCATCACTACAAGAACATGAAATAAAAAGTTTTGCTGCAGAACATGAACATAATCATGAAATTACAACAGCTATATTCAATTTATTATATAACGAAAGTGATACAGGTAGTCCAATATTAAGTCAAGACTTATGTGAAGAGGTAAAACAACTTAAAGTATATTGATATGTTTTTATTTACCAAGTATTCTTACAAAGCTATATAAAGAATTATATTACAGATGCTGGAAAATGTCTGTGTACAGTTGTTTAGTTTCTATCGATCTAAAGAAACAGAATTGCAAAGATTCACATTACAATTTGTTCCAATCTTTATTTATATATATCTCAGCTCTGTGGCTGTGGGCAATACCAAATCTATAAGATGTATAGAAACATTACTTATAGGTATGTATAATTAAAGATAATTAAGGTGGCTTACTTTATTCTGACCTCATTAATTCTTAAAATATCTCAAAGGTCTATACAATTTTGAAGTAGTGGATGAAAATGGTAAACCCAAAGTTGTCTCTTTTAGACTGCCCTCTATAGCACAAGCTTCCATCTATCATGAGGTAAGGCTTTACTTAACTAGATATTAGTGAATTTGATATTAATTTGGATGGAATTATATTAAGTAAAAATATATTCTTAAAACTGTTCTTTAATTGCAGCCCTTAAGCTTAGGCTCTCAATTTCTAACAGAAAGTGCTTTACGGAGATGGGAAGAATGTAACACAAAACTTGTAAGTTGGGGACCTTTATCACAAGTTGAAATACTCAACGCTCAAAATAGATTAAAAGTGATGGCAGCACTTTTATTTATTTACAACAGACACCTCAGTTTGTTGCCCAAACTTGCTTTGAGATATTTTTGCATTGCTGCATCCAGGTAAATTATTCATATGGATTTAATAATATTTTTGATGAAATGAAATTACGCAGTAGTATTTATCTGAAATTGTTGTATTAAACTTAACTCAAGCTATAATATCTCATTTTATATAATTTCTAGAATTGTCACACAAGGTTTTGATTACAAAACTGGAGCCTCTAAAACAAAGTCCATCCAAAGGATTCCTGTATCATCCAATTTCCTTTTGGAAATGATTGAGGGAGCATACTTTGCAATTTTTAATGAATTCTATACTTTAGCTCTTCAAGCAGTTCAAGATATAGATGAAAGAGCTCAGTATGAGCTTCTTCCAGATGTAATGCTTGTTACAAGCGCTGTTATAAATTCACTCAAAAGCAATCCAGCAGGTATGTATTTTGAAATTTTTCAATTAATACTTTTATCAAACAATTAAAAAAACATTTGTACATTATTTTCAGGACAACCTTGTGATGGTCCAATGGGCATCAGTGTAGCTTTATCACCAGCAACAACAACAGTTACTATGTCAAAATCTATGATCACAAATGCCTCTTTCCGCACTAAAAAACTTCCAGGTAAAGTCTCGGTTAGGATTAAAATTGTCTTTAAATTTATTGATAAAATTTATTATTTTATTCCATTTGCAGATTCTAAACTATAACTAGTAAATTATAAATGCTTCAATAAATTCTCTATTTACATATTGTTTTCTATTTTAAGGTTGGTTAAAATATTTAATCTAGTAGGCATTTTACACATTTTGTTCACAATGTTAACTAATAGTGAATAATTAAAGTAAATTTATCTATTCTAATAAAAAAATGATATTTCAGATGATATACCAATACAAGCAGGCCAGGTGGTACCTACAGAGTCAACAGAAATGCTGACAGCAATAACAGAAGAAGGAGAGGTAGAAAATGCAGCACCCATGCAAAGAGGTGCTCAAGTCAGAAACTCTAAGCCAAAACTTAGTTCATTTCCAGTTTTGGGTAAGAAAACAAAAGATCTCAAAGACAAAAATACAAATACATCTGATAAAAAAAGTAATATCAAGGAGGCTTCAAAGGGTATATGGAACACTATAAGTGGAGGTGGTGACATGGTGGATTCACAACAAAAGTCAGGCAGTTCAGATATTGATGGAAATGGCAGTCAGAAAGATGAAATATCTATGAGTTCTGTACAAAACAGTACAGAGACATCTGATTCACGTTCACAAGTTACTACAGATTCTTTGGACATAGAAACAGGATCACGATTTGCTGCAATGCAAGTTAGCTCTGTTTAAGTTTTAGTAATAGTAGTTGTTGAATAAAATGGTGTTTAAAGGCATAAGATATTAAAAAAACCTTCTCTCTTTTTCTTGTTGCTGTTATAGTGCTTTTAACTAACCTGAGTCTAAATGTTTAAAACTTAAATATATGTAATGAAATTCATTAATAAAGGTGTTGTGCTTAAAGATCAAAATTTGGTAAAATAAAAGAAAAAAAGCTTTCTATGTCCTTTTTTTTTACAAACATACATATTATAAAGAATCATTGCACTGAAGCCAGTTAAATTTATAGAAAAATACCTTAACCTCCACGTCAAAATTCAGAACAAGACAACCACAAAAGCTTAAAGTAACTTTAAACTTAAAATAAGTCCCTGTTTTTAATATATTATAATAATTTTATAAAGTATGTTTTCTTCTTAAATAAAAAAATTTATACCAATAGCCAGGGTGCATGGATCAACTATGTAGGTGGTCGGGATTTTTATTTTCCACTGATATTAAGTGGTGACAATTCTTGACTACTGGACAGATACTCCATTGTAGGATTTGTTTTTTTTATTTATAACAAACGGGAAGGTGGGAAGTTATACCAACGCCCATAGACACTCACAATGCCAGAATGCTCACCAGTGCGTTGCCGGCCTTTTAAATAACGATTCTCGTTTAGTATGTCAATTCCAAAACTTCTGAACTTCTACTCGCTTATAGAGGTCCAAAGATAGGCGAGCTTTGTGGCTATATCATTGCCGGAAAATATTAATAATATAATAATTTTCCGGCAATGAAGTATCACACCGCGGGATTGTCGATGGTGTCTTACCGAGAACCGTGATACAGGTGTCGAATTCAAGAGGGCGTGATATCAAATTTCAGCTGAAAAGTTGAATTGCACCTACAAGTCACAATAGTAGTCCTGCTAGTCTGTGCACAACCGTAGCCCTTATCGATTCGAATCGAGTGGGCAGTGTGTTTTGTGTACATATATCTATGATAGGTAGTACATGTCGTACATGCCAATAAGTGAAACGAATTTTTTTTTATTGAACTAGTTTCCTAAAAAATAATAAGTAATACCTGTGTATTCAAGGTTGTAAAATATTATTTTGTTCTTATAATAAAATGCTGAGAATAGGATTTGCCAGTTTACTTGAGAAAAAATTTTTAGTAACAACTGCCAAATGTAAGTATTATCACAGTAACAGCTTTTTTAAACATAACATTATAAAATGTCATCTAGTTTATAATGTAACTAGTCACAAGCTCGTGCATATTTTTTTGAGGTCAGCTTAATAAAAATTTACTGCCTTATATTATTGATCGTCTTTGAGTTCTCTTATCAGCCTAAATACCTTTAATTCAAATGTGAATCCTAACTCTATTCATCTTCCGTCTGAAATGTTCTCTAATAATTCATTATTTGAGAAGATTTCAGATGGAAGCTTCATACACATGCATGTAATTTTTAGTCATATCTTCAGAAATACCATACTAGACTCAAGAATATAATATATATTTGTAAAGCATGGTGACTATTGTGGGTTAATAAATATTTTCACTAGGAATTATTTTTTCAACTATTCTCTATGTATAGGTTCTAGAAACTTGAGTATTTCTTCTCCACTGGAACCTGAAGGCCCCTCAATCAAAACACCAGTCCCTGGACCCAAAACCAAGAAGTTGCTGCAGGAGCTCTCAGCTTTACAGGTATTTGTTGTGTTAATTTCTTTGTACGGAAATCCTTGAAATTAATTATATGCTTTAGATTAATGCAATTTAGAGAAATTGATGCTGTTTGGCAGTTGTGTATGGGTTTTTGTCCATTGGAAAAATATATGTAGTAAGTAGGTAAGATTGTCAGGATGAAAATTTAGTAATACAAGGGCATAATCAAAAAGCTTCAAGTAAAATGTTTGGATGAACATATTTAGCATAATAAACATTTGTTTCAGCAAGCCGACTCTGTACAGCTATTTGCTGACTATAACAAGAGTATAGGAAATTACTTTGTTGATGCTGATGGTAATATCTTTTTAGATGCATTTACACAAATATCTTCCATACCTCTTGGATACAATCATCCTGAGATGCTGGCAACATTTGATGATAAAAATAATTTGGTATGAAATAAATAACCTTAAGGTCAATGCTATTGATATCAAAATAAACATGATAAGATAATTATTACAGTCTTAAAATGTTTATTATTATTGTTAAATAAATAATATTTAATTTTTGTAGAGGGAGTTAATTAACAGGCCAGCTCTTGGTGTATTCCCAGGTCAAAATTGGCCTGATCGATTAAAAAATGTATTAATGTCAGTGGCACCTAATGGTGTCAATGGAATTGCTACAATGATGTGTGGATCATGCTCTAATGAGAATGCTTATAAGGCCGTTATTATGTGGTACCGAAACAAGCAACGTGGTGGTAATGTTGATTTTACACCTGAAGAGCTTGCAACTTGTATGCTTAATCAAACACCAGGTTCACCAAATTTATCCATTTTGTCATTTAAGGTAAGTCTTATATTGTGTGTTATATATCACGTCATGTTATTGTAGAGCAGTCTACGCGTTGTGTTCTATTTAATTTAATTCAGATTATTAGTGTAGTATCTATATGATATAAAGAAAAACGTTAAGAAATGTTCATCACAGAAAAAGTAACAGAAGGCCCAATAACATATTAAAATGTCTTTTCAGTGTGACGACGTCCACTTCTAGACATAGGTACTAATATGAGAAATTATAAACAACTAGCTTGATCCGGCAAACTTTTTTTTTTCATAAATGTTTAGTTTTATTTGCCAAAAATTTTTTGTTCAATAAAAATAATTATCATTAAATTAATCTTTACATGACACGCTTGTCGGTTTACCATAGCAGTGCCATCTTTTGATTACTTAATCAATCCAGTCGAAAAGTATCGACAGTTAGAATCTTTTGGAGTTAACAGATTTGTGACTGTCAATTAATTATAGACAAATAATTTGCAATAAAATAAAATTGCGACTATAATTAAAGATCTAAGCTATCCTATCTCTTAAGTTGGATCAGACTGCTCATGGTGTGCCAATTTAATTTAAAATCTCTTAAGTACTTTAGGAGTCCTTCGGACAAACATCGTGACAGGATATTTATATATATTAAGATAAGACTTGGGTTATCTACTGGTCTAGCGGGTGTGAGAAATGAGATAGGAATAAATGAAGGATAGTTTAGGATTTAATAAAAAGCTTTCAAATTCAGTCATTGTCATTCTTTCAAAAGCTCAGTGTCCGAACCCCTGACGTGTCTGAAAAAAGTGTTCATGTATACTAAACACTACGAGATAGGTAAACGCTGATTCATTTCGCATTAGTAGAGGATAGCCTTGACTACCATAATTTTTTTGAGGATCTGCTGCTATACTTCAGCTTTTAGGAAATACATTAGCATAATACATAATAGCCAAAATATTATATAGGCTAGATTATTATTAATATAAAATAATATTATCAAGACTTCTCTATACATTGCTATAATTGTAGGGAGGTTTTCATGGACGTACATTCGGTGCGTTGTCCACGACGAGGTCGAAACCAATACACAAATTGGACTGTCCTGCATTTGATTGGCCAGTCGCTCCCTTTCCAAGATATAAATATCCACTCAATGAACATGTATCAGAGAACCAACAGGAAGATGCCAAGTACGAAAGATTATACAATTTATATATATGTGCAATTTTTTTTTTGTTTTCTTTCAATTTACTTATCTTTTTTATTCATCTTTATTTCTTCTAGTCTTATAAAATGGTGATTATTTAAGAGGTGGCATTGGATTATAAGACTGGTATGTGTTAATTTGTTGCAATTTAATTGTGTAGTATTTGTTTGTAGTGTGTGTAGTGTTGTAGGTTTTTTGTCCAATATCTAAAGATGTTTTTTTTTTCAGATGTCTGGAACAAGTTGCAGATATTATTGAGAAATATAATAAAAATGGAAACCCTGTAGCTGGTGTAATAGTGGAACCCATCCAATCTGAGGGGGGTGATCATGAGGCTTCACCGGAATTCTTTCAAAAACTACAGAAGATATGCAAATCTGTATGTAACATATTTTCTTTTTAAAATTTTAAGTATATTGATCGTATTGTATAGTATATATTCGAAATCACTGCAATAAAAAATTATTAGTGTAACAGCAGTGAAGTGTAAAAACACAAAAGCAAGCTGAAACATGTATACTTTTATAATTCTCTTATGATATGCCTTACTTGAAATTAATTGTAACTTAATATATAGGCAATCTATATTAAGTAAGAGACCGAATTTTCGAAACAGAAAGGGGTCGCATTGATCATTGACGAAGTTCAAACTGGCTGTGGACCGACGGGGAAAATGTGGTGCTATGAGCACTTCAATTTGCCTTCCCCACCTGATGTGGTAACCTTTAGCAAGAAAATGCTCACAGGCGGATTTTACTTTAACACCGAGTTCAGGTAAGTAATCTATATTATTGTAAATAACAGTTATTTTCATCTATTCAGCGTGGTGAATATTTTATACTTTAAATTCAACATGTTTTGTATAATGAATGTAATTTTCGCTGCCACTTTATTCTCAAAGTTCTTTAAAATTATTTATTAGTTCAAGCACTTACTTTAGCTACTACTTTAAATAAAAATACAAGCTAAATATGCAAATTGCCGCACCTACATGAATTTCACTTTATTCGTGATTTATCTAGTTTAAAACGGAAACTTTAGAATTTATTGATTTAGAATCTGTCCGATCGTAATGTCCTATAATAAAGTTGTGTATATCACTAAGTACTTTACATTAGTTACCATACATATTTGAAGCCCATTAAAATAACATATGTCTGATTGACTGATTTATTCAATTGCTACATCCATATTGAGCTGTTATTGTGACTCCAAGGCAATTCACAAACATTACAATATATGAATATAAATGATTACATCCGTTATTCAACTCCTCTCTATTAGTTTGTTTGTTGTTATATTACAAGCGATTTCTAAAAAATAAAGTGAGGGTTTTTGGGTTGATTCAGAAGCTTATGCACCATTTGCGGTATAATAAGCCAAAAAGGTGTGGAAAAAGAAAACAAAAATGCAATGTGTAACGTGAAAACATGAATTTTCATGACCTTGATGTAATTATGCTAAATCTCGCTTACGGCAAAGATAAAACGAAGAGAGCGTTGCTATTATGTAAGATTAGATGCTACAAAAATAACGTGCCTATAAATAAAGTAGTGTAGGTGAAAATATTTTCGTAATGATTCTTGGTGCGTCATAATATTTCCTCTTCAATACTTTACGCTAGTTATCACTATATATACCACTGATTTCACTTGAACATGTATATTAAAAGTTATCATGGTTTTGCAGTATGAATTATGCACAATTTAAAGATTTATATAAATATTAAGGTCATTCCAATATTTATAAGAAACTAGCTTGTGCCAGTGACAGAACAGCGTACAAACTTTCGGACGCATTTAGTTTTAAGACACCCTAATTATTTACTTACTTTTTACGGACACCCTAAGTGACTAGATTCTCCGTTAAAACCGTTGAGCCCTTGCTGAGGTTGCTTGCTAAGGCAAGACCAACACCGTAACACGAAATATTAAATTTTAATTTATGTTTGTGCCTATTATTTATTTAATATTTTCAGACCACCTCATGCCTACCGAGTATTCAATACATGGATGGGAGACCCAGGAAAACTCATTTTACTGGAGAGAGTTCTAAACGTGATAAAGTCTCAAAATCTACTAAATGTCGTTAATGAGAGTGGGAAGACTCTCAAACATGGCCTTCATGAACTTGAGAAGGAGTTTCCACATCTCATAAACAGTGTTAGAGGACGTGGTACATTTTTATCCTTCAACGCACCGACGACTGAGTGCAGAGACAAAATTAATGCAGACTTAAAGAAAAACGGTATTTAAACCTTTTCCAGTAAAACATTGGTGTTGAGATTTTTTAAATATTTAAACACTGACAGAACAATATTTTTAATTTTGATAATTGCAGGTGTTCTCAGCGGCACATGCGGAGAGGTAGCTATAAGGCTACGCCCAGCACTTATTTTTCAACCTAAACACGGTAGCATTTACTTGGAAATACTTCGTAAAACTTTGAAAAATATGAACTAATTTCCCGAAATTTATACCTTTCAAATCAGTTGTCATTAATCTATTTGATGTCATCAAATAAACCGTATTATATTATAATGTTTTAGGCCAAACGAGTAAGTATAAAAACAATAGCTTCTCCACCCTATATACTACTATACACAATAAATAGTGGGAATACAACCTTATATGTTCTCTAATATTAAAGAAACATCTTGTTCTCTGCAAAAAAGTCTTGCCACGGATTATTCGTAGATGCGCAAGATCAGAGAAATATCTTCCAAATGTATGTGCCGACGTTATGTTTGCAAATGGAACAATGTAATTAGTTTTACAAAAAGTATCTAAATTATGCCAAGTATTACGAATAAATTCTACGGTGCCATTTAGCTATAATACCAATTAATCATTGTCTTCCAATAATATTAATAAATTATTAATGGATAATCTGTCTTTTAATTCGTCAGTGTGCATACTTGTTCAAATTATTAAAAAAAAAACAAATCGTGAACACGATTTTGATGTTAATTTATTATTTTCCTGATTTAAAAGATACCAAGTTCAACATACGCCAGAATAATTGTTCAGTATATAATCTTAATTAAATTCGCTGTCAGGTTGTATGTTTTGGTGCTGAATACTATTCTTAAGTGACAAAAATCAAATCATTCCATTTCGTTTTTTCTGTCAGTATACTCTGTACACTAACCAAACCAATCCACAGAACATGAATTTAAACATTCTAGATCCATCCGTCATTAGTGACTGATGTGAAACGTACCGTTTAATGTTTAGTTTACTTTTATCTTGTCTAGTCCGTTCGCATTTGGTAATCTATTGAAAACTTGATTGAAAATCTTTGATTCTTCCCTTGTGTTGTTATTTAAAGTTACTGGTAGTCTTTTCAACGAATTTGTTAGTATTAAATTCTGTGTTAGGGAATTGATTAAGCGATTATAAACTTTATAAAGATTTCATTATTGTAAATTTACAAAGGTGGAGTACCTTTAAAACGAGCGATCAGTGAATAACACTTTGTTGGTGAATGGTGATACATACTACCTACATAGTGACATTTGAGAGGTTGGATTAGCAAAGACGAATTTGTTGATCAGTAGTACACTTTTTAGAAGAACAAATGCACAGGTATTCACATATTATGTAATATTAGTCTAAATGAGATGTTTATGTCATTTAGTTAATGAAACGCTGATAATTTCTAGGTATCGTAATGTTATCATTTTGATGGGCATCATACTTTGTGTAGGTGTGTTGTGTCATTTCTCTAGAATAATTATTTCTCCAAGTGAACATAACTGTATTTAATAGCTTTTGCTATTATTGATTCTTGATTCTAATCTCAGAATATTGATTAAAACATATCATTCCCTAGTTTGCATGATCTAGAAATTTGACCTACTATAATATGGAAACCTAAGTTTTCTTGTTTAGAATTTTAATTCTCAGTCTTACATGCTTGAAAATGAATTACAATCAAGTTTTTGCATGAAATAATCCATAGTTGTGATAGTAGGTTCCTTCATAAGTTGATTTATATTGAAACTATTTCTTAACCATAACTATTCTACAATATATTAAAAAGATAAAACATTGTTTGTCTATTATACAATACTGTCAAAAATTAAGATTTAGCAACAAAATAACTGTCATAAGTTTACCATTTTATTTGGGTAAGCAGTGGTCAAAATTATTCAAGTTTTCAGATAAGCTAAAACAATATTATGTTAAATGAAAAAAAAATACAATATAAATCATGGATAATGACTAAATTTAACAAATAATGTAGACATTTGGCATTTTTTTCAATGTAATATTTATATGCATATACATTAATATTAGTAATATATATATATTGCAATATCAAGTATTAGTACTTCCCCTAAACATGATATATTTCATTATTTCAGATCTACTTGAACACCCCTTGAGGGAAATTAGAAATGGTTGACTACTACCGAATACTTGGTGTGACGCGTACATCATCTGAAGCTGAGATAAAGAAGGCGTAAGTATCTTGAGATATATATATATATATAAAAAGATGGAAGTTATGCAATAGATTACTTTTGATCACCATCTAATACTTGTCATCATAATAATAATCATCAACATCTGTTTCTATTTATGTAAAAATTATTTAATTTTAAAATACCTATTTTCAAAATGTTTCAATTTGGCCATACTTTCCTGAAGTCAGTTTTGTCCTTTTATATACTATTTGTATATAGTTTCCTGCATAGTTTTATCACGACTGTCAGACTGGATAGGAATATAAATATAAAGTTTTCAACATTTTATTACTTACTCCCATTTGTATAATTAACATTTGTTTACCCTTGAAGATATCAACATTAACATTGTTCATTTGTAACATTACTTCAAGTACATAATACATAATCAAGTAGTACATAATCTCTGCTAGCACATTGGTATCTTCAAGGGTGAAATATTATTATACCAATATTTGTTCAGATTTAAGGAATGAATTTTTGGTAATTTGTACTTTTATACTTTCAGATATCGAAAACTTGCACTTAAATGGCACCCTGATAAAAATCCTGATAATGCAGATGAGGCTAACAGAAGATTCAAAGAGATATCTGAAGCTTATGAGGTTTTATCAGATGGTAAACAATATTTTTTAGTAAAAATATACACATAGTTTTTAATTAAAATAGTTATACACAATCCTGACCTTTAAAATTTTAAATGTGTGAGTCCATACCCATTAAGTGCAAAACCAACTTGTGCCATATATTCTTTTAAGAACTCCAATGCCAAGGTTGAATCTAAAAAAGTTGTTCTTGAGTATAGGATACCTCACCTTATTTTGTATAAAAATTGAAAAAATTTAAAGCAATTCACAGAATACATGTACTGTAAGTTTAAGTGTCTTAATAGTTTTGTAATGATATGGCACTGACATGCCATTGGGCTATCCACTCCTTAAATTAATGTCAGTTATTGTTCCAGAATATGAAAGATAAAATTTTACAATCTATTTTATATATTATATAATAATAAGCTCTTGTTCTCTTTCTAACTCTTATTTGTTGTTGTCTATATGTTTTAATTTAATATCATAACCTATACTATATATTGGTGTCTGGATACTAAATAGGAACTGTTTCCTGATTGAATAGAATTTTTGTACTGCCTATGGGACTTTAAAATTTAGAAGTGTAAAGAATCTTTGTTGTTGGGTAGCTAACAAGCGGAAAGTGTATGATGCACGTGGTTCCAGTCACCATGGTCACAGATATCAGAGCAAGAATGGAGTTAATGGCCATCGGCACTTTAGCTTCAAGGGTTTTTTTGGAGACACGCCTTTCCATCGGTTCTTTGGTAGATGAAAATTTCTTGTAGGGTTTTTGCTTTAATTTGAATATTATCATAACACAGTTTTTAAAGCTTTTTAGGATAAATTCATATTTTGAAATATATTATATTATAATAACACAGTTAATGAGTAATATAATAATAGTGATGTGATTTCTATTATTTGCATGTAATGGTACTATTCAAACATATGTATCTAACCAAATTAATATATTATAATTAACATTAAGTTGAACTATATTATTTATGGTTTAATTTAAAATTAATAATTATTATAAATCCAGAACAAACCATTATCCTGTTTTTTGCTTAATTAATAATCAGCTGGCATTTGACTTTGTGTGGGGTTTTAAAAAAATACTTTTTTTTCGTCCTTATGTAAATAAGTTATCTTAACTTGACCTACAAACTTGAATAAACTCGTACTACTATGGAAACGTAAATTTTTCGCCTGCTGTAATCGTAAAAATACACATCGCAGTGTTGTGTATTACAATTTTTCGTTTAAATTACGTAAAATGTCCGTTACATTTAATTTACTATGTATTATAATTATGAGGAAGCGGTCATATTTTTATTTGGTTGCAATCGACATTCGACACACGCTGATACCTGATCATGTTATAGTAATAAGATATCGCTATGCGTTTTAGACTTAGTCGCTTCTGCAATGTATACAATTCATTAAAAAAAATATGAATCCTAGAACCTTCAAATAGATTTTAGGAACATATAGTTTAGTCTCACGGTCAACATCATCATTTCACAATTTTAATACTTTAATTGATTTTTAACAGAAAGAAAACGACGCGTGTATGATCAGTATGGTAAAGAAGGTTTAAACAGCAGTCGCGGACGCCGCTCAACTTCGGATGAAGATTATGACTTTGGCTATCACAGCTTCCCGTTCACATTCCGCGACCCAGAGGAAGTGTTTAGAGAATTCTTTGGCGGGTCTCCGTTTAGTGAACTTTTTGCAGGTATAATATAATATCCATAAATACAATGTCTGATTGATAGGTACTCTCTGCACACATCTTGCCTAGAATTACTTGTATAAAAGCAAGCCTCATGAGATTTCGGGACATAACATAATCTTTGTAGTATGGTGAAGTAGAATATTATTTAACGTTTTTAAGTACCTTGTATGGAATAGAAGCCCTCATTTCACAGTTTAATTGTTTTCTTTTATCTTCGTTTCAGAGATAAATGGGCACGGCAATCATAGACACGGACGTCGCAGTCACCATCCAAGCACATCCCTAACGTCGTCCCTTTTCAACCCTTTTGGCTTCGGGATGCAGGGTCTGGACGATTTCTTCTCAGCCTCTAACGGAAACGCATTCACTTCTTTCTCGACATTTAACAGCTCGCTGGCGGGCCCAGGAAGTGCTAATATGAGAAGTACTACAACCACCACTCGCATAGTCAATGGGAAGAAGATTACTACAAAAAAGTAAGTATTGTATATGAGTGTTTAAAATATGTGAAATTCATTATAATTTGAAGTATACTAAAATGTATGCTATAACTTAATTGTATTTATTATAATTGTTCTATTAATGACAGTTAGTAGCACAGTGGCTAGGAAAGGTTTTTTTTCCTTCTCCAATTTGGCCCCTTTTTGTGATATTTTTTAGTAGATTTTAATTTCATTAAACAATTTAAATTATTTTTCCAGAGTAACGGAAAATGGTCGAGAAACTGTGATGTCTTACGAGAATGGGGTCCTGAAATCAAAGACTGTCAATGGTGTACCTCAATCACTAACATACAGTTAATTTAATTACTTTAATTTTAACTTAACCTGACCTTAATAATTTGATCCAAATAATACCTACCATACTCAATTAAAGGATGAACATTTATATTAAACACACTATTATATTTATAAGTAATTTCCAATTCGACATTTTGAAGGCAACTTAACAATTGAAATCAAAATTAACAACTGTATTTTGCTCATGTTAAGTTCTATGTTTAGTCGCACATTTTTGATCTCGAGTCGGGTGATAATATACCGCGGCTGGCGAATTTAAACATTTTGGTATTATAGATAGGTAACAATAATATTAAGTAATCCACACAAATTATATTTGGGAGCGGTCATTGCAACGTGTGATGAACATTAAACTTGTATCTAGGAAATATATAGGGTTTTGTACCAAATTTAGTTGTTTAACATAGTTTGGCTTTATATAAAATTATAACCTCCAAAATCAAGCTTTATATAGTAGTTTGGTTTTCATAGTTGAAAGATAGAATGTCCATCAATTGAAAATATAAATTATCACAATTAAAAAAACTATACTGCATTAGGACCAAATTAATTCCACATTACATTTAATCATTTGTTCAGTTGGGACAATGCATCACAATATTTGTCTTGAATTTAAATAAAATATGTATTATTTAAATTAACAGATTCATTCATACAAGCTTTAATATATTTGCATTAGTGTGTGAACTGTGACTTTCACATTGTAAATTGCAGATTACATTAAAAATTCGTGACTGTGAGATTTGTTACCTAACATTAGTCGCGTTAACCCCCGCTTTAAAGTATAGTTTTATAACTAAAAGTGGCTTTTCAGTAGGTACTTAATTAAGATCTTATTCATAATGCTCTAGGTATAATAAATAATAGCTCCAAAGTAATTTTTGCTTTGTAACATTTTGGAACTTGAAAAATTAATGGCTGTCAGATTTTTCGTGTGCCATTATTATCATTTTGAAATGTAAATAGTTCAAATGTTTGTGCCCAACCAAAATTTTTGTCAGCTAGTAATGAGCACTGAATCCAAACAAATTGATAAAAATAAAATATAATTTGCTTTATTATTCCTTGTCTTTGAATTATGAACCTTTTACCTTCTACTTAGTATTGAGTCAACAAAAATGCATATTAGTTAGCTGACTAAGAAAATGTTTGCTAAATAATGTCTAATGGAAAGAAAAAATAGTCTTCAAAGAATATTCACATACACGCATAAATCAATAGGAGTATTTTTATACCAATATAAGTAACAAAATTATTATAATATTCCTGTGACGCTCTTTCCTTTACGTCCATTTCCACTTCTTCCATATCTGTTATGTTACATCGCCAGAGGCTTCTGTATTATTTCTTCATTATTTGTTCTATTGACCAAGTTAGTAGAGCTTGAATTTTGATTTTGTACAGGGCAACCAATTAAACTGACTCCTCATTAGACCAAAAAATTCCGACTTTTTTTATAAAGCGGCAGGAAGCTCACCAGATTTTAAATGACACCTAATGTACAGTCACCTTTCAAGGGTAAGGTTTCCTCTATTGTAAGCGGTTCCACATAGAGTTGGTGCGCGGCAGTAAGTGCTTTCAAAAGCGCTGTTTTTTTGTTGGAATTGCATATTCTGCCTTTATGTCCGATGATGGAATGCAACTACAGGTGTCAATCCGAACATCCATTATAAATGCGATAAAAATGCAGAGATATTTCTACGCAGCTCCAAGGGATCAAGCCGTTCGCAAAGTAACTAGCCTTCGACCTTCAAAATACTCTTTGTTGAATGCGATTAAGAGAAAGGATCTGGTGCAGGGAGGCTTCCATCCTGAGGTGAGAAGAGTATTCCATGAGCTTTACTGAGGACACCAAGTTTCTTGGAGGGAAATTTAACGTTACCTTCTAGATGACCGCGAACCTGAACGTAGTTCGATATCTCAACTCTAAGTATTGCGTTGCAGACTTTACAGAGAGTGTCCTCGAAGAGAGGAGTAATGACAAAGGGTGTTGAAGCGGAAAAAAGCGCAGATTTGCGTCTTCTTGGAGTTAAATTCGATAAGATTTAGTCGAATCCGGTTCAACGATATATTACGTAGTAAGGTCTCTTCTTCCGAACAACCACTACGAAAGCCATCTGCCAGTAATTTGGAAAACAGGAGGCCGTCTATGGCTATTGGCTGATAGTTTGACTAATCAGAGCGACTACTTTTTTTAGGTATCGGGTGTATTGAAGCAGTATACCAGCAGTTGGGGAAGATGGCGAATGAGTACGACAGTTAAAAAAGGTGGATCCGTAATGAAGAATACACAGGAGCACATCTGCCGAATACTATAGGGAAGGGGTATGCAATTAGTCCCCTCAAATTATGGATGTCCAAGGTGAATAATGCGGACTGCTCGTTGACAGGATGCAAGTTTACGGCATTGAAGTATTATACCACGTGGTTGACGGTGGTGCTTACCCCAGGACTGTGACTTCCGTTCTTACCGTGCAATAGGCCCGTAATATTTTTGTCGAGTACAGTAAGGTGCAGTGCCGTAGAATAGAAGAGCCAGCCTCCACCACTGGATGTAAACCATTCCAATTGTTGAACATCAGAAGGGTACACTGTATACTACAATAATGTGTAGTACCTGTACCTGGGGTAGTTCTTCTTTAGACTGCACTTTCATTCTTAACGTAAGGAGGGATGGGCTCCGGGAGTCTACAATAGGAATAAACTTATTACATCTCTTGACACCGGTCCTCAGCAACTTCGCCCGGTTGTTAAGCTCAGAGAGCACAAAAGCTCGCAAAGTTAAATTCTACATTTCTTAAAGCGTTAAGTTTCAGATGATCGACGATCCTGTTTCCATTGGCACCTTCACCACCAGGCGATAACAATTAACATTTCCCAATAACAAGTTTCTAATAAGTCATGTCAAATTAATAGAAGCGTTTTATCTACCAATAAAAGCTTTTAAATTTACTATTAATTAAAATATTTACAATATAATTAATTGTATCAGGCGTTACTTTGCGGAAGTCCATAGTTCAAAATCCCAATAGACCAGTATGAAAGCAGTACTCCGCGAAAAACCCACAACCACTCGACGTACGTTTCGCTCCGACACCGGAGCATCATCAGGGGATGTTGCCTCTACGAACAGCGTTCGATGAGTGAACGCTTCTAACCAAACCCTCCCTTTTTATACACTACTACCCCCACCAAACCCCCCACCGAACAAATTGATCAACGGGAACGTTGTCAAACAAGTTTGTTCATTCAACAATGCACATCTATTGTAGCTCTTTTCTTTGATAATTTCTAGTTGCTCCAATACGCTCAATCGGAAGCCTTTGTCACATTTATGTAATACCTCATAGGAATGGTCATTAGATACCCTATGTCCACTTTCTAAAAGGTGTTTGGCAAAATGGGGTTTCTCCGGATGACCATTCCTATAGGCAGCAATATGTTCCCTATGACGAGTCTCAAAGTTGCGTCCAATCTGACCTATGTAAACACCGTCGCATTCAGGGCATTGGAGTTTGTAAATCCCGGACTGATATTTTGTATTAATTTTATCTTTATTATTACACAATTTATTTTTCAACAAATTGTTCGTTTTGAAGGCTACATGTATGTCGTTATCTTTCATTACTTTCGATAAACGTGCAGATACCTCACCCATGTAGGTCAAACTGGACTTACAACTAACCAAATCTTTAACGTAGGTTCCTGCATATAAAAACTTGACCAACTCTTTTTTATTTTTGTTTTTCAAAATGTTGTTAACAATTTTACAATCATATCCATTCGACTCAGCGATTTGGTAAATTATGTTTAATTCATTTTGATAATTTTCTTTGCTAAGTGGAACGGAAATTAATCTATGTATATAACTATGAAAAGCCGCTAATTTTTGTTGCCAAGGATGACATGAGGATGCGTGTATAATTGTGTCAGTATATGTCGGTTTGCGAAAAATTCCAAAACTGTGCTTGTCATTGTCCCGAGTAATAGCTAAGTCCAAGAAATTTAAAGTATAATTTTCTTCGCATTCTAATTTAAATTTAATTTTAATATGTTTTTTATTGAGATCTTTTACAAATACGTCCAGTTGTCTCTGTGTGCCCGTCCAACATAAAATGCATACGAATTTTTTGTTTAATAATATAATTAAGTGACTTTGCCAATGCATACGAATTGGCAAAGTCACTTAATATATAATCACTTAATAATTAATTTATTAAACAAAAAATTTCATTTCATCCTAAGTATGCAATTAAAAACAGTTTGGAGTTAGTGAGTAAAATTAAAAATGTGACTTTGCCTACTCGTTCTAAATTAATTTCACTGGATGTAGATAGCTTATTTACAAATGTTCCATGCAGTGAAACGTTGGGGATTTTAAAAAACGAACTTGAGAAACGATTACCTTCCGGAGAATGTAAAAAAGATGATTGCATTTTATGTTGGACGGGCACACAGAGACAACTGGACGTATTTGTAAAAGATCTCAATAAAGAACATATTAAAATTAAATTTAAATTAGAATGCGAAGAAAATTATACTTTAAATTTCTTGGACTTAGCTATTACTCGGGACAATGACAAGCACAGTTTTAGAATTTTTCGCAAACCGACATATACTGACACAATTATACACGCATCCTCATGTCATCCTTGGCAACAAAAATTAGTGGCTTTTCATAGTTATATACATAGATTAATTTCCGTTCCACTTAGCAAAGAAAATTATCAAAATGAATTAAACATAATTTACCAAATCGCTGAGTCGAATGGATATGATTGTAAAATTGTTAACAACATTTTGAAAAACAAAAATAAAAAAGAGTTGGTCAAGTTTTTATACGCAGGAACCTACGTTAAAGATTTGGTTAGTTGTAAGTCCAGTTTGACCTACATGGGTGAGGTATCTGCACGTTTATCGAAAGTAATGAAAGATAACGACATACATGTAGCCTTCAAAATGAACAATTCGTTGAAAAATAAATTGTGTAATAATAAAGATAAAATTAATACAAAATATCAGTCCGGGATTTACAAACTCCAATGCCTTGAATGCGACGGTGTTTACATAGGTCAGATTGGACGCAACTTTGAGACTCGACATAGGGAACATATTGCTGCCTATAGGAATGGTCATCCGGAGAAACCCCATTTTGCCAAACACCTTTTAGAAAGTGGACATAGGGTATCTAATGACCATTCCTATGAGGTATTACATAAATGTGACAAAGGCTTCCGATTGAGCGTATTGGAGCAACTAGAAATTATCAAAGAAAAGAGCTACAATAGATGTGCATTGTTGAATGAACAAACTTGTTTGACGACGTCACCGTTGATCAATTTGTTCGGTGGGGGGTTTGGTGGGGGTAGTAGTGTATAAAAAGGGAGGGTTTGATTAGCAGCGTTCACTCATCGAACGCTGTTCGTAGAGGCAACATCTCCTGATGATGCTCCGGTGTCGGAGCGAAACGTACGTCGAGTGGTTGTGGGTTTTTCGCGGAGTACTGCTTTCATACTGGTCTATTGGGATTTTAAAATATTTACTATGTTTTTTATTCGAAATGTAAATCCAAGTTTTGTCTGGTGGACAAGGAATGAAAAGACACCCAGAAGGTGCTTCCCCCCCCCCCTTGGTAGTTTAATGAAGAAATATTGGAAAGAGATGGAGGTACTGGAGGTGACATAAAAGACAAAGCGAAAACGACAAAAGGCAAAAAAGTCGTCAATTTCAATAAAGCTGCAGTCAAATACAAATACTTACTTACTTTGTGCGAAGTTTAATTTATACTAATTAATTTCCTGTTTGTAGGATTTTGTTGTGGAAAATTAATTTAAAAAAAATGTGATAACTGCAATACTTGCTTCAAGTCCTAATCCAGAAGAAGCCTCAAAAAAGCTCCAGATGGGATTTAATGCCATCGAAAAGTGGTTAATGCGGTGGAGAATTAAGGCCAGCTTCTCTAAATCTACCCATGTAACTTTCAAGTACTTGAGAATGCATCTTGAAAGGAAACTAACTTGGAATCACCACATCTAGGCCAAGCGTGACCAGATGAACTTCAGCACCTCAGAGCTTTACTGGTTTGGGCAGAAACAGTAGGCTGTCAATAAACTCCTAGTACACAATTCTGTAATAAAACCAATTTGGACATATGGCATCCAGCTCTGGGGATCAGTAAGCGACTCAATTATTAGCAAAATTCAAAGAGCCGAGGACTCAATCATAAAACAGCTTGTAATCTCACCCTGGTTCTTAAGAAACTCTGAGATCCATTACTACCTGAACACGAGAACTGTAAAACAGGAAATCCAATGGCACGAAGAAAAATATAAACAGCGCTTAGCGCAGCATCGAAACCAGTTCGCGAGCCAGCTTACCATTCCCAGTGCACTGTGACGACTAGAGGCATCACATACTGGAACTGAGAGATTGACTCAATGTCCCAGTACCTAAGGAGTAGTTCCAAGTGTAGAAAAACCTACACCTGCCATTGCACCTCGTCCAATTAACACATCTGGTAATAGTCTAGCGACTGATTGCAAGATTATTAATTAGAAAAAAATTGTTGAGAATCTATACGGGATGTATAGGTGAAGTTCTCAACAATATAAATTACGCAAACACCCGTTATTTTTTGTAAATCGAGTCCATTATCAGAACAAGAACTTCATTAATTATTAAATAGTTGGCATAAATAATACAATGAAAATAAAAAATGTACTACTCGCCACTCTTTCCGAGGTTCCACACGATTTTTTTGAGATGTCATTGGGATAATTTCTTTCCAAGTTCGAATAACGGATTATCGAAGTTCATTAATGACGAAGACGTTTAAAAGATGATAAAATCTGTTCGAATCTGTCTCTGTGAAACGAAATGACAGATGACTATTGAGACTTGAGTTTACGATGTAAACTTTACATTGATTTGTTTATATTTTTGTAACAATAGTCTATCTGAGAATTTATAAATATGCTAATATCAATTACGAATGAATAATATTCCTACATTTCAGAATTAAAATCCGAAAATGTTAAACAAAGTTTTACTGTCAACGGACGTAGCTTTAGTATGTGTACAACATGCTCTCTCTACTGAAAAAGAAGAAATTATGGGACTGTTAATCGGAGAGGTAAGTAATAAATAAGCCTATCAAAGTTCCTTAAACTAGTGCACAGCTGGTACACTCAGTAGCTAATACGTTTAATCCAAACCATTGAATATAATTGTTCATGTTATTATTTATTGACTAGGTACATAATAATGGGGCCTTGGTTTCCATTGTGTCGTCTGTAATATTACGAAGATTAGACAAAAAACCTGACAGAGTGGAGATATCTGAAGAACAACTTGTACAAGCAACGGTTAGAGCTGAAGAACTAGCAGCGGAAGTTGGAAGACCATTAAGAGTTGTAGGGTGGTACCATTCTCATCCTCATATTACAGTTTGGCCGTCTCATGTTGGCAAGTTCACATTTCAATTAAATATGTGACAATTATTGTTAGCGTTCTTACACAAGGTATAACTAACTGTTTTATCTGTTGTTTCTAGACTTAGCTACTCAATTCATGTATCAAAGAATGGATTCAAGTTTTGTTGGCATCATATTTGCAGTCTTTCTTTCAGACCAGACTGCAAAAGCACCATCGGTAATTATTGTAACATAATTTGCTTTGATTTAGACTTATATGATGTAAAAAAATAACCTATCAGTTTATTGAGCATATATAATGAGTTTATATAATTTCAATAAATTCTAGGTTCAAATAACTTGCTTTCAATCAGTTAGTGAAGGATCTAGCCAGGGAAGGCGTGAAATTGAATTAGAAATAACAAATTGTAATGATTCCTTAACCAAGAATAATTTTGAGGTAATATAATAATATTGATTTACAGCAATTTTAAGCATACTTCTAAATGTTGACTTCAGTTGGTATTAAGTTAGAATTAAGGACAGTTTTTAGATTTAAATAAATGTTTTAGTTTACATATATATTAGCTATTTCTGTAAAAAATACTTAATGTCTCTTAAAAGTACTTAAAGTTTCTTGACTGAGAGGAAATATCCTAATCTAAGTTCATAAATTTACTGTGTTTTTTCACTTAGATACTTACGCAGTTACCCACAACACTAAAAGAGGAAGAAGATGAATCTTTTAAATTGGAAGCAGGAGAAATTGAAACAGATGATATAATTATTAAACAGCACAATGCAGCTGTAAGAACTATAGCCATTGGACATATTGTAGAAAAGGTTTGTACATCATAAGTTATTTCTAAGTAATATATTCAGAATTAAATGAAAAATATTGTAATACTCATTCATCCAGTTCCAGATGATAAGCACTATTAATTTTTAGTTTTATTAAAAAAAATAACAATGATCCGCTTTGATTTGTGTTGACTCATCTTGAAAGTTTGTGTATATCTCATGGTGATTCCATGCCTGTATGTTTCAAGCATATGGTGCATGGATAATCTATGTTTTTTTTTGTCCATACATTGTTGGAATTAATAGAACTGCACTTGAATTCTGTAAACAATTGTCTGTCTCCAGTGATAGAGTGTTAAAATTTTCACAGTCACATTAAAAATATTTAAACAGAAAAAAAAGGATTTTGCTTGAATTAATAACCATTGGACCCTTATGTACACAAATCCACTTGCTGGTTTTTTTTATTCTCCTGTGTACTTACTCTATTTGTTACATGGAAAAAATATTTCAGGTATCAAGGCCAATGCTTGAGGCACTTGTGACAAGAAATGCCTTAAATAGTCTACGTCTTAAAGCATTAAAGAAACATCATCAAGATTTAATGTCCAGGTTAGATAATATGCCTTGTAATTTATAAAGGAAACATGTATAATCAATAATACAATTTGTTTTAATTTTGAAACCACCATTTTATATTACATTTAATTAATTATATACAGTAACTATAACACTATAAAATACAATTACATTAAGTCATTTTTGTCTACCATTTCAAAACCATCAGAGGAATCAATACTTGATACTCTTTTTCTTTTTTTCTCCTCATTAGAACTGTATACAATATTAGCAACAGCACCGCCTAAGGAAGATATAACATGGAATGCAGAATTGCTCCATGTACCAACTTGTTGTACCTCCATTGATGACCTATATTGTTCTGGATGTACACCTAAAACATAATTAAAATATAATTACTGACTATACAGTAATAGTAAATTAAGAACTTCAACACTTTTATTCATTTAGAACATACCCTGGGGAATATATTCATCTTCACTGGAGTCTGACTCTTCACCATTGGCCAGGGTCTGCAATTTCTCCATAGACAAATTTGTAACTAGGGAGCTACTATTATCTGAACTATCACTGGCATCATCTATAGGTAAATCTTCAGGCTTCCAACAATCTAAAACATAATGTGTAATACAAGACAGGTATCAAACTAAAGGTGGACAAAATAAATTTGTAATCAAATAAAAGTTGAATGATATGAAGGTATTAAAACAGACCCAAGCTCTGTTTATCATCATAAACTGGTTTTATATCAGGTTCAATAGACAGAAGATCCAAATTAGCAGCAGTTTCATCTGGCATAAGAGATTCCAATTCGAATTCAGAATCTGTAAAATAAATAAAATGTGAGACCATTCAAATGCTATAGATATGGGAAAAGATTTTCTGAAATGCATGTATATACAAAGACATACCTAATGGTTGTCTAATTTTCTTCATTAATGTAGACAAAGGAGGCACTGTTTTGTTTGTAGTTGTCAATATCATAAAGAAAATATACATAAATGTATATCCACTTATGCATCGCCCAATTATAAACATTACACCAAATATTATTTCCAAGATTAAGAAAGCCTTAAAAGAAAACAGACCAATGTTCTTTAATATATATATTTCTAATATTTTCTAGTTGAAGGTAAAATATTAAGACAGATAGGTGGATAAATTTTCAAATTCATGCATTTAAGTTATCAAATAAATCTTAAAAAGGATGTGCCTATATAACTTACTTTGGTAGGATTACTCCCACGCAGGTCAATTAAGTAAAAAATTTGATTCTGCATCCATGTGTAAGTTTTAAACAAAAGAATTGATAATCTATTGTTGTCATTTTGATTTGCTAGACGCTTAAGACATGTTGTTCTGTGTTTGTACCTTAACCATGATTCTAAGGCATCAATTATTACAATGAAAATTGAACCTCCACATACCATTTGAAATAGGTTTAACTGACGATAAAGGCAAACTCTAAAAAATCTCAAATTATTAGAAAATGGTTTTCCCTTCATGCATTGAACTTGGACGAAAATGTAAATATTTTGAACTTACAAGAAAAATAGATGAAAATAAAAGATGAATAGCAATGATAACCACGTCTTTTTCCAAAACAAAACATCCTCTAAAATATTTGAAATTATCACAAAAAGCAATGACTTTGTACAAAGAGTGGTTTCAGCACTTTTCGAAGAATTTAATTTAAAGAGCTTCTTAAAATTTGAGAGCATGTTTACAAGTCCTTATTTGATAGTTTTTTAAATATTGAGTTAGTAGAAAGTATACTATTTTAATTAAAATTTCATAATTTATTTTGGTCACAGTTTGTTTTTCTTTTAAAGTTATTTCAAAATTCTAGTGTTTTTGTCATTTATCAATGTCAAGCCTCAAGTGGAAAAATTTCAATTCAAATTGCGAAATTTATATTCCAACCTAAATTCTATCATATAATAATTAAAAATAATTCTCATTATTTTATTTTATAATAAAAAATGTGATGCGGTCGGCCTGGCCCGCCACAGGTGCCGACATTTTTGCCGGCCATTCGGAAAATGTAACTAAAATGTCAAATGAATTGAATCTTTGAATGAATGACATAAGTCACTTAAACTTATTAGCAGAGTTTATGAGCTTTTAGTCAATTATCATGCTTCGATCTTCTGTTTAAAGCACCTAAACAAAACAATGAATTAATTTTAAACTTAAATTTGCCAATTTTCTATGAAAAATAAAATCTTAACTCTTATCCAAAACCATGTCTGGGCGAGACACCTTTTTTGAGAATCCTTATGAAGACTATTCTTCTAATTTACAAAATAATATACTGAATGACTTAACAAATGGGGTTGGTTGGTTCTATTAATTTTGTTGAATTATTGTTTTTAAATACAAAACAAAGTATCAAAAAGTAAACAATTATATTTATTATTACAAGATAAATATTAACAATTTTACTTATTATTACTAATATTACAAGATTTCAGAAGTTTTACAAAGGAAACTGGAAAAATACAAAGCCTCAAAATTGCATATTTTAACAACTGACTTAGAAAAAGAATTATTTTGCGATGGAACAGTTTATACTGGTTCCGCTGGACTTGCCCTTTATTACACATTCAACTGCCTTTTAAATAAGAATCAGACATGTGCTGAAAACTTGCAGGTAAATAATTCTATAAAATTATTTTAAAGTATAAAAGAAATCAAAGTTATTCAGAAAAGAATAAAATTCTATTACTTTTAGAAAGCAATAAAGTATGTGAATATTGAAAACTTAAAAGGTCGAAGAATTAGTTTCTTATGTGGTGATGCTGGACCATTAGCAATTGCTGCTGTTATTTCATATAAATTGGGAAATAGACAATTAAACACTTTACCTGACTACAAAGAACTAGTTCAGAGGTAAATAATTGAAAAAATACAAATTGGTTTTTTTATACTTACTTTATTTTATTTGTATTTCAGAATGATTCAACTTGGGACTCTCCTAAATGACTCTCCTGATGAAATTTTGTATGGAAAAGCAGGATATTTGTATGCATTATTATTTGTTAACAAGCATGTTAGTAGGAAGAACATTATACCCACTCATCACATTGAGAAGGTGAGGTTATACTATGAGAAATAAACTCAAATTTGTTAGGCAAAATAATTTAATTTCTTGTTAATAATATAACTAGTTAATAGGCAATCACAATAATAATAATACTCAATTTTATACATGCTGTGTTCAGATGTCATTGAACATTGAGCAACCGCTGACACTACTGACACAGTTGTTCAAAATATTATTGCTGAAGATGCGATACACCAACAACTCACATAAGAAATGTTGTATATGTGTGTATATATGTGATTTATATTTAAAGTGTATCTTCAGCTCAAATAATTAGATTTGAATACTGCTTTGGCTTATTCATTTCTCGCCTCCTCTCAAAGTGCTGTATCGTGGTGAGACTGCCAGATAGCTTTCAGAAAATTCTGTTTTCTTATATATTACTATTTTCTTAACACAGGTGGTGTATGCTATAATTTCGTCTGGTAAGCAGTTTTCAGTACACATGAAAGCAGAGAGTCCTCTATTATGGCAGTGGCATGATAAGGTATATCTTGGTGCAGCACATGGTATGGCAGGAATACTTTATATGCTGTTACAGGTAAGACTGTTTGTCCTGTTGTTTAATGTTTCTTAAATTGTATATCTGCATATTAAAATTATTTTTCAGGCCCGAAGCTATATAAAAGGCGATGATTTAAGAGTTTTCATAAAACCATCTATAGACTGGTTATTGGGATGTCAATTGCCCAGTGGTAATTTCCCTTCATCACTACGTAGTAGCTCTGGAGATAAGTTGGTGCAATGGTGTCATGGTGCACCAGGATTTGTGCCATTGTGTATTGCAGCTCATCAGGTAATAATGCTTTAAATTGAAAGCATTGAAATAAATCTTAAGTGCTTAGTTCAATTTACCAAAATGCAATATCTACAATCAAGGCACCTTGTTAGCCAAGAGAGATATATTTTTCACTGTTGTAAAATTAAAAAACTATATCATGATGAAATAGTCCTTATTGAAACAATCAATATAATAGATTTTTTCCTTGTTTGAAAAGGAAAAATTTATGCATGTTTTCAAGTACTCTTAATAGTACTTCAACATGACTGGATTAATGTTTTCAGATAAATCCAAACCTTTCCTATTAATGTTACAAAAATTTCAGTGGTTTATAAAATTAATAAAAAATCTCTACAGGTATTTGAAGATGAAAAGTATTTAAAGATAGCAATCCAATGTGGTGAAGTGATATGGCAACGAGGACTCAGTACAAAGGGGTACAGTCTCTGTCATGGTGTTAGTGGCAACACGTATGCCTTCTTGCAGTTATATCAAGTAACTAAGGTATGATAATCTTCTGGATAAATGGTGATCCTTGCCATATGAAAATATAATTTTATAATTTATTTTCAAGTAATTGAAAATATGAATTGAATGTTATTTTTCATGTTTATAGAAAGCAGTTTACTTGTACCGAGCATGCTGTTTCATGGAATGGTGTGCAGTAGAAAGACCAGGAACAGAACTCCACCGACCTGATCGCCCGGCATCTCTCTTTGAAGGTCTGTTAGGGCGGATATTTTTAGCCGAGGACATCACTAGGCCAATGGATTCTCGATTCCCTGCCTTTTGCATATAAATGTATTTAAATATAAACACATTACTAAATTGTGCTTAAAAAATCTAGGAATAGAGAAAAAGTCTCAGTCATTTTATGAAATAGATGATATTGATTAATAATAAAGTTTAATTTTCCATTTATTACATTTTTGTTGTATAAAATATATCACATAGTTAAAGGAAGCAGGTATATATTTCTAAGTATATTAACACAAAGGGTATATCCAAATTGTAAAGATCATTCTTAATTTAGATATAAATCGATAAAAAACATCGTGTTTGATTTTTTACCAATATTTTTTTACATTTCGTTAAATTTATTGCTATTTTCATTTATACTAAACATTTGTACATGAAACTAAAAATAAGATTTTTACAACTTACTAATGCGCTGGCATTTGTCGCGTTGGTTGTATGGTTCATTAATTGTGAACTACTTACATATATTAAATAACTCTGTCTTTTAACATTATTGAATTTATTTTACTATTCAAACAAAGACTGGCATCGAAGCGCTACAAGCGAACGGCAAAAGTATGCTGAAACACATTCCCATAAACATGTCCATTTTAGAAACTATTTAAGGTGAGCAAAGGGTATAAACGTCAATTAACACCGAAATTCTAGCGGCTTTAATCGACCAGCGATTGAAAGGCCTTGCGCAATTCTAACACAAAAATAAGCAAATTCTAACATCAATTTTATAAATAATATAAAATCTAGAAACGATTGATTTGTCAAATTTAATCATTTAAAGCATCTTTTAAACTTATTATGATATGTTTTACATACATATTAAATATAAACTTTAAATAGAATATCACACAGTTTTTGTGAATGTAACTATGATTTCATGGGTGAAATTTTGTAAGATCTAAAATTATAATAATATATAAAACTAAATGTAGTTTTTGCTTAAACAGGGTATTTCTGAATCTAATAGGTTTAAGTATCTCTATTGTCCAGAAAATTATTCGTTCCATTATATTTTTAGAACTATTTACTAATATAACTAAAACTTAATTATATTTAAAATAAATGCGTGCCTTGAGATTCGACGCAGTTTGTAGCAATTTATATTTTGGTACCACCAATGAGAATGCTTTTTTTGTTCTATTGTTTGTCTAGAGATCTCGTATACTGCTCTCCAAGTATTCTACCACAGGATATTCTTAATAACCGAGAGGCAAAACTGAGAAGTCAAATCTACAGAACATACATATTACTAGAATACAGAACTCGTCCGCAACTAATTTGGCCTAGATTTAAATGAAAAAACTACGAGAGATACCTAAACGAATACGAGTTAACGTTACGCGGTACCGGATAGTATACCGTATAGTTGGGCTTGAGGATGTGTCAGAGTAGCGCGGCGCCTGCTTCGGTGCGAGAGTGGGGCAACGGCGGCGCCGACCGCCAGCTATTCTCCACCGCGTCATACGTCTCGACGGAGGAAAGCGTGGTCCGCTCTTGGTAGAAGGCGCGGTGCTCGGTCTCGGTGTCGCCCCCCGCCACCACCAGGACTCCCTCCGCCGCGCCCGCCACGCAGCACGCGCGAGCCTCGTTCAGGCTGGCCACTTCTTCCCAACGGTCCTGCAATTGCAACGATTTCCTGTTACAATATTATCGTAACGCAGACGGTTTTATATTTTTAAAGATTATTATTACTGTTAAATTAAATAAAACTCAGTCATCTGTCTGTCTGTATGGTATGTAACTTAGTAAATAAGGAGGTTTATACCACGATTAAATTTACATTGATTCACCAATGTATCTAGCAAATACAAATCTAACGCAATATAGTGTATATTGGTCATACAACTTGTGGGCGTAGATCGAACAAGCAAATCACCCTTCAATCCATGAGACTAATTAAAATTATGACAGTAAAAAATCAACCCTCTTCATTTATAATTTTAAAATATTTTTCTACCCACAAAATTTTATCTTGTTAAGCTGTACTATTATATTGATACATATAATTTATTTAACCGTTAAAGGCTCTATATTGATAATAATATCAGATAACACCTTTTACTTACATCATCAAAACTATATCTCTCAACTGAAGCAAGAACAGTACGTCTTGGGGCAATCCCTCCTATAACGTAGAGATAATTGTCCAAGACAACAGCTGCGGCCTGGCTTCTTGCGTGACGCATGGGCTTCAGTGACTGCCATTTGCGTGACACCGGGTGATAGCAGAGCAAATCCTGTGTGTGGCGCCACGTGTGTGTACACCCACCGACCACGTATATCAGACCTGGAAAGATGGTTGGTAATGCACTGTAATACATGAAGCAAATAATAACATGAAACGTGATGTTTATATTATATTCGGTATATTCCACCTTAAATCGACTTTAAACATCACTTTTAAGAAAATTATGAAACATTATAAGTATAATTATCAAAATAATTTTTATTTTCTGTTAATCACAAACTGTTACCATTTAAAGAAAAACACGTTACGGATTAGTTATGTATTTTACAAAATTTACCATCATTATTTTTAAATTTCCGACCACGCACGCTGTAAAGCACGCGAAACGTCGGGTAAAATTTAAAATTAATATAATATACTTAAATTTTTTAATGTATTTTAAAAAAATAATAAAAAATAACTTAACCGTTTACAAAGTGTTTTTCTTCATATATTTTTATCACCAACCTTGTTTACTGAACTGCAAATTTTCGTATGAAAAATAAACAAGTTTTGTTTTTTTTTCCAAGTTATTAATTACGGCGAGAATTTTATTTCAAATCACCAATTGTGTGTGTAAAAATATATGGACTTCTATCAATAAAGATTGTTACCTTCAAATGTGACCACGCCCATGCCGAATCTCGGCTCCGGCATGTCGCCCACCAGCGTCCATTCATCGGACACCGGGTCATAAACTTCGACAGAGGAGCCCATGTCAGAGCCCACCCATCCTCCGAAAGCGTACAAATGGCCCTTCCAAGCAGTCAGCCCAAATTCGCACCTAGCCTCTTTCATTGGCGCTATATCTGACCATTTATCAAGCTGAAATACAAAGTCAAATAACTAACACCGTTACGTTACTTATCAGTCAAGATCGGCTGAACGGGGAGATGGATACTTATTCCCGTTCCCATAGGTTGATACGATGCGAACGAATATTACGATTAATAAAGGTAATTTGTATTTTTATATACAATGTGGAGAGGACAATGTGACAATAAATTAAACACCGTATAAGTCATCATGTCCCTAGCCAGTATACAAATATTCATTACAAATAATCTAACAGTTTAGTCATTGGACATAATTTTTTGTTTTGAACATTTACAACATACCGTATTTGTTTACTACGCCATCACTATCAGGTTAATGACCGCTTACAAATCACATGTTCTCAACTCGCCATGTCAAAAATCTTAGTCAAATTAGTCCAAATTCATTTTATACCTTATGCCCATTACGTAAGTCATAAAGCATATTACCAAAAATTAAAAAGTAGATAGTTCTACACACACAGTTAAACAGAAAATAAACAATGTGGAAAAGGGAGAAATGAAGGTTTGATTGTTTCTATTTCATGTTTGCGACAGTGTGTCAGTGTGTCAAGGTCCCGCCGTTATCCTGTGACGTCGCTCGCGTCACGGCTAATAATTTCGTTTGCGTTCGCGCCGCCTTTGAAGCGCCGCCTTTGAAGCGCGGCCGCTCTTTTGTTTTGTGTATGAATCGTGCGAAATTGGAGCTTATTTATTATTAGTATTAGACTTAGTTTTTTTATTTTATCAGCAAATTGGACGGTTATTTATTTTAGTGATAGGACACGTAATAAATTAAGTACCTTCTTAGTGACTTGGTGAATGTGCGAAAATAGACGCTTATAATTTGTGTTAGATTTAATTTTGTTTTTTTTTTTTATTTACAATGCCTCATTACCGATATACACACAGAGTAACGGACATGATTTTAATTACGGAATTTATAAGGGATGCGAACTATGTGTCCGTATGAATGGGGAGCACATTAAAAATTTAAAAATTTGATTAATGGGATTGACTGAACTACTCGAGATGAATGACGATCGTATTCAGTGTAGGTTTAGGTATCTAATTGTGTTTATTCGTCGGGCGATTGTAAAAGCGCGCCGCGCTGTTGCCGCTCTTCTTACCACAGTTTAGTGAACCCATATTTCCAAAGGTGTTACATTTTGTTCGATTTATATTGTATTTAGTTTGTTAGAAATTTTAATTTTTTATTTTGTGTTAGGATCATTTCATACTTTCAAAATTATACTAGGGACTATATGTTGGTTTTCATTTATGTCCCTACATTGTATAAATGTAATATAAGTAGCAAATGCTTCATAACATACAAATTCTACAAAGCAAATTTTATTAAGAAGTAAAGTGATTAATGAAGAACTAAAAAAAATTATTAGACCCGTTTACTAACATTAATGCGCGACCCTACACGCACGTTTCGCCCGACACCGGAGCATCCTCAAGATGTTGCCTCTACGGATCAAACTACTAGAAAACTTCCCCCTTTTAAACACTACTTTCCCCCACCAAACAAGCTTATCAGCGGTGACACAGCAAAGTTTTGGAGTAAATTGGTGTATTAGAATTGTATACTATGGACCTACTATGATATTAATTAACTAAGGATTGACAAACAGATAAGATAAAATATACCTGTGGATCATAGACTTCTCCATTAGCCAATATCTGGCTGCCCTGTTCGCCTCCAACAGCGTAGACACGGCCACCTAACGTTGCCACACCTGGCTGAATACGGGCTATACCCATTGGCGCAAGCTCTTCCCATTCCCTATCGAAATCAAATTTCAAAAATCTCTTCCTATAGTGTAGTAAATGTTATATATTTATAAAAAAAGTCACCTTTTGTGTAAATCAAATTTGATCGCGGAGAAAAGAATGTTGTCCGTAGTGAGAGCAGGGTGTGGCACACTGTCATGACATGACCCTCCTACTATTATTAGGACACGCCGAGCCCGAGCACGGGGCTCCGCTGATAGTGATACAAGAGCCCCCCGCCCCGATTTCTATATAAAAATAATACAACTATAATAGACTGCAACCATAACTATCCATATGTTTTAAGCTTCCGTATATAAATGTGAAATGGACTCTTCATAAGCTAATTGAGTGCTTACCATATCCACTCTGACAGTTTTTAAGGCAACTGCTATGGACGGGTCGTGAACAGTTTTAATAGCACTATCCAACACTTGTGGTGATATCAATGGTAACCGTACATGACTTAGAACTTCAAAACAATGACGCCTTCTAGTTGCTGGATCATGCTCTAACCACTTCAAAGCTGGGTATAAAACCTAAATTATAATAATATCATAATTGTATTATAGCTCAAACTACAATTGCATCTCATATGAAATGTATTATTAGAAATTAAAAATGAGTTTTACAACTAGCTACACTTTCAGCAGATAACATAGTACATACAACATAGCAGTACTATAGTTAAAATAAAATAAGAAGTCCTTTTAAACATTACAAAAGTATAATAATTCATCTATAATGCAAAAAAAGTTGTACCTAAGCTTTTAAACTAATTATGTAAATTTATTATGTAGATCATGCAATTAAAAATAAATATAAAACGCCGTATTTACACAAATATATGGGGAGTTCGGTAAGCGTAGGTCAAACACTGCACAGAAGACATTTTTAGGTGTCTTTGTTTGATTTTTAAAAATGTTGAAGGGCAGGGAGGGGCGCATTTGTCACCGACCAATGCCTATGGTGCGCACGCGTCTCCAGCTAAGCAGCTATTGTTTATTTCAGCATTTCATCCATTACAGTGAAATTTACATGCCACACATACAAGTCTAATAAAATGATCACCAAACTGCAAGCTCACACTCGCTGCTTTTTAATCACACAGCTGACCATCGGTTACTGGACTCTTGTTAAAAGTACCACAAGTTGCAGGCAAGGTATGATATGGATTACAATTTTATTTAGATAAAAATAAAAAAAAATATTGCATACCTGTGCTTCAGTATCAACTTTAAGTTGTTCAGATGATAAGAGTGTGATGAGTTGCTGCAATGGTAATTCTAATAATTCGTCACCATTTGCTACCAAATTCCAGTGAGCCTGCGCATGTGCTAAGGCTTCTTCTGCCAATTCTTTACAGTTATGTGTTTCTGCAAATCTGTAAGCGTTAGAGAAAGCTGTTGATGTATTTGGTATCTTATTTATTCAATATCATTTTTTCTGAGCCTTTAATTTTAAAACAAATAACTTTAGTTTACAAATAGAAATATATTACATATCATGAAATACATTCACCTAAATATACCAAGTGCATTTGATGGATGAAGTTCCCTCTTTAAAAATTCACCACAGCCATAGACTAGTTCTCTTAATTGAAGCATATCAGCAGCAATCAATAAGTTTTGTACAGTTGCTTTATCAATTGTTATTTCACCTGGAATAAATAAGATATTACATTTGTGCAATAATTATGCAGAAATATACATATTATGAATTACATACCTGTGTATATAAAATCAATAATTAAAGGAAGTATAACTGATGGGACACTATGTAGTAATACGCGACCTTTTTGAGTTTCTTCTAGGCCAACATTGAACATTGCATCAAAATATTCACAGCTTGCAGCTAAAACTACTCTATGAGCCTGGTAATGGTTTATTATAAAAATTATTTTTTTATTATTGCTTATAGAACATGTGAAAATTTTATTAATATATTATACTTAATATTTGTTACCAAATCATAGAATAACTTTGAATTAAGACTATATTTACCAATATTTAACTTTTATTTTAGTCTAAATAAAATAATAATAATCATAGATTACAAAGAACTTAATGTAACAAACAAAGATAAGAACTAGACTAATGAAAAAGTAATAAAACAGATAGGGCAGCTTAATTAAACATTTCTTAAACAGACCATAATTTTTATTTGAAACAATATAAAACATACCTTGACTTTTGTTTTCCCAGAAATTAATTCTATGTCACAGAACCTGCCATCTTTCCTAAAGTAATGTAAGTTTGACGATACTTTGTAAGCATATTCTCGGCACCTATACAATTTAGATCCCTCTTGATTATTAGTCTCAATCGTGATGGTACTCATTATTATACCACAAAATTTTTCCGCTTTGTATTCCTAGGGATTCCTTTACGATATACTATAAAAAAAGCATAATTTAATCAGAAAGTTAGGTTTATTTCATCTGGTAGTAAATTTTGATATAAATTACCTAATTTATAATCATTATTTTTAAACCGTACAAGTGATCGAATAATTCATTATTTCACATGAAATCTGTAAGTCTCCACTACCAGTTAATTCTTGAAGTGATATGATACTCAACAAACTGTTTACAGCACTTGTTTAAAATGATTAAATTAATCTATTTACATATCCAAATAAACACTAAATATACTATTTCCGCCCAGTGACCACAGAGTAATCGTAGTAATAATTATTAACTACAAGTGGACAAAATTTGATTACTGACATTTGACATTGAGGTTATTGGTAAGATTGAGCTGTAACCGCAGCGTAGCCCCGTAATCTTTTATTACTTAATCATAATAAAGTTTCGTGGGACTCTCGATCGCATGGTGCCGTACTACACAAACAGAATAGAACTACATTATTAGGTTAACTTCATGGGAGCCCTCTTAAATATTTATTTTATATTGTTAGTTATAGCCGCAATAGAAATATATAATCTTTGAATGTTTCGAGTGTGTTACTATTGCGGTTTATGAGATATTGCCTGTGCCTTTGACTTAAGACATTTGAAATTCATCCATTGGTTAATAGTTTATAGTCTTGAATAAACATACTAGGATCTGTAGTTTGACCCTGGCGCATGCGCTTGACAATTTCGGCCATATTGTTATGACGCATACAAGATCATAGGTCTCCGCCAGTGACGATTCTTCTCGCAGTTGACGTGGCTACTACGTACCGTCCCGTTCGCCCACTCCGGACGCAGCATATACGGTGACGAGGAATACGTAACTGGTGAGTGCATGTATAGAAGACATCTTGCGTTCTGTCACGGTCGCCAAAAAGTGGTTTTATAAACATGATTGTTCCACGGCCTAGAAGCCTAACTCCACATAAAGATGCAATGTCACATAATAAAGTAAACTACTATGTACGCAATTGGAAAATTTCCTTATTATGACGTGATGTTTTAGTTCAGAATGTCATCAACTATCAACAGTTTTTATCTATGTGAAAATAGATCACATTGGTTATGGATATTTTATAGAATATCATCGAAAACAGAGCGATGACCTTGAATGTTCTAGGTGAGCTAATTTGGCATGGACGGAATGGTGGAAGAGAATGGAACTAGCGGTGGAGCTAATGTCACAGACCCATTGGCAAGTCCTGGTTCGTCTGCAGGCACGGCTCCCCCACATGTAGTTGTCACGAGTATTGTACAATTAACATTACCTACCCAAGCTCCCTCAGCACAGGTTTCTATTTTATTTACATTTGTAGCTAAGTAGAGTTTAATTAATAACATTCTATATAAACATATGACCATTGATAATGTAACATGTCAGAGATATTACTTCTATAAGGTAATGTTTACAAATGTGTACACAACTGTTTATTTACAATTTCAGGTTCAATCTGTTATCCAACCTAATCAACAATCAGTGATTCAAACAGCATCTAATATACAATCAGTGCAATTGCCTAAAGGAAATGTGATACTTGTTAGCAAACCCAATTCAGTTATACACACTACACAAGGAACTCTACAAACATTACAGGTATTTATGTTTTGTAACTTAAATTATTTTTCTTTTGTAATGTTCTTAGCAAGATTTACTTACTTAATAAAGAAAATAAGATATTTTTGTTTTGTACAAAGTTAAATGTGAATATTTTTTAGATTAAACCAGAACCTAACACAGTAGTGAGTACACAGGGACAATCATGTAGTGACGAAAGCTGTAGTGATGATGAGAGTCCTAAAAGAAAATATAGGGAAATGCTAACAAGACGTCCTTCTTATAGGAAAATTTTAAATGACTTAGGTGGAGCAGAAATTGCAGGTAATTTAAGTGGTATTCACTTATCTGTTATGTGTGTATGAAACAAATACCATTATAACAGTATAGTTATTTTAAAGAATCTGCATTTTAATATATTACGGATGAGGGGAAGGAAATTGTTCAAAATGAAATTTTACAACTTTTTTATTATTGAATAATCCAAACAAAATTTATAAAAATCATAATGTTTCCTTTTTAATCAAATAAATTGAAAAGCAAAGTAAGCAATGTAGCAAGGGCTACAATACAAGGAAATATGGTATTACAGACAATCGTATGGGAACTAAACCAGGACCTGAGAATGAAGTGTCGCTGTCATCTCCTTTGTCATTTGCACCAGGTTAGTTAAATGTGCTGCAGTTGACACTTGACTTTCTGTGTGCAACATGTCACTAACCTGTTCCAGCTCATCACAACCATAAACCGTGTTCTTTCACGGCTTAAAACCATTAACTTGAAATTTGTCATCATTTTTGTTTCACGACATTACTGGCTCGGTCTTGATTTAGTGTCTCATGGTGATTTGTTGAATACATAATCTTATTTTTTCTTGTCATAAATTGTCACTCTTCCATTTTCAGTTTTTATTTTAACTTAATTTTGTAATTTATAACAAGCACTTACCTACTTCATTAACCAGATGCTCAGAACTCAATGTATTAAAACTAAGATTTAGATGATGCTAGCACAGCATACAATCTTATCGGATATTGTGGGGATAGCTACTCTCGTTGTTGAAGTTCCAAGTAGGAATTAGTAAAGTAATTTCCAAGTTACTTGTGATGTTTCAGTTTTGTAGCATACATTTTAATTTATGTATATGTTTATTTTAATCCATTTAAACAAGGAGCTTTATATGAATTATTATAATAAACTTCTAAGAGAATTTATCTTTGTTACGAAAAATGGCGGCAAAAGGCTATTACAATTATTTAAAATTGAGGCCAAATAAATGTTACAATTACAGATATTTCAAAATCGAGAATCTTTATAATTGAGTGTACCTAAAAACATGTTTAAATTTATTCATGAAGGGTGACGTAATCGTGCTTGAACCAATGACAATGACGTCATGCTAGCAGCTGTGTAATGTTCCGCAGACTTGATTCATTATTTTAAAGAAAATTTCCATTCTGATTTAAATGTTAAAGTTATGTAAGTTATATTGTACCATGGGTTGACTTTATGAAAAGGTGGTTGGTTTGGTAAAGTTATCTACACTAATATTATAAAGAGGAAATATTTGTACCTATTTTTATATGTTTGTAATGAATAGGCTCAAAAAGTACTGGGCCGATTTAAAAAATTATTCACCAATAGAATGCTACATTCTTCCAATTTGACATAGGCTACATTTTATTTTGAAAAATAATTAGGGATCCTTGGTAAAATTTGAACAATGTAAGAAGGAAAAATGAGTCTTAAAATGGTTTTCGTCGAATGCGCTGCCGAAACTATTAGCGATAGAACAAAATAATGACAACAATATTGAAGAACATCATGTCTACAAAAAACGGGAGATATGTCCAACTATTGGAACTTCACTACAACACCTTTTTTTATTTTAAACATTAATGAAAATGCTAACCAAATTCAAACCATGCTATTTATGTGTTTATATTAATCTTTATCCAAATAAATTATTTTATGGTCAAGACCTTTTAACTACCTATAAAATAGTTTTTAAATTATTTAAATTGGACTTTCCCTTCAAAAGATATTACGAATTAAAAAATTCTAACAAAACCGCCATAGCGCCGTGGCCGTATAAAGCACATGTATGGCAAAACAACGTTTGCCGGGTCAGCTAGTATTACATATAATTACTACGGCTACATTATTATTCATTCGAAAATTTAATAGGAACATATTTTTTAAATATATTTTCCCGCGCATGCAATGCAATAGGCATTTGCACTCTACACGCCCCCCCCCCTCGTTTTTTTAAAATAGAAATACTTACTATACGTATTATATTAAGTACGATATACATATATCGCCTTAGCAAATTTAAATAACATACATTCTGCTAATAAACTTAAGAATATTTATTATATGAACTTAATAAAAAAATTAATAAGTAAATTTTACGTATGAAGTAATGGGTTATGATAGTTGGAAAGAAAAGTTTATGTTGATCATATTTAATTATAATATGAATCATTGTAAGTACCTTTAACTTAACATGAAGTTAAAGAAACAAGGTATCTTTGATATAACTATTCTATCGTTTTTATCAGTTAAACTATTTAACATTTAGGTGCTCAAATTAACCAAATAACGAAAAAAAATTCATTAATGCAATACAATCGTAGGTATGTGATGTTAAATCAGTGATTTATAACTTGTGTAGATAAGTGGACAATCCCAGAAAAGAACCTAGTTTAAATTCCAACTAGATTAAGTGTGGGTGCATCTAACCACATAAAAACAAAGTCTTGAGATGTTATATAAACTTAGCCGTTTTTCAGGCAGGTTTAGACATTGTTTGTGGAGGCAACACATTTTCAATGTTGTAGGCTAGGCTAGAATACCCATACTTATGAGAACAAAATAGGTGCACTTCGTTGCAATCGAAATTTCATGGAAGTTCGTTTTCACAGTAAGGTATATTCCACAAAAGAGGAATATTTTATTTAAAACTTAATGTAGTTCCTGTGATTAGTGTTAATGTTATTTGATTTTAACAAACTGAAAAAATTTTATAAACAACCCTCTTTCATAAATCATGGACTATCCAATGAAAGTTAGAGAGGATTATTTGGATTCAGTAGTTTCTGTGAAAAAATATTTATTGTAATACATTAATAAAATAAACCAAATTTTATTACTATTAGATAACATTTTATGCACAATATTTACACATAAAAAGCTAACTATTTCAGCTGTTTTCATTTAATAATAATTTTATATAATGGTATTAGTAAATTTTTTTTTTTGGCACAGTTATTCCAGCGGGAGCATTACAAACAGACAGTGGTCTTCACACATTGGCTGTATCTGGCACAACAGGCGGTACTGCTATTGTACAATATGCTACTAACCAAGATGGGCAGTTCTATGTTCCCGGTGAGTAAAAACATTTAAGATAATTATGCAAATAAATAAAGTAATTATGTTTTAATTACGAAATGAACAAATGGTGCTATGTTTATAGGTCCTATTCTAGAAGATCAAACTCGAAAAAGAGAACTACGCCTCTTGAAAAATCGTGAAGCTGCGAGAGAATGTCGACGTAAGAAAAAAGAATATATTAAGTGTTTAGAGAACAGAGTGGCCGTTTTGGAAAATCAGAACAAAGCACTTATTGAAGAACTTAAATCATTAAAAGAATTGTATTGTCAACAAAAAACAGAATGAGGTCCAGCTGGCTAGCCAGACGTGCCACTGAAATACTGGCAGGAACTTTGAGGCACAGTTTATGGCGTCAATGAAGAGAAATAAATGACTCCACTGAGTCAGCCCAATCTATTGTGATGATGAGAGTATTCATCGTTTGGATTACAGTTCTTTAATGAATTGACAAATATCTTTCTGTACAACATGGAGCTACTTAAACTATAATGAGAGATACATCTTTGTTCACTGTCTTTTTTTAACAATGAAGTTAATAAAATGGGTACTTTTACCCAAAAAGTATAATTTTTAAAAATGAAATTTATTAAATTTTAAGAAAAGATATCTATTTTAAGTAAATTTTGGTCTATTGTTTACTAAAACTTTGTGTATTGTTAGAACTTTACTCATGTTTTTACTATTTTATTCTGCTTAGTGATGTTATTGGTTTTTTCGTACAAGTTTTTTAATACCACTAAAACATACTTGAAGTAAACAAAACATTGTACTGAAGTATTTTTGTAGTATTTGGGCTTTTAATGTCTCTTGGTTTTTTTTTAGTTACATTAAACATTTTGTGGCCTACTTCTTTTTAAATATTGCAAAAGAGAGTATATTTGATACTAAAATGAGTAGTTCACAAGGTAATATTTTTATGAATACTGTATCAATTATTCTTGTTACTTTTTATAGACAACATAATATTTCTGTTGTGTGCCATTTATTATTTTTGTAGGATGAATGTGTTTTTTTTTTCTGTAAGCACACAACTGCGCTCTTTAACATTCAGTGCTAATATTGTTTGTTATTTTATTGTATAGAAGAATTATTGTAAATAAGTTTTTATTACCGTTATAATGAGAACTGTCAGAGAAGTCCCTATGAAGTGATAAAAATTAAATTTACCTATAAAACCAATTCATATAGTTTTTTAGGTATTATGGACACCATTTATTATGGTTTAATGGATAAGCCAAAGTTATTATTTAGTTTATGTGTGCAATAAGAATTGCAATGTACAGTATAGTAGATATTATACCAATTTTCAGATTGTACAGATAGCGTTTATATAGATGGTATTGCAAATTGTACATAATATTATTAACAATGAACATACATTTGTCTCACTTCGCATATCACATGAATTCTTTATGCTCATTACTTTGTACAAATTGTACTGTATTTTTATGTTTTAGTTCTGCTATGGAAAACTTATAACAATATATTCTTATTATTTTTATCCTTGAAGGGTATATAATAGGTAACTGATTTTCAGAATTAAAAATAAGTGGTAAGATTATATAAGTGATCAGATGCCATTAAGACAGCATGACATGTTTTAAATAATAATTGTTATTACCTATACATTTTCAATCTGTTATTCTTTTATGTCAGCATGTATTAGTGGCAAATGATATCATTAATGTAAGACATTGTGGAAAGTGCCTTTTAAATTAGAATGTGAAAGTTTATACCAACATAGCTTTTTATGTTAACTTATGCTATTTATAATAAATAATAATAATATTAACTGTTTGATGTAAATGGGTTATTTTATTTAAATTTTGAAATCAATAAAACATTTTTAATTGGGACCATAAAATTTAAATCTCAGCAACTCCAAAACAAAAATCCACAAACGTTTTCAGTCCTTGGATATTTTAAATAAACAAACTTTACTGTTAAATTTGCCAATTTACTACCATTTTCATTCAGAAAAAACTAGGAACTTTCAAGTACTATGCAGAAAATAAAACAATGGTCAAATTTTCCAATTCAATTATATTTTATTTATTTTCTGAAGAGGTACATAGGTAAATTGTACCTATAAGATTGCATGTTTAAATTTAATGTTTTGAAACTTTGTATGTAACCAATTACTTTAGTAACATAAAAAATATGATGAAATAATATTCAAAGCTGGTTTCACATTGACAAAAGTAGATCTTTTAGAAAAAAGCATTTAACTTATACTTCCTGGGTAGTGCAAATTAATCATCAAAGTTTTGAGATAACAAAAAGTTAGCTGCTAGATTTTCATTCTTCTCACATGCAAAGTATGCTTGAATAACCATATCTTCTGGAAAACCAAGAGCTTTTAATCTTTCAATAGCTTCTTTGTCATGAGGTGAAACATGAATAACATTTTGGGGAGGCTGAGGTAACTGGTGTTCAGGAGCCAAAACATCTTCAGAAGCAGCAGCAGCACCACCACTTGCAGGAGTGCTCATTGGTTCATTAAGCATTCTAACAAAAGCTTGTTGATTTTGACTTATTAACTGAAGGAGTCGAGGGTTGGATTGACCAATTTGCTGCAAAATAGTATTTAACAAACTAGGATCTTGCTGGATCATTGCCCGCATTTGTTGAAATTGGGATTGATCACGAAGAAATCCTAATGGGTCATCATTTGAACTTGCTTCTGCTTCTTGTTCTTGTAATATATTTTCAGGTATACCAGTTATTAAATATTCTACCGCTCTTTCCCGATTGTTGAAAGATGCACGCAGAGCTTGTTCTACTTGTTGACGATTATAACCCATATCCATAATACTTTGAACAGTAGCTTCAAATTCTGGATCAGTAGATATTGTTGGGGGCTCTACTGCGCGTTCTGGCTCAGCCACTGGAGGTGGGTTAGAAGACTCCAAACTTTTATCTTTAGCGTCCCCGCTTTCAGTAGATTTACTCTCACCTGCCTCAGGAGTAGATGTAGATGTTTGTGGTGTATCACCTGTCTTAACTTTAGTAACCATAATAACAATGAATTTCTTTTCATCTATATTGTAAGTGCTAAGTTTATGATCATCGAGAAGAATTTTCCCAGCATAAATAAGCTTTTGAGAATCCACCGCATAATCCTTACCTTTCTCAACTTCAATTTTGAGTTTCAATGCTTTTACAGTCTCATCAGGATCAATTTCGATTTGAAACGTTTGTTGTTGTAGTGTCTTTAGAGTCACCAACATTTTAAAACGCCTTTTGTATCTTTACTGATAGAAGGATTTTGTTACAAAATCTGACTCGACAAAATTAACCAGTAAACATAACCTCGTTCTAAAATATCTATTCATAATGTCATCAGTAATAATTGTCAATTGTCATCTTCCATCAATGACAAATCTCCGATAAAAATCTATGGCTGTTTATACTTAATTTAATTACTTTGATAACTTATCAAGTGATAAACAAAAAGTACTAGTATAGTGAAAGCGAGACATTACATTTCTATGCAATTACAACTATAACCTCTAAATTCGATAACTTTTAACTGGTAACTATTACAATAATTATGTTTTACACATATAACTTAATCATTAAGGGCTCTGCTTTTGAAGTTAAAAAAGTATGTAATAAAGTAGTTAAATAAATAAAGAATCTAAATTTAAAAAAGTATTATTTTGTGGCGTGTTAAAACTTCTTGGTTACAAGCCAAGCACTTGCCTATTGGAATCAAATTTGAAGTAATTAAAAAATACAGTGTCGTTGTCTGTTTAAAAAAATCAAATTATGTCTGTTTAAAAAATTAAATTATGTGATATGATATATACAATTGGCATATTCCTTAGTATTTATTTATTTATTACCACTGCCAGACAATATAGACACGAGAATTTTACTGTGTAGTAAAAATGACGATGTATTTTGTATCTCATATATATGAAGTACTATAAGTATATTATATATTTTAATATACTTCAAGTAGCTGGTAAGGTCCGCGTGGATTTCACGTTCATAGCAAAAAACGATCTGATTAAAATATTTCTTGATTATTAGAACGACACCTTAAAAAATAAGATTTATATGTAATAACTAATATCTGTTGAATGAATCTTAATAAAAGCCAAAATGTTACTGTTTGACGTCCCGAAATTTATATAATTTAACGCTAATCGATCCTAATTCTTTTTTGTCAGGTTCCCAATTTAAAGGCATGTTTATTTTTAAGAATGATTGTGAGGCACTCGTATTCATGTTATTTGATGTTTTAACTATATTACATTTAATAATAATTATTGCTTCCTAGAGCGAGGAAGAGTTGCGAACGTCGTTAAGTTGAACTTATGACACACAAGAAAATATATAACTAAGCCACCATTAAATACATCACCCTTTATTGTTGAAGTCAAGAGTGATGCATGTTAAGAAAAGTTATACATATATATATATTTGCCTGGAAGAGAAAAAAAGCAATAAAAAGAAAATTAATATATAATGTAGAAATATTTAATTTATTCTATTACTTTTTCACAATTTTTAAGCCATGTTTGAGGTACAATTTTTTTATAATTTGGAATTTGCTTCATTTCATTATATAATGCAAGATCTACAATGCTAAACTGACTCTTACAAATCCATTGAAGACTATTATTTGAAAACAACTTTTTACATAGCACTTGTTTTTGAGACTCTGGCAAATTTTCAAGTAAATAGCAGGTATCTAACAAATTTTCCATTTCAAAGTCATTGTAATTGTATAGAGCAGTTTTTGGGTATTGCTCACAAAGATATCGTAATATATTTATAGTTCCCCTTATTGGTAACCCAAGTGATGAGATTTTAAGTTGTGTTGTACCTGAAAATAAATAAAGTAATTCTCTTTTTCAAACTAAGGGTACTTAAGAATTAAATCTAAAATACAGGGAAGATTCATACTTTATGATTAATATTACTTACTATTAACTTACTTTTTTTAAATATTATCCTGAAATTTACACTTGGAACATCACTCCCTGCTGGTGAAATATTAAGGATTTTAAAAAATGCCTGAATTTTTGGAATTTTATTAGGAAGAACTGACGAATGGATGTGCCAGGTATATTTTAAATCAGGATTTTTTGTCAACAAAGGTTTCAGAAACCATGGTAATTTATCTTCATTCAAAGTAATCACCATTTCGTTCAGAGACACCTGAAATAGTTTATAAATATTGTTAAATAAAGTTGAAATTGATAGGAAGAGATGAGGAGGCTAACTAGGTGTTAACAATTCAAATAGTCTAATTTCATACTCACAAAAGAAGTTTTACCAGTGTTCAATGTTATAAGATATAATTACTAGAATGCGGATAAAAAAAAATTAAGTTGTTTTTTCAAAACATTTTAGATCCATTAAAATAATTTGGCTGAACATCAGAAAGTAAGAATAAATTTCTTGTTGTAAAATGTTTTATACATAAAAGAAAATAAAGATTTACCTGTAAAGGTTTTGGTGTTAAGCTAGAATTGTCTTGTTTTATGTCATCAAGTTTGCAAGAAGATCTTATTTTATTAATTTGATCATGAAGATTATCCAACTTCTTTAGTAGTTGTTTTTGTCTTTCCTCAAGATCTAACATAGCTGTGTTCGATGTTTTCTGAAGAAAAAAGATAAATCTCAAAAAAAAGACATTTCCAAAACAAATTATATGTACAATACACAGCATATAGAGCAATATATTATAGAAATTGCAATACAGAAAAATATTATTTTATTGATTTAAACCTTCACTAATTGTATAACCTGGTCACATATTTTTATATCAACGTCGTCATTTATGAGTTCTTGCATAGGATTCCTAATTTTATACATGCAAGTCGGTAGGTCTATATCACTATTCAGTGGAACAATAGCTTTCATTACATACATTCTTTCCGCCAGCCTGAAATTTAATGGTACTTTAGTGGCCTTACTTTACTTTATTTTAAAGGGCAAGTTGGGACTTGGATTTTAAAATTTTAAAGGTTACATCGAGTTTTATACAAATTATTCAAGTCTTCAATAAATAATTAAAAAAAAACTAGTTCTATTATGAAATGGAGTTTATAAGGTTATAAATAATTATTTTTACCTTTCCACTTTTAGATTTTATTTACTGATAAAGTAGACGTAATGTCACAGACAAAGAGGAAAATGGTAAATTGTATTAAATTTTATAGTCACAGTCCACAGATGAAAACATATCATTGTATTCAGCCTTAATTCTTCACTTTAATTATCACCTGGCAAGCCAACTCGAAATCTTTTTAAAATGCCTCCAAAAAGTACAGCTATATTTTTGAATATCACATATAATTTCAGCAATACAAATAAGTAGTTAATAAGACCTCATGTTTCTGTTCTTAGCTCCGCAACACAACTCCGTTTGAAAAAGACAACGGTAGCTCATTATAATTTTAGTACCTAGTTTTATTTCAAACATCATTCTTTCAATAATTCTTTGACTTCGGGCTGATAAGTAAGCGCAATTTTCATGGTTTTTTATAATATAAAAAAACCCCAAACATATTTTTACCAAAAATAATTGGCCCGAAATACTAATAAATAAGCAATTATAACAAAAAATATGATATAGTAATTGTAACCCAATTCCAGGCATTCTCCTAAACTGAAAAATTAGTAGTAAGAATAAAGACTCAAGTAGAAATGCCACTTGTATACATTAAAAATTTAAATTTAATGAAGTTCCTTAAAATATATTATATACTCCTTGTATTAAATCAAACAAACTTATATAAATAAACTACTTTATAGTACATAGATAAGATATTAATAGTGGATTCTATTGATATACGAATCCAAACCTTATTTTTAGTGTCTGCTGCATGATAATATAGTAGATTATTATATATTTTTTAAAAGCTATGACAGATAATACATTTATAACAATTATAGCGCAGGGTAACACAGTCTGGCTATATATTCACTCTTCAGTATTGACTCGAAAAATGGGTAAAGGAAAATGGCTGCCATCTTCGGAAATAGCTTAACATTTACGACGTGCGTCCATTGAATATATTTGTGTAATTTAGTGTCGACAAAGTCGTAATTGCTATTAAAATATTTTTCTTCAACTAAAAACACAATTTGTTATATATTTTAAAGTTAAAAAAAACAGTGAAACTCAAATTTTCATTAGCATAAAAATTCAATAAGCCACAAGGTACAAAATCAACATGGCGGGTTAAAAATCAGCCAATAGGCGCTCAGAATCAAGCGTTTGAGAATTACATGAATATGTACCTACATATTCACATATCGCGTCACGAAAAGCTTTTGGTGCCTTCTGTAAAATAAATAAAAATTACATTATGTATGGGCTGTAAGAAGTGATCATAAAAACTTAAGATTTAGATTTCAATGTGTAATATGACAGTAATTTTGTGATTTGTGACATTGGTTTTATGTGTAGCGTCGTATGAGCCTGAGATTATGATTCCTTTGGAATTAGAATGAAGCTAAATAATATTGGTAACATTTTGTTTTTGTAAACAAGAATGTGTTTGCGATACACGTGCGAAATAGTGTTTAATTGACAGTTGCAACTAATGATGTCCGGGAGGGGGGCTAAAAAACGCGGGAGACCCCCAAAATCCGGCAATTTTGAAAAGAACAGGAAATTTCAATATCATTTATTGAAGAAACCCAAATATTTGCAAGCTCAAAATATCGGATCCGGCTCGTTAACTAGTACTCCATCTGCATCAAGAGCGTCGTCGCCCCAAGGTAGTGATACTAGCAAACGAAGTACTCGAAAACAAAGAGGTGGTAAATCACACAAAAGTAGAAGAGGGGGTCTATCTAATGCTTATTCCAGAAGAGGATATAATCCTCATGCAGCAGATTATCACGAGTCGGAATATCACTATGGGTCTGATTTTGGAGATGAGTTCAGTGATCGATCAGAGCCTGAAGAGGAGCGAGCTAGCGAGAGTTCGGATGGTTCCGTTAGTGATGGTGCTGGAAGTGATAGTGATTTCTCTGTTTGTTCTATTAACTCTGCTGCAGGAACTCCACGAAAATCAGTATCGAATTTTAATAGAGTTCCTAGTCCTGATCCGCTATGGCTTCAACAAGAACGTCAAATACCCAATTTAGTACTTCCAACCTCATCTGATGACTTAATAATTCCTCAAAGTTTAGTTCTGCAAGTTGTTGGTGTGTATGAGGTTTTGCGTCACTTTAGGCATCTTGTACGATTATCGCCTTTTAGATTAGAAGATTTGTGTGCTGCAGTTAGTTGTAATGAGCAAAGTACATTACTTACAGAAGTACATATAATGCTATTGAAAGCTCTATTAAGAGAAGAGGATGCCCAACAAACTCATTTCGGTCCATTAGACCATAAAGATAGTGTAAACATAACACTGTTTCTATTAGATGTCATGACATGGCCCGAAGTCTTGAGAGCTTATGTGGATAGTGACAAATCATTTGATAAGAATATGTCAAGAATTTTGAATTCTTGCGAATATCCTTTTACAACTGTTGAGGACCGTCTTGCTGTTCTGCAGTTCTTGTGTAATCAATTTCTTATAACTAATCCGGTCCGTGATGATTTGATTAATGAAGGTATGTATATTTAAACCTAGTAATATTTATATTTTTTAATTGCCAGATTTGTAATTTGCAATTAAACTTAAGAAATTCAATGTGTAGTTTTGCAATAACTAACAAGAGTATTAAATAATTTCAGCCTTACCAAAACGATGTTTTTTGTTACAGCACCTATACAATATGATGACCATTGCAGAGTTTGTCATCGTTTAGGTGATTTATTGTGTTGTGAAACTTGCCCTGCAGTATATCACCTTGAGTGTGTAGATCCACCACTAGAAGATGTGCCTTCTGAAGACTGGCAATGTGCTCTATGTAAGCAGCATAAAACAGTTGGTGTTACTGACTGTGTGTCAGATGCTGAAAAACAAGGATTACTATGTCGACATGAACATCTGGGTTTTGATAGACATGGTAGAAAATATTGGTTTATCTCAAGACGGATTTTTATGTAAGTTATGATAATTTTTAATTGTATAATCTCTTTTTAAAATGTACATATGTGTTATCTATTTGTATAATTTAATTATATTACAGATGTGTGTGTCAAGCAGACAAATTATTGATCATCTACATATTTTTATTTCATAATTATCTACTTTTTTCTAGTGAGGCTGAAAATGGGGATGTCTGGTACTACACTACAGCAGAACAGTTTCAAGAATTACTAGATATGTTAGATTCTAAAGAAATGGAGGCTCCTCTTGTTCACGAACTATTAGAAATGAAATCTGAGATTCTTCGTCAAATGGATATTACAGAAAAACTAACAAACCAAGCTAAAGGAAATAGAAAGTCATATCTAGAAGTTCAGAATGCTGCCATTGTTAAAAAGAAAATATCAAAAGACACGCATAAACAGCCAGGATTCAGTATAAATGATGTTGACAAGGTGTCAGAGTCACTTGGGGATGATGATGTAATACAAGAAGTAACTGTATCTAGTGAAGAAGTTGAAAAAAATGACGAAAATGAAGCCCATAATCCTGATGACAAAACAAATAATAGCTCTAAACATAAGTTAATAAAGAAGAATGAGGAAGGTAATTTTGTAATGTTCAGACCTTATTTCAATTTTTTTTAAATGAGTTATTATGAACACATTTTTCTCAACCAGTAGAAGCTATTTAAGGGATAACAGATATTAGAATATTATGATTGCCTTATGTGGTTATGGTGGTTTAGGGGTTTATTATAGGTTTTTTTATACACAAGTAATTTTGTACTATTACAAATTATTATTATTCATATATATCAATTCTAAAGTATGAATAGTAAATTAGTAGTATTTAAAAATAATATAAATTGTATTATTTATGCATGTGTTGATTTATTTGTTTCAGTATCTGAACGTCTTACAAGACAAAGGTCAAGCCAAATCTCAAATGGAACATACTTATTTAAGCTTGGAAATGAAAATTTATTTAAGACCTATGTCAATCAATATACATGTAATCCATTAGCCCTAAACAAGCCTCAGAGAAATGAAGAGCGTGATAAGAAGAGATACATTTCACACAAGTTTTCACTATCATCTGGGCAGGATTTCAAATGGATTGGTCTGTTGAATGGTATGTATAAAATGTAATCAAGCCACTATTATATACGAGGGTGGGTTGAAAAGTACTCGGCCTAACACAGATCCATTCAATTCTAAAAATCAAATCTACCCACATTATTTAGTTCAGTTCAGACTAGTTCATTGTGTGAAGTTCAAAACGTGTGCGATAATTAGTTGTGATTTTATAAATTTATTAACAATGTAATCGGACATAATTTCCGCGGATGGAGCAAATCGAGCAGCGTGCCGTCACTTAATGAAGTACCTCCATAAGAAGGGGCTATCATCAAAAGCCATCCATGATGACATGGTCAGTACATTAGGCGATTGTGCTCTGTCATATTCATCCGTCAAAAAATGGATAGCAGCATTTAAGCGTGTTAGAGAGAGTGTGAAAGATGAACCCCACTCTGGAAGGCCGTCGATGTAAACTACCTGACGAAAATATTAAAAAGTACTTGATTATAATGGGAGACCGCAGATTAAAAATTATAGAGATAGCCGAGATTATAGGCATCTCTTATGAACGAACTCAAAACATCATTGTCAACGAGTTGGGTTTCCACAAGGGGTCTGCGAGGTGGGTTCCGCAACTGCTTTCAGTTGAACAAAAAAGGACGCGATTGACTATTTCACGCGACTGTTTGGAGTTATTTGAAGCCGATGCAGCTGATTTTTTGAATCGTTTTGTTACTATGGACGAAACATGGGTTCATTACTGTACACCGGAAACAAAACAACAATCAAAACTGTGGAGAAGACCTGGTTCACCACCCCCTAAAAAGGTTAAGTCAATTTTGTCGGCAAATAAGGTGATGGCTTCAGTATTCTGGGACTCGAAAGGTGTGATTATGATTGATTATCTTGAAAGGGGTCGGACTATAAACTCTGATTACTACTGCACCTTACTACGTCGTTTACGAGAGGAAATAAAAGAAAAACGTCGAGGAATGCTCAAAAGAAAAGTCCTGTTTCATCAAGATAACACCCGTGTTCACACGTCAGTACAGTCAATAGCTAGAAATTCACAACTGTGGTTTTGAACTGTTACCGCATCCGCCGTATTCACCTGATCTGGCACCATCAGACTTCTTTATGTTCCCTTACCTAAAAAAGCACTTGGGAGGTCAAAGATTTTCGACAAACGACGAGGTCAAAGCAGCTGTAGATGCATATTTTGACTCTAAGGAAGAATCATTTTTTTTCAACTGTCTAAATGCTTGGGAGGGGAGTGGCAAAAGTACATTGAACTTGATGGTGATTAAGTAGAAAAATAAAAATATAACTGATTTAGTATATGTTTATTTTCTTGGTTAGGCCGAGTACTTTTCAATCCACCCTCGTATGTAATGTCTGAGTTGTTTTGCTAAACACCTCAGCCAAGACATTCTCCTGTTTTTGAAGACCTTACCATATTACTAAAGGAAATAAACAGAATCTTCTATTGATTTTTTATGTCATTAGAAAGTTATATGTTATTGGAAAGTAATCATCATTATTAATTAAAATATTTCATTTTAGCAACAAAACCATTACTGGTAGCAACATTGCGACAAACACTACTACACTTGGAGTCTAATATAGTGATACAATTCATGCACCCCAACTGGAGCCTCTTAAGAAAGCCCTGGGTACAAGCAGTTCAGCTCTGTCAAGCACCAAGAGATTTTGCAAGAGCACTTTGTGTACTACAGGTAATTCGTAATTTTATATGTTAACAAAAACAATTATAACAACAACAATGTGTTCTTACAGAGATGGTCACTCTAGGTCATTAAAAAAGGACCTGTTTTTTTTTATTGTTTAAAAAACATGCAAATTCAACCTACATTTATAGGCTTGCATTAGAAGTGTGGTCTGGGTGCCAGCGTGGCACGAACAACTAGGCCACGTTCGGCTGATGCGAACTACTGCTGTTGAACGTGAGGAACGAAAGAAAATCGACAAGAGAGAAAAAAAAGAAAGGGATGAAGAAGAAGAACGCTACCGTACTGCATACAACTTTGTCAAATACTCCTTAGGTCTACACAATCAGGTATAATATGGAAAAATGTGTTTACTATATATTTGCTATGTTTAAAGATTACTTTCATTAAAGATGAATAGTGTAAGGCTTGGTCTGATATAAGAATGTGCTTCCACAGGTGTGGAAACAAAAAGGTGAAGAGTATAGAATTCATGGCCAATGGGGTTGGCTGTGGAACTCTTCCACAAGGAGGTTTAAAAAGCGATATAAAACTGTCAAATGGGGTTTGAGCAATGGTCCTGCAAAAATAGCTGTTAGGGTAAGAGAAGGCAGCATCATCAAAGTGTTAGCAGTTGAACCTAAGACTTATGAATATCTGACATCGAATGGATCTACGGATCAAGATGTTTTAGAAAAGTGTAAGTAATATTTATAATAATTTACTATCACTTATACAAATTCTTTTACTTTATTTACTGACTATTATTTCATTTTTTATACAAACTAATAAGAAATGCTCTTTCAGTACCTCCATCAATGAGAAACATGACGTTGGAGAAGGATGTTGACGATTTTGAGGAAATTAATGTGGAGAAAGCTCTTAGTTCCTCAGTACGGCAGTACTATCCTAAAATTGCAAGAAAATCTAAATTAGATGATCTTTTGGCACGGCGTACATATCTCAAGTTTATGGAGGAAAAGAAAATAGGAAATCTGATGGAAAAGATTAAAAGAGAAGAAGAAGTAAAAAATGAAGAAGATAAGAATATTGATATTGAAAACGAAGATTCAGAATCTGATGTAACAAATATGTGTAGTGATAACAATGATGAAAACCAAGAGAATAATTCTATAAGTGGCGAAATAGCTGATCTGCGAGAGCAGTATTTAGTGTTAAGCGGGATAACAAAGCAGTATAATTGTTATTCCTCAGATTGTAGGAATGCAGAAACTGTCCTAAACCACACTGGACTGAAGGTTAATTGTTATTCACCGTTGTGTATTGAAAAAGCAAATTTATTAAATAAACTTCTGGCATTGTTAAAAAGCAGTTCGGCCAATAATAAAGGTTTTGGTCTAAACTCACAGGAAAATAATAAAATGTCAATATTGGAGCAGTATCTTTTAGGTAAAAGATCAAATTCAAATGAAAATATTTTAACTGATTTACTGTCAGCAGTTGCATGTGCTCAAGATTGTGACAATAAAAATGCAGATAGCTTTGTAAAGCGAAAGTCCAGTAGTGACTCTGAACCGAACTTGAAAATGGAAAGAAGTGACAGCAATTTGCCTTATAATGATAGTATTCTTAAAAGTGAAAATACATTAGAGGAGTGTGCAGTTCCAGCTGTTGGCAATGAAATGGACATAGATATAGGCAATAATAATATTGACGAGAACGATGTGGAAATCGGACCATTGAAGGAGCTCACAGAAAATGATTGTCAGAATGCAGATAGCGGCGAAGATAAATCTCGACCTCCCATTCCCAAGTTAAAAATCACTAGAGGTAAATCGGCAAAATTAAATAAAGAAACGAAAAATTATGAATGTTCTGTTAAGACTGAAAAGACTGAAGACTTACCCAAGTATCGAGCAGTAATAAATAGAAGATTTGGAGCAAAAAGTATTAAAAAGGAAGAAAAATCAATTAAAGAGGAGAAGACTGAAAGTGGAATTGTAAGGATTTATTCTACAGAAAACCCATCTGGAAAAGTTTACCTGAAAAGAGTCCAAACTTCGGCTACTGAAAAGAAAAAGAAAAGGACACCAGTGAAGTATCCTCCTTGCTCATCATTTCACACGAAAAGTAAAGCAAAAACTATAATGGTTCTGCCTAACCATGAGCTAAGGAAACTAAGTCGACAAGGAGGTCACTCTACAGTGCAGGGATTCAGCCACAGTGCTAAACCAAATCAGTTAGTTTGGCCATATCCCTGTGCTCGGCCTCTCTTCAAAACCTGCTGGCTCTACAGAACAGTGAACCTGCAGTGGTTGGCCAGTGCCGCGCTGCAGCTTAGAGTGATGTGGGCGTGCCTGCGCTGGGACGACATGGCAGCCAAAGCGGCCACGGCGGACGGAAAACATCAACTCACCACGGATACCGAAATCGTTTCCTTGGAGCTTTTGAAGCATCGCCACGTCGGCCAGTTCTCGGAAAAGACACAATATCTAAGGCGCCGCGTCGTCATTCCCCTTGAACTACCCAAAACGGTGCGTGAAGTCACGTCCATTCGCAGCGGCCTAAGGAAACGCAAACGAGCCGAATCTCCACAAAATACAGAACCACAGGTCGGTTTAAATATTTGTTATTTTTTGTTTCTCATAATACAAGCTAGATTCAGTGGAGCAACGTCACTCTTGTAGACATTGCGTATAGTAGACAATTTTGTGACATACGAAGATCAATCAAAACTTACTTATATGACCATCAAAAGACCGGACTATAGACGCATTTCTTAAAGTATTTTTTAATAAACTTTAGGTAACAGAAGAATGGGTGGACGAGGACAAGTTGGAACTGTGGGAGGTGCGGCAGTACGGAGAGCGCGCGGAGCGGATGACGCCCGTGACGCGCACCACCACGGGCAAGCTGCCGCCCCGGGGCCGGGCTCCCACGCCGCCGCCCGCCCACGCGGCCGACATCAAGGACAAGATGGAGCAGCAGCTGCGCGAGCAACGCGCTGCCCATCAGCAGAAGAGGGCTCTAGAGATGTCCCAAGGTATGTGTGCTGTGTCCTACCTTTTTGCTGTTACATTTCATCATTACATTCATATCTGATGCTATTTTTTTGCAGATAAATCAAAAGGGACGCCTAATAATAATTCAGGGAAAAATACACTGTCGACGTTATTGACTGCAAGCACTCCTACAACTGGCGGACAAAAGAATGTCATAGGTACAAGGAGAATCATAATGACGAAGGGGGCTGACGGGACCACCCGAGTTATCAGTCAGCCCGTTCAGAGTGTGAAATTATCGAACGAATCACCGAAGGCGACTCCTCCTCAAAAAGATGGCCCTCAAAAAGTTCAAATAATTCGAGGACCCGACGGCAAAGTCACCGTCAAAGGTCTTCTGCCGGGGCAACAGCTGGTGCAGATGGCCGACGGCAAACTGCACGTCGTGATGGCGGGCCAGCAAGGCGGCACCGGGCAGTTGGTCGCTGCTACCTCGGCAAAACCAGAGTCTGAAAAGTGCAAAAATCAGAACGATAAAACCCCCAAAGCCAAACCGGAGGAGACGAAGCCGGTGCAACGTGTGTTGCAGCCTTCGCAGAGCGTGGGCGGACGGCACCTGGTCGTGCAGCCCGCGCAGCAGGTGGTCGGGCAAACGTCGCAGCAGGTGATGGTGCCGTCGCAGCAAGTGGTGGTTCAGCCGACGCAGCAGCTGGTGGTGCAGGCGGGGGGAAGGGCGACCGGCCCGGCGCCTCGCGTGCAGGCTGTGCTGGTGCAGAGAGCCGCCACGCCTCCCCGCGCGCCCCCCGTCACCCCCATTCGTCCGCAGACACCGCGCCCGCGTGCGCAGCAAATCGTTGTCAACAGCCCCGCTCTGGCCCAGCAACTCGCGACCGGCAAGGTGCAACTGGCGACGGTCAACGGGCAGCAGGTGCTCATCCGACACACGGGCAACAACCAGGCGCAAATAGTCGCCCACATAGGGCAGAGCCCCGTGCCGACGCAGGCAACTGCGGCCCCGACCATGCAGGCGCTGACCCCGGCCCCCGCCGCCTCGCCCTCCCCCGCCCCGGCCTTGGTGAGGCCTCCGGCGCTGGTGCCCGCCACGTCCAGCTCTCCCCAGCAGTTGACGGAGGATCAGATTATGGAGAAGAGGCTGCTCGCCGGTCAGCCGCCTGGAACTGTCATAAAGACTGTTACTGCTCAGGTAAGCTTGTCTGCCCGTTACTAAATTGATATTGATATTACTTAAAGGCATTGAATTCATGTGTATCTGTATGTTTCATGTTTTACATTTCTGTTTTGTTTTTGTTTTCGTTTTCGTTTTTTTTTTGTTATTTCTTCCTTAGCCTTTTTCATTGTGTTCTATTATTATTATTATTTTTGTAGTCGCATTTGTTACTTTTTACTAAGCTCTTATCTTTGTATTTCTTTTAAGGGATGCTTGGACGAGACCTTATCGCTTCATAGTGATAAGGCGGTCCGTTGCCATAAGGCAATAATAAATAAATAATTATTTTATTGAAGCCGTTTGTACAATAAAGTGTAGTGTCGAAACGAAGCATATTAAATAACACGAAGAAATTAATTGCACACAGGTGATGCAGACTAGCAGTGGTCCCAGTATAGTCTTACAAGGACTTCATGGTTACTCATTAACCCCACAACAGTTGGGATTAGTGCAACATCAAGTCAAACAACAACTACTAAAAGGTATTTTTAGTCACAAACAAAATGTTCTAATTGAAAGAATAACCAGTGATATTAATCGGAGCATTGATTTCCAGCGCAAGAGTCGACCGGCAAGCAAGGAATGCTGGGTCCGCGCAAGATGTACCTGGCGGTACAGCCCGCGCCGTCGGCCCTCCCCGCGCAGCCCATTCAGGCCTTACAGCCCATCCATTCTCTCACCATACCCACTCCCGCGCACCAGGTAATTTACTATTATTAAATTTGCGTTCGAATCGTATTCGATAAATGTGCAGTTTTCACTGCCGTAAAACCGGATTAACATGTATAGAGTGGTATAATGTTCATAGCTGCATACTTCACTGCCATTGCTATTAATTCTTCGCATATATTTAAATATCATTCATGTTAATTTGTAAACCAATTATATATGAATAAAATTAACGATTGAATTGTACAATTCAATTACACATATTCTTTATTTATTCATGCTTCTTGTATAGTTCAGAGGTTAAAACACAAAACCATATTAATTTCAAGATATTATATGAAAAATTATTTAGAAAGCTGCTTATCAGAATAGAAATGTTAAATTTAGAATATCCAGATTTTTTTACCGTTAGCGTTTTTATTTCCAAATGTGGTTTTGTGTTAATGCTTAAAAATTTCCTTCCAGACAGATTCTTTTTGTATTTAAGAATTAATTTGAAATACGTAGGTATCCTTAAGAGTTAATGTAAAGATTTATAAGACTGGTATCATAATGTAGAATTTCATAAGCTTAGGAATTAGGTGTTGGACTGAAACGCATGGGCGATATTATGGTTTAGATTTTATACCAAAGATTTTGTTCTTGCGCGTGCTTGAAGTAAAAGCTGACATTCCATCATCTCAATAGTCAGAATATCTTTAGAATAATTAAAAAGCAACGAAAAACATAATTATATTTGACAACTTTCCTAAACAGATGTGGCTTTTAATTTGGTGCAAGTTGCAATAAACTACGTTCTACATATTCTCATTATATAAATTCATGTGACGGTGGTAGTAAAATTTTTGTATAAGATTAAAAAATTAAGTTTAGGAAAGATCCTCGTCAAAACTAGAAAAATTATTACTAGGCTTAATTTATATGTCACATACATATAAGTGTATTATCACTTTTATATCGAAGCATTTCGTTCTTTGCTGACAAGGGGGAAATTTATTCCTGAGTATTGTACAGTGGATGGGGAATCTAAATTATTCTGATTTACATACATTTTTTATACTCAAATATATTACCATAATTTTTTAGATATTCCATCCCTTTTAATTTACTGTCGTAGATTAAATATGAATGATGAAATCGTAGTAACTGGAATTGCTCATACACCTCGTGAAATGTAAAATTGTAGTACTACAATTATAACGGACAGTGCAATATAATCAGTAAAAATAAAATAATATAAAAATTAATGACTTTCATTTGAATAGACCTCTTATTGTTTGATCAAGTTTCAGTTTTTATTATTGCTATTTTGTGGGGGTGTATGGGCAATCTTAGACGTGTGAATAAAGTATAAAAAGATTTCATTATGATGATATGCCACACATGAATGTAAATAATGTATTTTAAATCTTCAATTGAATTATCATATATTCCCACAAAACCTTTTTGTTTATTTTTTTTTTTGTTTTTATTTATGTTGGTAGTAGAATATGATTTTGTTTAAATTCTAGGATACTAATGACGACGAAAGATTAAAGCGATCTTTAGTAAACGGTGAAGACAATGTGGCCGTGGCGGTCAGTAGTAAAGAAGCCGTGCCGTCGAAGCCTGAAGATATACCGGGAAATAATACTAAAACGGATATTGTTAACTCTCAGGATGAGACCCACAATAACAAATTTATCCTCACTCCTGACTATATCCAACAGAGTAAGTGTTTGTATTATGAAATATAACCTTCCAAGCTGACTGTTAATAACATATTAATAATCAAAAGAGTTGTTTATAATGGTTTGAAGCATTTTCAGCAGTAGTAGTAATTTGGTAATGCTCGTCAAATCAAAATGAAATTATTTCGATGACAGATTGACGTGATAGATTTTATCAAAATTATTTAGTATTATTAGCATGCAAGAAAGTAAATTTGCATTGCACATATGAATAATATTGATCCAGTAATTGATAATAATGAATTCGCAGCAATCAAAAGTGCCTTAAAGCAAGAGAACTTGAACCCTGAAATCGAGGAGAAACTACTGCAACTGCAACGGTACCAAGAGAAGCAGATGAAGCCGGAGCCGTTGGAGCGCGAGGTGCGGCCCCCGCCCCCGCCGGTGCTCTCCCCGTCCCCCTCGCCCCCCGCGCCTCCGCCCCGCCGTCGCGCCCCCACCAGGCACGACGACGACGACGAGTGGGTTGAGACGAGCCCGCGCAAGAGAAGTCGGGCGCGCGCGCCCTCCCCGCTTCCCCCCCCTCACTCCGCCCAACCCGGCGCCTTCGCCGCGCGCCCCTGCCCGGCACGCCCCAGTGCTAGCGCAGCCCCTGCATGCTCCAGTCGCGGCAGCGCCGCCGACGCCGCCGAGGGCCCCCCCCGGCCCCCATCCCCGCGCCCCTCTCGGCTGCCGACGAGCGACGCCGGGCAGCGACGAACAACTCGCGCCTGCAAATGATACTGTTCAAGCACAAGGAGATGCTTAAGAAAGACATAATCAAGAAACGCGGGCTGTTAGAGAAGGAACTCGGTGTGGAAATACAGGTATCTACTTTTATAATATTTTAATAATGTCCAATGTCTCCACATATCATCCTTGGTATATCAACTTGGTATAAACTGTTTCAGAAGGAGTTATCCACTGAGTTGGCTTTACGAACTCGCGCCGAGAGAACTAAACAAGAAGAAGTGCGAGGCAAACGACGAACCACCTCGGTCAGTCGCGATGCCACTCCTAAAACGAAGAAGTCAGTGAAAAAAGAAAAACTCTTATGTATATGTCGGACTCCATATGATAACACCAAGTAAGTGTATATTTGAAAACTTTTCAATAATTTTAACGAGTTTTTCCTTTTATATCTTTAGTTGAACTAATATGATGACGTCTCTTGTAATTACAATGAACGAGTGAAATGTTCTTTGCAGATTTTACGTGGGCTGCGAACACTGTAGCAACTGGTTCCACGGTGACTGTGTCGGCGTCACTGAAGAGATGAGTAAGACTATGGAAGAGTACGTGTGCTCTGAGTGCAGAAGAGCCGAAGAGACCCAAGAGCTCTACTGTCTCTGTCGGCAACCCTATGATAATTCACAGTATGTTCTTTCATTTTATCATTACTACTATTTAAACTATATGTATTTTAGAATACGTCACACTGGACAAAATATGACCAGATTCGGTGTTAAGAAGACTAAGTCCATTTCATTTTGAAATTCTTTTATGAATTTTAGACATTTCGTTGTAAGAAGCTTCATTGTAATTTTTTAATTTTTAAAACACAAATATATAATAACGCAAAGTAGTAACGATTTGACGCTTTTAACATGTTAATGGTTAGATAAATAATATATTTACTACGATTTGCAGGTTTTACATATGCTGTGATCGATGTCAAGATTGGTTCCATGGAAGATGTGTCGGAATACTCCAGTCGGAAGCAGACAACATTGATGAATATATTTGTCCTAATTGTCAGAAAAATAATTCTGTAAACTTTGCCAATATGAAGGAGCTAACACCCAAAGATTATGAAAACTTGAAACGACTCATGAAACAAATACACCTGCATAAGAATGCCTGGCCATTCATGGAGCCTGTTGATCCTAGGGAAGCCCCAACGTATTATAAAATAATCAAGGAACCCATGGGTAATCAATCTTTTTTCAGTATTCAATAACTAAATCAGGGTTAAATGTTTTTATATGTTCCAGATAGTCTAAACTAATTATGGCTCTCTTTGCAGATCTTCAAACGGTGGAAAGGAAAGTGAATGACCAAACATATAGTACTTTGAGTGAGTTTATAGGTGATATGACTAAAATATTCGACAACTGCCGATATTTTAATCCAAAGGATTCTGAATTTTATCGATGTGCTGAAGGACTAGAAGCATTTTTTGCACAAAAAATTAAATATTTTCGTGAAAAGTTATTTGAAACCACACAATGATGAAGTGCCGTTGTGAATTAAACTAAGTGTGAACGAGATTGTGTTGGATTACTTTATTAGATGTATCTATTATTGTACTACTCCTTGTGATCTGTATCATCTGTAAATTGTAAAATGAAGTTGGAGAGAAAAATAAACTGTATAAATTATTACTATAAATATATATAAGATGTCAGCTTCATGTTAAGTATTTATTGTATTTATTAATGCTTACTTATCACACTGACACTTCATAAGCTGACATTCATGCTCTTCTCAGAAGAATATTATGTACCTATATACATTTTTATGAAAAAAACATTATGTTAGCTATAACTTGACTTGAGTTATTTTGGTAGTGCATAGTATAGGTAAAACTTATTGTATGTAAGAAATAAATTTTTATTAACATACGTAAATTGTTTCATTTCGACTATTTCAATTGAAGTGAATGCCTAGTAGACAATTGGTTGCTTAATTTTATGAAAAATGGGATATGTAATTTCAAACAAAAAAAATATATATAAATCGGTTTATAATCGACGAATTGCCCTTGAACTGACAATTGTCACAATTAAACAAATGCTTATTCTAGCACTCCAGTTGAATACACCATCCAGATCTGATTACAAACGGATACAATCATCCAGCTCTTTAATGGTCTTATAGATCTTAAGATCATCAGCGAAGTTTAACGCGGTGGATGACTTAATTACCTCTTCCAAATGATTAAGAAATGAAAATGAGAAAGAATAATGGTCCCAGGTTCGAACCTTGGTTTATACCAGATAGTATTGGGAGAGGTAAAAGAGAGAGAGTTAGAGGTAAAAGGTCCGTACTTGACGAACTGTTACCGGCCGTATAGATAGTTTGAAATAAGTTTCAACATGGTAGGACCGCAAGTAATATTCGCTAATTTAAGAAGAAAATCATCATTATCAACCAGAGTTGATCGTACAAGGCCTTTGACAGATCAAAGGCCTTGTACGATCCATAGTAGTTTTAGTCTTTTAAGGGGTCAGGGGTTGAATGAGGAAGGCCGGGGACCGAGTGTTGTGGCGCTCCTTGGGAGAGGCATATGTCCAGCAGTGGACATTATAGTAGCTTTAAATTTAAAGTAAACTAACAGTACTTTTGAATGTTAATGAAAGTATTAGAAACTCTTTGTGGATAAGATAATACAGTAGGACAGGGTGTAAAATAAAAGAGCAACATTTTAATGAATAATATATTCACATCCTAGTCTTTGTATAATTTAAAATAGTGTTAATACTTTGTAACACAATGTATAAAATATAGGTAATGGCACTGAATGTTTAATAGAAAAACATACTAAACATAGTGGATACAAAACAGAAGCTATGACATTTCAGTCGCCTTATATAAAACTGTTAACTATTCTTATAATTAAAATGTAACCAATATCTATAGATAGTTTAATTTTAAAACATTTGATTTTTCCAGAATACCTTTAACTGTGAGAAGTATTGTTAAGTTGTGCCAAATAGAACTTCATATGCACTACTGTGATATTTACAATAAGCAATATTCTAAATCAGTCAAAATCACGTTCTTAAGAGAACACAACAATAATAACTAAACACCTAATTTCCAAGTCATTCGCTCTTCACGTTTTTTAATAAATCACATCAAAAGTTTATAAAAAGTGCTTTAGAGAGGGCAGCATCCTTACAAATTTATAATCAAAAACTACTAAAAATAGTATGAACAGCACTATGTATTTGGAACAAATTGTAAAGCATATTTCGCTTTACGATATCTAACATTCTCGTTTCGCAACCAGTTATTTTACTCAAAGAGAATACATGAAAAATGTGTGCGAAGGGTACGAAAATAATTGTATTTGATTTTTCGTAATTAAAACAAGTGAGGTCTTAGCAGGAGAAATAAATTGAATAGATAATTGTTAATCCTAAATCTCTCATTTAGGATTAACAATAATATATTATAGTATATATGTAAAAGTGAAGAAACGATAAGTTGTATGGAAAGTTCATAAAAAATGAAATAGAAAAAACTCCCTCTAAGGCCTTATAAATGCTGCACATATAATATTACAAAAAACCTGGATAAACGAGTAAAAAATAATACTAAAATATAAAAATACATTAATCATTAAGAGTAAGTACATTAGAGTTCAAAAATCGTGATAAAATCCATACGAGGAAAATATTTACAAATTGTACTAAAAACGCGGAACATTTCAAAACATTACATTATGGTACCTCAATATTGTTCGTTAACAATAACTTACACACTACATTAACTATAAGTGGAACTTCACTTACCACTGATATGTACAGTCAAACTTCAATCTTATATGAATTTTTGAGGTTTCCTACTATTTCAATCAATCAACTGTAAATTGACAGTCTAAAGCATGAAATGCAAATATGAACGGTTATCGGTGGCATTTAAGCCCTGCCAAAAATGCGAAAGTGACTCGTAAAGTTTTGAACACACTGGAATGGGGCGCTAGATGTGCAGCGCGTGCGTCGCGTGCGTGTCGCGTGCGTGCGCCGCGGCAGCGTCGTGTCATACGAAGGAGGAGAAGCCGGGCAGCGGCGCCCGCGACCTCGCCATATTGTTCATGACTATTTGGCCGCCGTTCAGGCTCACCACGGCGCTGCCCTCGGGCTCCGAGTCCGTGTAGCTGGAGTAGTTGCGCACGGGCCGCTGCCGCTTCCACGACTGCCGCAGCGTATCGTTCACGTTCGCGTAGTGATTGACGAACGAGTGCGGCTCCGACCTCACGCTCTCGTTCTCGCTCTCCGAGTTCTAGAACAATGGTTCGATTAATTTGGCGGGCGACGGAGCGCCGAGTGCGGAAATTAGCTCACAGCGCGCTACTTGAAGCTCGATAGATAGCGTTGAAGAATCGACAACTACGTGCGGAGGGAAGCGTGACAGATAACTTGTTATATTTACCGAGTGGATCCGAACGTAGAGTACGGAAGAGAAAATAACGTGTTAGTGTAAGCCCTTGGCGGTTAGACGACTGTGATCCGTATGGTTATTACCTGCGAGTCGGAGGAGCTCATCTCCGAAGGCTTCTCGGTGAGGGAGGAGTCGTCGGGGTTCTCGTCGTATCCGCGGAGGCTTTCTTCGTCGCTGTGGTAGGCCACGGAGGCCGGGGAAGGTCGGGGGGGTGATTTCGCGAGGGCGGGGGCGGGGGGTGGCTTCCGGCGAAGCGTGCCCGCTCCCAAGGCAGCCGCTGAAGCACTGGATCCAGCCCTCGACCGGTACAAGTCCAGGGCCAGTGAGCCCCGCTCCTCAGTCTCGCCGGCGAGTGACTCTTCCAGCGTTTTCTGCGCCTCCTCTGTTAGACCGATATAATTCCCTTGAATAGAGTAAACATTCCTCTCAAGGTAGAATAATGGGTAAACCAAAGGGGAGAAGGGCGGAGCGATCGCAAATGATAATTTAAAAAAAAATCTTAGAATATTTTAAATGGAAGGTTCAGTTTGAACACAAACAAAATGAATTGAGTGAAACTTCACTCACTTTTGTATTTATAGCTCTTGCTTTTGACGCATAAAATCGCTATCACCATGATGATGATGATGATGGAGGCTGCGGCGAGGGCCACCATGAACCAGGTGCGGCGGTAGAAAGGTCGATACTGGAGGTATCCGTACTCTAGGTAAAGCTTCGAAGGCGTCACGATCACCTAGTAACATTGCTCTGTTAAGGATCTTTAAAATAATGAATTAAATTGAAAATATCAAATTAACAATTATATATTTAAAGAAAGAAACGAACTTGAACCTAGTGACTGGGTCTCTGATACTTGAGATCACGCGTTCATAAAAACCTTTATATATTAAAATGATCAGTTACGTCACTTAACAGACAACTGACTGTTTATTTAAATTGAAATTGAAAACAAAATTTAACAATACAATATGTTTTTTAACCTTACATGTGCATATATGTATAAAAAATAGTTCCGTCTGGCCGTAAACGTTAATAAAATAGTATTAAAATTAGTTCGCAACATGACGTTTTTCTTCTTTCTTTTCGGCAGGCAAAAATATCACGATCAAGGAAATATGGCCATACCTTGTCACTATAAGTGGGGTTGCTGATTCCATACATATTATAGGCGATGACCCGGAACGAGTACGCCGTGGAAGGAAGGAGGCTTTGGTACGATATCGTGAATTCCTCTAACATTCCGTTACTTGTACGCGTTATTGTCTCCCAACGGGTGTCATCTGAAATTATACACATAATTACTGTTCAACTTTATATACCATATTTTGTATAAAATAAATAAATTGTGTATAGATTAATATGATAATTGCAGTGTTATTTTATATTTCTAGGATTGGCAGGCGCTTGAACTTAACCTTATGTGTTTGCAATATTTTTTATAAGTTAAGCAACTATAGTGTGGAGTAGTAATTGACCAATCACGATCAGAGCTTTCATTTTCCCGCCTTTTTATCTATAGGAAAAACAATCTGGTGTAATGTTGTACAGAACATAACATATTTAAGCTAAAGAATATAGATACTCAGAAGTAGACTGAAAAACACTTACACTCTTGCCATGTTTCCTTTGCTGCATTGAAATTAAGTTATAATTTTAATTCTAATTTAATGTTAAAAAGCTGTATTTAGACCACACCATAGGCTAGATATTGATATTAATAAACCATTTCAGAAGGACTTGTTGTTATTTGTTTAATAAATTATTACGAGTAGTAATCATAACAAAAAGAAGATTAAAAAATACTTATTGCTTCATAGTGGATTAATTTAAGTTTATTTAATAATAAGTGAAAGATACCTTTCTTTCGTCCCTCTATGTAGTATCCTAGGAGCGGTCCCCTTCCAGAAGGGGCGTTGGTCCAGCGAAGGTGCAAGGCTGCCGGGTCAGCCCTCAGCGCGAGGGCCCTCGGGGGCTCCGGGGAGCCTGGCTGGGGCCCCGTTCGCACCCGGGCCTCCCCAGCCCCACCAGCGCCTATAGTCACTGCTCGGACAGTGAACTTGTACTCTACTTCTTCTTCTAAGCTCCCCACGGCTAGTCGACGCTCTGACACCTTCTGTTTTACCTGTTTGCTGAAACCTTTGAAAGAGGCAAGTTTTTATTTGTTGATATCAAATTCCGGAAAATCTTGAAAAAGTTTACTAAGTAAGTAACAATGATTATCTTAATTTGACATTACACTTTTTTAACAAATTAAGGTATGTGACACAAATCCTAAGCTGAATGAAGAAAATTATTTAAATATTGAAATCTTATAGAGACGTAGCCGTAATTATTGTGTCGAAAATAATAAACTGTTGATAGTACTAACCAAGCTTGTATACTTACGTTCATCCTGCTCTATAGTCTCGTAAGTGACGAGATAAGAGTGAATGAGTCCGTTGCGTCGCCGTGGCGCTTCCCACGAAACCACTAGACTGTTCATGGTGATATCGCTGAAGGTGATATTCCGAGGCGCCGATGGCAGACCCTGGTGTGTCCGTACCAATATCGCGTGTGAGCGAGGCCCATCGCCAGCAGGATTGAATGCTAACACCTGTAGGAATTACGAACGTTAGTCTAAAGCCTGGACTACATATAGTATGTGGTAACCATGGTTACAATATACGCCACTCTAGAAGACGGTTTGTTATAAGTCCAGGTTAAACCGCGTAAAATAAAATAATGCCTCATCTATGGTTTAGATATTATATTCGTTCCGCCTCAATTTTCAAACGTTTCAAAATAGTTTATGTGGATACGCTCACCTGTATGCGATACTGAGTAAACTTATCAAGGAACACGAGTGAGTGGGAAGTAGCAGTAGCAGGGACTACTTCTATTTCTTCTTCTATGCGCCTTCCCGGCTCTGGTTCCTCAGGCGACTCGGTCATTAGGTAGAATATCTGAAAAACAAAATTCGATTTACAATAATGTCGCATACGTCACATAGAATTGTATTTCAATAACGTAACGTATGTATTAAGTAAATTGGTATAATATCGTAGGGAAGAGCTTCAGTGGTTCATTTCAGTATTGCCTACGAATCATTCCCCAAAAAATTGTATCTTAACTTCTATATATCCAGAAAGTATAATTTTTATTCACGCATCATAGTATATTGTTACCCTACCTTATATCCAAGCAAATCGCCGTTCTGCTGATCATGCAACGGCGGGCGCCACACCAGAGCGACCTCTGTGGGCGAAACCGGTTCCGCAGAAACTTCTTGTGGGGGCGCAGTGGGCACCGCTTCGCCCACCCACACCACTGCTGGGGCCCCACCGGGCCCCAATCCTTGGGAGTTCACGGCGAACACGCTGATCTCATAGTTACGGTCAACCGCCAGCTCGGTTAGGACTACTTCTTCGCTCTGTTCGTTTTAACATTATAAGTTATATTCATATTATGTTTTTACGATTTCTAGGGAGAGCTTATCGGTGACTGGTTTTAGACTAATAACAATATTACGTTATTAAAAATACAAAATTGAGATGCTATACAAAGTTTACTTTTATTTCTTAAACATTTTAAATAAAGCCTTAACACTACTGTAATTTATATATAAATTATTAACTGACTGTGGGTAGCCAAATCCGAAAATATATGCAGAAATGTGCCCAAAAACTCGGGGGCGGATTTTCATAAAAAGTAAAACTGCATCGTTGGACTTTGTAAAAAATCAGTATTTGTTGTTAATAATTTGAGCAGATTTACCTTAATGCCAGGGACTTCCTGTTTCATGGTATTCTGCAGCGTGGCAGTGAAGTCGGTGAGTGGCTGGTATAGAACCCGGTACCCACCGGTGCGAGCATCGCCACTCCAATGCGCTTCTGGCAGCGGTGACCACTGAACTCTTACGCTACTCGGTGTTATGGGCACTACTCGCAGATTCTCTACTGCTTTACTTGGCGCTAGAATATAATACGATGTAATAAATTCAACGATTAATCAGAAATTCCTTTTATAATATTATTTTATTTGTTTAGGTATGTTTTTTTAAAGAGTTATCATTTATAGTGTAAGAGTCATCAATCAAACGAGGAAAATAGTTAAGTTCAACCGAATCGAATTATTACTTTAATATGGTAATTATTATTTATAAAAATCTCCAATTGCGCTATTTTGATGTAGTACTCACCTGTCTTGAACCTGTCATAAAGAGTCATCACGAGGGCAAACGGAACTGACACAAGTATATAGTTAATAGTTTACAATTTACCTGCGGGCAAAGTGCGCACCGTCTCAGTGGCATTACTGTAGCGACTAGGGCCAATGTCGTTGGTTGCCCTTATCCTGAACTGATACGCGGTGTAGGGTTTGAGGCCGTCCACTGTGTATGAGGTGGCGAACGGGTCCACTCGCTCGGGTAAGGTTTGCCAGGTCCCACCATCTTCCTTTTGCTGCACTGTGTAGTATCTGTTTCAATAGAAAGTCATTTCAGAAGGATTTTCACATTTTTATAAATCGATTATTATCGAAATTGTTATTATATACATTTAATAGATTTTATACATTATACATAACGAAAGAGTTTTATTAGTGTGATATGAAGAGCATTTTAAAATAAGCAATATAAGACAGAACTCGAATATTGGTAAATCAAAAACATATAAAAAGTTTTCAAGTAAAGCCAAACATACAAAGATAGGTTTAGGCTAAATACCTCAACGGGGCGTATCCATCGTCCCCCGGCGTCCAAGAGAAGGTGATCTGGTGTGGCTGCAGCAAGGAGCGAGCGAGGTGCGGGCGCGCGGGCGGCGCCGGCGCAGCGCGGTTGGCCGTCGTCAGGACGAGCACGCGCGCGGTCGCGCCCCAGCCCAGGCGCGTTTGCGCACGCACCGTGAACAGGTAATATTGCTCTGAAGACAGTTCTGTTGCTCTGTAAAAAGTAATTTCTCATAATACAGCGTAATGCTACCTTCAACACTTCTCTTTTAAAATCACCTTTTAAATTTGCCTCATTTAATGTCTGAGTATAACGTCTAAAATTGTGTATTAGTTTCAGAGATTACTTTCATGATCAGGAGGAATTATTTTCTAAAATATAAACTTAGATGTAACTTTGAAATATTAAATACGTATACACAACGCGGGTTACCTAAACGTTCGGTCTGAGGGCAGGAATTCCCTTGAGAACATATGTTGCGAAGAGCTGTTCAAGTGATATGTGACTTGATAGGCGAGTATCTCTCCGTTGGGGTCCTCGGGCACGTCCCATATAATTCGGGCAGACGTAAACGATACATCGGGGAATGATACGTTTGAAGGTGGTCCGGGAGCTGTAAATGGTTATTACATTTACACTGTAAATAAAAATCTAACTGTGGCTAAGTAGAGGTAAAGGTGCTTTTTGAGTTCAAAATAAATAATAAAAAATTGTGTTAATACATTTAATTAAATTTATAAGTTGAGTTAGTTCCATTATGTTGCTGCTCTTTATTGTTTTTGTTTTCGATTTATTGCCTCGATTTCTTGTAAACTTAAAATGTAACAACTGAAATATTTAAAAGGCTGCAAGTTTATACATTTTCGTTTAATATCATGCAGACAAGATATATCGACTTAGTAAACTTTTTTTGGTTTTAATATTAATTTAACTTGCTATAAAACATTATCCTTCAATAAATAAGTGGAATAACTCACTGTCTTCGAATGTCCGAACTGTAACAGGTGGGTCACTAAGCGCCCCATCGCCCAGTCGAGTATAGCCAAGCACTTGTATATGGTAGACCACATACTTCCTCAACTCCGTCAAGGTGACGGTATGCGTCTGGTTGGAGGGGATGGCCTGACATTCCACCTTCTTATGGTTCTGGGGGGGAGGGACGACAGCCGCATAGCACACCTTGAAGCCCTCTATGAGACCGTTCTGATCCTGCACGGGTATCTCCCCCCAGAGTACGACGATTGTAGTCGATGACGTAGCGTTCGCTGAGACGTCCGTTGGACCACTAGATGGCACTGTAATATTTTCATGAAGGTTTTCAGAAATATATTTTAGTCGCCATGTCTATTTAACACATAAAATAAATTGTGACTACATCACCTTTTCTACCATATTTATTTTCTCGGGATTAAATAAGATAAGATTAACTATCATTAAAGGTATAATTTATACAGTTTCTCAATCCTGTCCTTTGAAATCTTGATTCCTAATAACGGTTCAGGACTTAAGATTTTCATAGTTCCTTTATTCGTATAAATTAAAACAGTTCTTACCAGCTTCTCTAGTCCTTTCAGTAGCAATGGGGCTCTCCACGGAAACTCCGACCTCATTTATAGCCGTCATACGGATCTCATAGACGGACCACTCCTCTAAGTTAGAAAGAACGTGGGAATTCGCGGTATGATCTTCAATAACCGCATACAATGTATCATTTGTGCCACTTCTCTTGTAGGTAATGTTGTATCCCTTAGGGTTACCATACCATTCGCTTTGTTGCAGAGGCTATAACGATAAACAGTTTAAACTAAAGTTTATTATAAAGTATTTTGAAAAAGATCGACAACTGGAATCGTTTATTTGATAATACACTATTTGACGTTGCCAAAATTAGTTAATCAACATATATTATACTAATAACTCCAGAAATAAACACGATACTTGGGTCACAACATTTTGGTAATGAACAAGCGGCCCGCTGAGAATTAACATTAAGAGTTAAATAAGATTTCAGTCAGTCGCAACAATCATAATTACCGTAACACGCGACGCGCAAACAGACTCAATAACAGTATTCAGTAATAACATTATAACAGTTTTCAACAATATAATACTATATCAATTTAACAGTTTTTATCATTCAACATCTCCAACACTGGTATTTCGCCCTATACTGATACACTTTTTAAATTACTAGCACAAAAATAACATATGGATCGTTAAATAAAAAAGAACAAAATCGTAGGTCTTGCTGTCAGAAGTCAGAAGAAAATAAGAATTGTTTTTTATTTTGCCCCTTGCGTTTGCAGAGTGTACACTGAATATAAGAAAGATACTTACAATCCATCTCACTCTAAGATTATTAGCACTGACGGCTCTGACGGTGACGTTCCTCGGCGGGTGCTGGGGCGGGGCCTGAATCGTTTGGAACTCCTTGCAGGGCTCCGAAGGGGGCGAAGTCCCAACCACGTTGGTCGCAATCAGCCGGAGCCGGTACGTGGTGAAGGGCACCAGACCCGTCACGAGGATGGACTGGGCATCGGGTGCGTTCACTTCGTATATCGTCACCCAGGAAGAGTTACGCGCTGTTTGTGCCTATAGGGATTTCAATTTTAATTTACATATGCTATGGACATTTTTAATATAATGAGGCGTACTTTGGTGAAGTTCAGATATATAAAGTTACAATTTATAAGCAATACTCCAGTGAACCACCATGTTCGAAGAGGCAACATCCTGAGGATGCTCCGGTGTCTGGGGGGAAACGTGCTGCTATAATGTTTGAGGAATTTTTCGCGGAGTAATAAATTGACCTATTAAAATTTTTCAAATTGTTACACATATAGTTATTGTCATTAAATATTTTTAATTTATTAACATTTAACCTTTGTATGCTAATTTGACTTGTCTTATTTTGAGATATACTCTTGTACATCACTTGGCAAATAAATACATAATTATTATGATCAAACACTGATCACTTATTTGCCTTAATATTATCAATGAAACAGATGTATGTAACATTATTTTAGAAAACAAAAATTTATTGAATTGCAACTTGTATAATTGTATATTTGGTATTTCCATTTGTGAACATGTTATTTTTATTTTAACTGACTTTAAAGATGAAGGAGGTTTACAAGTCCACATTTAAAAAAAAACTTAACCACGTTTTGACAAAATACCTGTACGGTCCATAGAGCTATAGAAGAGTTCCCATCAAATCCAGGTGTGAATTGCAGAAGTACGGAAAACGCATCTATATTGGAGAGAGCGAGGTTCCTTGGAGCACCTGGTAATACTGGTTCTACTCCTGATTGTATGGAAGCAGACTTGCGGGGTCCTTCACCAATTCCGGTCATTGCACTCACCCAGAAGTTGTATTGAGTGCTCGCCTAGCAATTAACATAAAAATATTTAAAATTTGGCAATCAATAAGCATTATGTTGTGAAGTCAAAATTACTTTAGAATAAATTACTTTATTGTTAATATTAAATAAAAAAAAGCCATTTCAGTCGATCGTATGTAGAGCAAAAAAAGTAGTAATACGTTTGTGTGTGCAAAACAATTAATAAGTGTTTCATGGGCGTATTTCGAACAAGATGGATCGTTCAAATGGAATATCTTTACTAAACTAAATTTAATATTGTATTTGTGCTGTGAAAAACCAAATTTATTGATCATTGATCTTCCAAAAGGACTATGGGCGAGCAAGAAATGGAAAAAAAATTTTGGTTGTTGCCATCAAGCCGTCAACGAAATCTCCGTCAGGGTGTCCATTACCGCATAATGACTGAGAACATTTAATGCATTTCTAGTGTCAGGGGTAATGTATCGAAAGTTCTTTGAAACAACCTGCTTAGCGTGAGAAGTCATTGGTGTTTAGGGATTAATAAATATATTAAATAATTCTAACCTGCAAATGTTCCACATGAACGCTGGTAACGTTCGGAGCCAGCATCTCCTCCTTTAAAGTGTCTGGATTTTCTTTCACTTGATACGATAATTTATAGCCGATTAGAATCCCATTGGATTTTCTGGGCGGCGACCAAGATACGCGAACTGCCCTATCTGATATATCGTCAAACTGTAGATTGACGACTTCATCGGGTACTGAAATAATATTGTCCCTTATTTACATAACTATTACTCATTTAAAGAACAACACTTTGTTAACCGATAAAATTATGTATGTAAGATCCAATAATATCTAAACTAAAATTTCATGAAAAACAATCTGGGAAAATGGAGACACCGTGAGCCAGTTTTGTAAAAATTCTTTCGGTTTTAGTCAATACCAAGTCCGGGGCAATAAATACAGATAACACACAGCCTCTCTGCAGCTGTGGCACTTATTTTGACAATCAACACCTTTTGTCTTCAGTCTACCGTGACCACGCACGCTGGTAAGTACGCGAAATGCCGGCAAACTTTAAAATAATGTAATATACTTAAATTTTGTAAAAATAAATAATTTAATACGTTAACAAAGTATTTTTCTTTAAACGGGTACTGACAATTTTTTTTTATTATAGCTTCAGTAACATTGGAACCAATATAGTTAGCACGTAACATTCTTTGTACAATGATGTACATATAGATTGAGAATCGTAGATTTCTCAACTTCTATACTTTTACTGTTTAGTAAATTTAAAATAGACTATTTCATTTGCAGAGTACCAAAAAGTAGTATACTTACTATCTTCTTTAGTCCTCACAGCAACAAAATCGCTTCGTGGCCCATCACCGGGTTCGGTGAAGCACAACACGGACACATTGTACTCTGTGAATTTTTCGAGGCCACTCATGATGGACGACTGCTCAGTTAATGGGTCCAGTAGGTTTGGGGGTACGCTGACCAGCTTGTATTCGACGCTATCGTTTTGCATGTCATCCCATTTCCAAGCCTGAATTTTGTATCCCTGTGAAATATATGAGTTCGTTGAGTAACGCTGTTCGTAGAGGCAAACTGAGGATGCTTCGGTTGGGACAAAACCTGCGTCGATTTGAGGGGTTTTCGCAGAGTATTGCTCATAAATTGGTCTATTAAAATTGTAGACTATGGACTCCTTCCCAAATTTATATATATATATATAATATATATTTGGGTTTTAAATGGGTTTGGGTTATTTTTTTAATAGTATTATAGAGTCGTCAAGACATTTTCCTTGCTAACGACTTGTAACATGGAGCCAAAGTTACCTGATTTATCCCATTAATCTTCTGAGGGTTAGGCGGCGTCCACCACACGGTGATAGATGTGGAATTAAATGCCTCGCATCGAACACTGTCGGGGGCTGCTTCCGGTACACCTTCCTTCGTCTTAATGGTATAACTATCGGAGAACATGCCAACGCCTTTATCATTATACGCCGCGATTTGCACGTTATAATCCTTCCAGGTGATCAAGTCTTGTATAAGGTAATTCCTCTGAGCTTCGTTCGTGATATTTTGGTACGTCCATGGACTGTTGTCGTAGCCTTTCAGCCTGTATCGTATAACGTAGCCTAAGATATGCCCATTTCGATGTTCCTCTAAGGGTGGCTGCCATTGCGTTATGATTTCTGAGGAAGATCTGGCTGAGCCCATGAACCCAATCGGCGGTCCAGATGGTGCTGTAAGTCATATTATATTTCACTATGAATCAACAACTATGTATATTTAAAATCGGGAATTCGTATCTTAAACGTTAAATTTACTATTAATTTAGGATATCGGTGGAAACATTTCTTCAAATGATAATTTGTATATCTTGTTTATTTTCATGCAGTGCAGGTAATTATTGTATATAGTTCGAGCATGCTAGCGTGTCATGCATGGAATAGACGAAAATATTATATTAACAATATAGAAATATTAACCCTACTGCATACCTTGGCAGCATATAATGTCACTGGCTGCTTGATTAGGAGGAAATAATTAATGAAAAGTGATCGTGATTTCAGTACAAAATTTAATTGTTGTATTGTACATAGCCTACTTATAAAACATTCTACTCGACTGATTGACAAGGAATTGTAGTTTTTCAAGTACAGTATGAAATCTATAAAGTTACATTAATTTCTGTTAGTATAAATAGTTTCCAGTGAAGTAAGAAATTCACAAATAAATGTAAAAAATAACCTTCTCGCTTCTATAACTTATATATAAGGACATACTAGTTATATAGCCTTCTCAGATAAATAATTTCTGTTGCTAAAAATTTTAGTTTTTTTTCCAAATAAGTTATCAAGTCAATCAGTAGTTTCCCGTGAAGGAAGAAATTCACAAATAAATATAAAAAATCTTCTCGCTTCTATAACTTATATATAAGGACATACTAGTTATATAGCCTTCCTAGATAAAGGTATAACAAATCGTATACCATTAAAATTAGTCAATTAATTTCTGAGTTACCCGTTAGCAGATTTTATTATATAAGTATATATTTACCTTCTTGTGGTAGCGTTAGAACGTCCGTAGGGTCGGAAGGAGGTCCCTCACCCACAGTGTTCACAGCCGACACTCGGAACTGATATGACGTCGCCGCTTTTAGGCTTGTCAGCAACACCCACCGTTGATTGGCTGACACATTCATGGGCTCCGTTATCCAGTTTAGGAGGGGGTCTGGTGTGGGACCTAAGGGGAATCAGTTCTCATTAATTGAATATTAGAATAGACAGTTACAAATCGTATCGAAAACTCTATTTATGCATATTAACCTAAACAAAGAAAAAATTAATCGTTTGTAAAAATTGATTCTTGTGTCTTCAAAAACATAGCATAGATAACAATTTTGCAATAGACGCAAAAAAAAAAGATGTCCACATCCATGTGTTTAACTGCGGAGATCAACTCTAATCTATATCAGTGTTTATTTTTATTTTTTTATTTAAAACTAAAATAACAAAAATATATTTAGGATAAATTTATAAGATTAAAAATATTAAGTTACAACAAATACCCAAAAAGAAAAAAAAAAAAATCTTTACAAATATATATAAAATACCAAAAAAAATAAAAATATAATAAAAAATAACTAAAAAAAAAAAAATTTTTTAAAATTAAAAATAGCACTTGTAAATAAAATAAAAATTAATTTTTTAAATTGAATGATATGAAAAATCTACTAAAATATAAAAAAAATAAAAATATTTTAAATTTAAAATAAAAAAAAATTATAAAAAATTGAAGGGAATTTATAAATAAATATAATATAATTTATTATATAGGGAAAAATACATAATCTTTAAAATTACTCTTATAAAAAAAAAAATGTTTAATTTAAAAAAATAAATATTCTATTTTTATTATTTTAGATGGAGATGTGTAAAGTATTTTAATATGAATGAAGTTTATAGAAAATGTAATACTAGGGAATATTTATGTTTACTAGTTTTTTTATGTTTTAATATTTTTGTTCCTAATTTGTCGTTTAATTTTATTTAGATAGTTTATGGATAAGTTATGTCATAGTTCTTTCCTGTTGTGCAGTACTATTGCATGTTGTGATCTCTAATTGAAGAAACACAATGTTTAAACTGCAACAGTACAATAGCAAAGCTTGTAAAGTGTATTCTTTGTTGGAGATCCTAATAAATAAAAATAAAAACCATCGCAGTACTAACCAAATTCGGGAACAACCCGCCGCTGCACGATATACTTTTGTACCGGCGAGTTGCCATCAAAACCCGGTGTCCATGACACATTGACAGCGCGTTGCGGCGTAGCGTCTAATCTCTCCGCTCTCACATTCGTAGGAGAGAACGGCAGTTCAATAACGGAGAGAACTGCTCTCCTCGTGTGATTGCCCCCCGGTGACGTCACTATACACTTGTATTCGCCAGCGTCACTGGCTCGTACGGCCTGAACTTGCAAAGCACCATCACCCGACACCCACACTCGAGACCCTGCGGTCATCGGTCTGCAATTCAATTAGCAGGGGTTAGTCGTTATACCCCCCAATGATTGCTAGGGGTTAATCGGACATAGGTGTTTCCTCCATTTGTATAATACACATACTATCACGGAAAAAAGCAAAAAGCACAACTATTGCGATATTTGAAAGGCTGAAATGAATCGTAATGGTATGAAAATATGTCTCCTCCATTTTTATTTATATAATTAGTTAATGCAAGGAAAATGTTTGTTTGTGAGTGGATTTTGTCAGTTTTGTACACAAAATTAAATACTTACTGATTGTTGTGGAACCAGTCTATGTTGTACAAGACGTTGGGGTCATTCGATACTTTGCACTGCAACGTCGCTGTGTGTCCGAGCAGAACGCGTGTGTCCACTGGGGGCGCGATGATTTGAGTTCTTACTGGAAATTATACACGTTCATGATTATTTTTGGATACATGAATACATAATAAAGTGAAAATGTATTATTAAAATTAAATTATTAAAAATCGTTAAGTCCGAATTCTTGTTATAAATGCGAGCCCAGAGCCTCTGAGATATTTGTATAAATCACAGCGTCGCGTCGCAGTGATGACAAATTAATCATTGAATTTTTTATGGTTTTTTCATGTACTTACACGAGTTTATTTGGAATTAGTTCTTGTGGACTTATTACAAATGTGTACTTTAGATGGACAGATTCAATGTTTATAAGGCACTGTGTAAATAAACGAAAAAAAAAATCCAAGGCAGGTTATAATTTGATGCATTTAACTTACCTAAAACAGTAAGATAGGCCTCTCCCGAAACACTGCCGGCCTCATTAGCACGTTTACACGTATATTTCCCGCTATCTGCTGTGGTTGTGCTTGTTATGAGCAGATCGCCTTCATCCAGGGCTTGTAGTCGTCCAGATAAATTTATGATTAACGAGTCTGTAATGTGTGTTACATACGCATACCTTATTAACATATCCTATTTATATTAACTAATATAATTGGTTACTTTTCAATACTACAAAAAAATATTTTTCACTAAACAATTTCTTCCGTAATCCATCGATCGACGAAGTCTATATAGTTTATCGAGTTAGGCCTACCCACGTTTGTCAAACCATACAAAATTATATAGCTGTAAACAATATCCACCGGGTGCTAAATAAATATTTCATTTATTAATCAGTCGTTTTCGAGCATTCAGCGACCAAATAGGCGAAAATACTGGTTACGTTATTTATGAGATGTTTGGGAAAATGCTAACATTAAGTAAACATCTAAGAAAACAACTATAAAAGTTTCTAGCTTGTGAAGTTATACTCTCTCAAGCAAATACAAAGCATTGTTGTTCTAGGCGGTAAAAACTGGCGGCTTTAATAAAAATATTCATCTATACAGTATTCAAAGAGATTTAAGTATATAGAGCGGGTAATAAAAGAATTGTTATATAAAAATCTTTGAACCTGGCGAAAGGCGTAACTTTTTTCTGATATTAGAATCACGAATTAAACTTAATAGTTTACTGCGGTTGACTTAATGCTTCCCTATACATTGAAATCTCTCTGACAATAGCTATTAACACAATATATATTTTAGTATGTACATTTCTGGGACCAGAAAGTCAGATTGGCGGTGATCTTACCATTAAAATACCATGTGACGTTAGGCGTTGGGGCTCCGATAGCCCTGCAGGCGATGGTGGCATCCTTGCCGTCCAGAACGGTGAGGTTTGATGGGGCACTTTGCATTACTGGTGGAGACGCTACAAGCCACACAATCAGTTAGTCTACAGACACACTTTTACTCTATAGAGTGATATTAAATACGATATCAACATATGGAAAAAATACTTTGTACTGTGTGTCTTGCTAATGGTTATTCTAAGATTGGTATTGCTAAAATATAAAAATAGCACAGTTTACCCACATGTTGTATCGCATTAATGGTTAGTTTACACAAGGTGATGGGATAAACCGAAGCAGATTACAATTATGCATGCAATACAATTGTTATAAGATCAAGTTTAAGACTAGTATTGCAAAACGTGACTCAGCCTTTAATCTAGTTACAAGATCACCTGAACTATAAGACAGGAGATATTTTGCCTTGAAATATGTAAAATTAGATTTAGAGAATTAAGGGGTGTGCGGCATTCTTTTGTTGAACGTTCACAAATTTTAATAAACGGATCCGTTAGAAGATTAATTCAACGCAGAATTATTAAATCATATTCCTTAATTAGTCCATTAAGAAAGGCAATATCACGTTACATTCAAAATATAACGACGATCGAATAAAGTTTTACGAAAACAATGATTCATGCTTTTCGATCAAATTCTATGATCACATGCGAACAAATAATAATCAAAACGATGACAAAACTGCATCTACGTGTTGGTGATGAACTAAACTCTCAAAAGCATTCACACGGTGATAAAAATTTGTATAAGTGCAGAAATACACCAACTGATCGCTTACTGCCGGCATCGAATTTAAACGATTTTGTTTTTTTATCAGAGGTCCTCATTCGAATTAACTTCATGTGACTGCGTCGGATGCGTGTACCATCCAATGCTGCTAAATTATTGATTATTAATACAATTGTTATGGATTACATCTAAAATGAGACCACTACTTACTCTTGATTTTCAGCCACGTGTAAATGGACGATTCTCCGGCTTCATTCGTTGCGATACATTGGTAAATGCCCATATCCTCCATTTTGAGATCGTTGATAACAAGAGTCCTATCAACTTCAACTCGATACCTTCCCCCGCCGTCATCGACATCAGCATTATCCGCTTCACCAGCGTCGGCGCCAACGCTTGCAATTTTTCTTGCGTCCTTATACCACGTAATACCGGGCAGCGGCGTTCCTTGGACGTTACACTCCAATGTAATTGTGTTTCCATATTCTCCATATGTCTCGGTTTTAAGATTAGTCAGCATCACAGGCTTCTCGTACACCGTCACACTAGCTTCGGCGGTGACGGTTGCGAAGCCCCCCGTTCTCAATCTGGCTTGACACATGTACTTTCCCGTGTGCTTTGCATTGGCGGATATCAGGCTTAATGTTCTATTCCACTGGTCATTTAAGTCGTAAGTGATTCCCGCCAAGTCGATCATTATGCCGTCTTTGAACCATAACGTTTCGAGTTCGTGCAGAGGCCGGGCATTCGCTATGCAATACAAGTTTGTGTACTCTTGACCTTTAATCACTTTAGTGTCCTGAGGTTTTATTATAATTTCTGGGGCAATTTCTCTATTGTCGTCGCCGTACACGTTTAATCTTATGTAATGGCTATTTTCTACTTTACCTAATTGAGTATTGATCGCTCGGGCTCTGTAGCAAAAATAGATTATGAAAATTACAAGAAACCTAATAAATTAACGTAGACGACGTTGAGTAAAATTATTAAGCTCTCTCTGTCTTGAGACAGAGATTGCTTTAAAGATTGATTAAATGAAACGGTACGTGTAATAAGGCGAAGCAACATGGTGGTTAACTTAATAGTTTTTACTACAGAACATGTCTAGAGTACATTCCATTTTATATAAAATCGCCACAAAGTTGTTACATAGATAAAAAAAATGCAAAATTTACCGATATGCTCTTTGATCGTCCTTTGAAGTGCACAAAATGACAAGTTGATGTTTATCAGTGATAGCATATTTTTGATCATAGCTGGGCACTCCATTGACCCCTTTATCATCCTGCCATACAACGGTTGGTGGTGGCTCAGAATCTATAGGCGGGAAGTCCAGGATAGCAGCCTTTCCAGATTCAACTGTCACAACTGACTCAACTGTATTTTCAAACATTCCCATATCTGCAATTCCAACGTACATGTAGGTCTCATTAATTATAATTGTAGGTTTTGCTGTATAAACTTAAATTTTATAATTATAATCACAGTTACAGTCTTTAAATATTCATTTATTAAGACGTACTTAACGTACGGAAATGTGTTAAAATTTTATTTATCGGAGAAGGAAGCTGAAAAGTTTATTACTCGAATGTAAAAAATCTTTATTATTGTATGGAATAGCTACGATTATTGTGGATAAAAGTTCTGGTATATAAACCTCTGCTTACATGCAACAACAATGTTGTTTTTTTCACTGAATATCGCACCGACGTCATTCTTCGCTATACACTGGTAGGCTCCGGCGTCATCCTTTTGAGTATTCTGAATTTTATAAAAGAGCTCTGATGAATAATCTCCAAGTGGTATACCGTTTTTTAACCACCTGTACATCGGTTGCGGAATACCTATAACGACATATTTTTGTTAGATTTCATTCTAATTTTAAACGATATTATAAAAATTATTTAATTTCTTACCAATAGCAGAACATTGTAATATTTTTGTGGTACTCTCTCTGACGATGCTATTTGAGGAAGACGGCTGCGTGGTGAATCTAGGCGGTTGCATTTGTGCTGTAACAAGAAGCTTCAATTTAATTTCGACTCTTTGATCTCACAATTATTCACACCAGATAATGTGACAACAGATGCAGTTGCGATATTTTCTAAATACACCGTACACTTATTGGGCCCGTTAAAATTTCATTATGACATTATTAATTCAGCGTCTTCCAAGAAACATATTTGGGACTCGAAAGTCTGCGTCATCAAACTTCGTAATTTTTAATGAGCGCGGATCACTCGGGGCCAGGCCCCAGCAGCGTAACCTCTTAAATTCCTAAAGCCATGCATGAATGTATGTATGCATTCAATATTCATCCTTATGAGCAAGGAAACGAAAAATGTGTAAATTAGAATCTTCGTTGCGGCGTTAATTCAGAAATTGGTCTGTAAGTAGCACAGTAAACATGGTTCCTATTAAGTTTGGGAATTTAAAATGAACCTCGTAATATTTAGCGTAATATGAACTGGCGTCTAGTTTCTTCTATTTTATCAGAAGTTGTTGCATTTGTCACTTACAAACATTTACAACTTTTATTATAGTTGTAAAAGTTTTACCGTATATTTCTCATGTATAAAATTTCGTAAGCACTCCCTTTTAAAATTTTTTAAAGAAATTGTTAGGAGTTTTTCGAAAGAAGGTCTCAACCGCATACACCTCACTTTTTATACAGTGATAGACAAATAATAACCCCTCGCTTTTTTAGCTTCTCTAGCTTTTAGTTTTTATAACAATCTAAGCAAAATAAAAATTTCTATGATGCTCTGATGGTATTAATCTTAATGTATAATACAGCTTATATTACGGTAATAGTGGTGAAGTAATTTTTGAAATCAATCCGAAGTTTAGAGTTTTTTTCGTTCGAAAAGCAATTATTTTGCTTTCAATAATTGAGGTTACATAAGTACTGTTAGTGTGGGTTCGATTTCTGCCGAAGTCAATTATAGCTGTTTGAAAGACCCAGAAGCATTCATTTGATCATCTAGTTTACTAATAAGTTTAGATGTATATTTCTAATGATTACAATTTGTTCTCATCCCTATGAGAGTACACTAACCAGTATTTATTTCACAAAATCAATACTTTTGATCAATAAATGACTGTTAGGGGTAATATTTTACTTTAAGATTCAATATTTTACACCCCAAAGTTCTAAGCCCTGTTGTTTTATTGAAGGGTTAGTCAGTTAACTTTTGTGTTTATCGCGTAAACCCTTATTGATAGCATTTTCTCTGTGAATTTAAACGGAACTATTCGTTTCACACGTTCTTTATGATAATTGTCTTCAATCACGCGGAAAAGAACGCGCAGTATTAGAGATGAACATAAAATTTTATAATTTGTGAATTTTTAAATGTTCAGATGTTTTTTACAGAAATTTTTACTTTCATAAATGGTAAAATATGTATAGAATTGTAAGGTTTTCTTTTTCGTATTTGTGTGTTAATTATTATATAAACCTTATATATACCTGTGTGTTCAAAGTTTTAGACGAAATAAAAGATTCTTATTTTTTTTAATAATAACATTATTTTCAAATTTTTCAGTAAACTATTAGTAGCTAATAAGCAACAATAAATGATAATTATTATTCAATGACCTCGCCTGCTTATAATACAGGCCCTTAGACGATTGGGCCAGTGTCTATGGCGGCACGAATCTTCTATAGTGGAATTCGCCTATGCTTCTCAGACCAGGGCCGCTTAAGGGACTCCAAGTTTACGGGACTTTCGGCAGGCCCTGAGCTCTAATTCAGTCCATACAGAATAATCTAGCGGGTTGAGGTCGGTATCAGGGAGGGCCATCGTCCGCCGGAGAAACCTCTACTCAACGTTCGTCAGTTTTGCCTATATGATGACGCCGAGTCTTGCTGCCGAAAACCCAAGCTTTGTTGTGAAATAAAGTATGAGACAGGGGTTTCACAACAGGCTCTACAATGTCACTTTCACAATTATTGGCTTTCACTTGCACTTGTTGGCAGAAATGGGCGCAGTGGCACCTTCTAGGACTACCATCAGCCGGATGACGTCGCGAGACATTCCATGCTGAAGCTGGGACATTTTTGCTACTTTTGGCATACACTTTATTCTTTTTCTAAGAAACTTTTCTTCGACAGTAAAGATTTTTCATCGTGAAGAGTGATCTTCTCGCAGTGTCTCCTAAGCAGTAATGACAACGATCGCGTCTCAATTTAGAAGGCGAACATTTAAAAACTCCCGGAACTTTCCTGCGGCTATACGCCTTTACCTTACTTAACTATTCTGTTGACTCAAACTTTTTCTGAGATCAACATGGATTTGCGGGCCGATAGTCGCTCTCGGATGAGCTTGATATTCGCAGATAGTCCTTAGCAGAGCGTGGCCGACCTCTCCTTAGGCGATCTTGTAAAGAACTTGTCTCCTTGTATCGTTTGATGGTGTAATACACAAAGTTACGGCTAACACCAAAAGTTTTCACCTCACGGAAACTCTCCATTGGCTTTTTTCCAGCCTTAAATAGCGAAATCAGAGTCGCGCGTAATTCTTTTGTGCCCCCCATCACGAGAAATTTTAAGCAAATGAATTTGAAAGTCGAACATATTAAAAGATAACATTCTAAATTCAAATTTTGAAAAAGAATTAAATACCGTCAAGTAATATTTTATTGAGAATTTTACGTATAAAGTTTGTCTCAAAACATAGAACACACGAGGTATAAGCCAATTGGGCGCTAACACAACTGATAAATATTATATACACACATAGGTCATGTTTATAAATACCTTATAGATATATAATACCCAGACCACAGCCAATATTTATGTCATCATACAAATGTTGACCGGATACCGGAGATCGAACCCGGGACTGTCTGTTCGTCAGTCCAATATGATGACCATTGTGCCAGCTGTGTCGTGAAACTTCCGACCTTACGTTTTCAAATTATTATTGTATACAGAAATCTCAGTCATACTAATCGAACTCTTCAAAAATTCTATTCTATAACTATCTGTGATTCAAACTTGTCTGAGATCAAATTAGGCCCAATACTGCTAGTGAATCATAGGATGCAGATTAAAGGCATTACACGCTGCGATTTATAAATCAGAGCGTTATAGTTAACCCAAATAGTAAATAGTTTATGATAATGTTTCCTAGAGAATTAAAAAGGGATGTTATGCCCAGATGTGAAAATCGTTTGTGTATGCTATTGATTGACTGCACTGGCCCACAAACACTCAACACGTGTTACGATTTATAGTTAAAAGCGTAATTTTTAGTTACCCGGATATATCGAGTTCCACTTTAAGGGCAAAAGTAGTTTTAGCTATTTACGATTTACAAATAATAAGGTTAAGGGGATTTACTGTGAGTCGATCTGACGATGCGGGACAAAACTACGATAAACCAACAAACAGTTTTTACTTGTTATGGATTTAGTTATTTTTTAAGTTTATTATTTATCTTTATATAGGAATCATCAATAATTGTAAATATCCAATGTAGTAATTAACGTGTCTCAATTTTGTGCTGTCAATTGAGTTTTTTCTTGTTTTCACACCGGATGAAGGTAATTGAAGCCTCAACTTCCCTTCCCAGGGCGGAACTAAGGCATTGTGTGTGTCGTGAAACAAAAACATATCACAGCAATATATATTATTATTGAGAATAACCTAGATAACATTCAATTCATTACCAATTTTAATAAAATATTCCCCATCATTGTATAGTAATGAAATGCCGTTTAAAACCATTCTAAACACAATAAATTCATTGTTTTGTGCAAGTGCATTGTATATTACATTTCTCTCAGACGAATTCCTTAATAAAAGGTTCTCTAAATATAGAATTTAGTACTTGCTCCTGAATTAATCTTCATTATATCTCTAAGCATATGATTTTTAAACCGATGTGAAAATTCAAAACTTGCACAAGCGAGAATGAACAAATTCATGATGTTTAACACAAATAATACTAAAAATAAATTGGATTATCAGTCAGATCATAAAAACTAGACAATAGTACAAGGACAATCCATTCACACTAGTTCATGTACCAGCTTTATAAACGAAGCTATTGTTACATAGATGAAAGGATGACTGCATGTTTATAATCTCAACTGATAAAGTTTGATAAGATATGGCATACTCAGCGTAACCCAATTTTAATAGCGCGCCTTTTTGGGGCTATCTTCACTTGGTTGTTGATATAAGTATATCTAACAATCTTTTATTCATCATTTTTACATCAAGATATACGCCATCGTGTTATTCTTGATCATTTTTTATTCGTTGAGTTTTTTATTTAAAAAAACTTTATGTATTATTGGGTACAGCACCAGATCAGCACCAGACCAGCACCAAATCAGCACCAGAATGCGACATATTTGGGATAGAGAGAGCTCGAGAGGAATAGAGGAGGAAAAAACGGAATGAAAGAATCGCCTACCATTTTAGCTATAGCTAAATAATTCGCATTATTAAATATATTAACTAAGAAGTTGAAAAAATATCAAATGTTTCCTTTCCATATGAGGAAACAGGAAATGTTTAGAAGGAATTTTACAAGCAAGTCAAACATGCAGAATCTAGCCTACCTAGCTTGCAAGCCTAATAACTCAGGTCACATCAGGTATGAATGGGTTGGACGGAAGTTGGTCGTGTGATTGTTGATTGAAACTGTATATTACATGAAGGTAATAATTAAGGACATAACATTTAGTAGCAGTAAAGAAAATGTTAAAAAATATGTATAAAATATAATTAAAGGAGCATTTGTACGATGTACGTTTATTTTTTATCTTTTCTCATAGTATTAAGTCTTCTATCTCGGTTGTAAAACTATATAGGAAATACTGTAAATTGCCATCAAATAAGTTATTAATTTAAAAGCACAAAAAGGAATATTTTTAAATACCTAAGCTAATCCCACATAAATGGCAAATAAAGTTTTAGCATTACCATTGTCTGACTTTTGGTAAAGCTTCAATCAAGTTACAAAAATATATTTTCTATAGTCGATATAGGTTATCGAATTGGTGCCCGGTATATAAAAAAGCTGTTATTATGGCTAGACTATGAACCTCACACGGGGTACATGAACTGTGATTATAGCTAGAGCCGTCAACACTGTTACCAGCATTTACTCGATCGCGTGTTCACGTGTATTGTAGTTTTCTTAACACGTAAATTGCTCATACTTTAGTATGTTTAGGGTAAGCAATTATTTCCATACTTCATACGTGGGGAATTTACCCTACTTCTTTATATAGTGTTTTAGGCCACACAGCAGTTTTATTACGTAAGGTTTATCGCCTCAGTCGTTACGCATATGGCATGATACCACGAGGTTGTATCCTAGTGAAAAAATGTTTCAAGTACAGTAAATTTGTTTTTACAATTTATACTGATAGTATAAATATTATACCACTGTCATTTTGAAATGCTATAGGAAAGCTTAGATGGTAAATAATTGTAAATACTACGACTAAATAAGAGATTAAAAAATCATTTAAAAGTATTGTTTTTAATTGAAAATACTTAATGGCGTGAAAAGCCGACAAATATTTAACCGATTTGCACGCACACCCTGCCCTCGAGTTATTAATAATAATACCTGTACCACCTGTGGTTTTTAACTTTTTACGCGTTTTCTAGTTATTGCATTTACAATATAGCAAGCCTGGCTCGATGCCAATATCTTAACTGTTTCGCAAACTTAAAGTATTTACGTCCCATTGTTCAGGTTTCGATCAGACTTTGTTAACATAACTTTGATGCCTCAATCCACAATATCGAAATCGTATCATTATAAAACATAATTCAAATATTTTTCAATATTTAAATGTCGGTTTATAGAACAATGTAAAACTTCAGATTAATAAAATGTGCATGATATACCTATTTAGCGTAACCTAAGCTAAGCTAAGCATTAATGTTTAATATATCGTTGTTAATCCAAACAGTGAATTTCAAGTACAAGTGAGAATTATGCTTCATTGCCCATCATTATATAAAGAAGATATCCCGGTAAATAACCAAAGCCGCAAGCTATTTGACGTTCAAAGAACTTTGTAATATTTTATTGTATGAACTTTTTATTCCAAACAAACTTTATTTAGAGAACTCCCATTTTATACTTTATTGAAGAATTTCACAGCTGAGCCCAGATTAATGCACGGGAATTTAATTATTAATATTTCGGTATAGCCATAGTGAAGAGTTGAAAGCTTTTTTTGTGAGTTATATATGACGTAAGTACATTATTTTCTTATGATATTATTTTGTATTACTACGTGTACTTATTGCTACAATTTACTGTAAATGAAAAGTCACAGGCTCCTGAAATACAGCTCTTGTTCAAGAACATAAGTATAAACATTGTACAAATAATTTTTTCTCTATAATTATTATTATTTACTAGACCAGCTGTTAGGTACTGAACATGAATAAAAAAATTACTGCAAAGTTAGATTTAAGCAGGCAATTATTACTTCTTCTCTAGATTAAATATTATACAACAGTAAATAAGGATTTGTTTATACTCTTTAGAACATAAAAAACAGGTAACGATGTTGACGTTGATGATTCATAATAACGTTTATGTTCCTAGCCTTGGCCTTATACAAGTGAATAAATCCCTTAAAAGGATAACCAATATTCTAAAGCAAAACATCCTAATATTTATGTAAAATTCATTGAGGCTTTCATTTCAAAGTGAAGCAGCGTTTCCGCTACGTGACTCAGAGCATTGGCACGTATCGTAAGACCACTAACATACTAATAGCGCCACAGAAGGCTATTTTTTATTCGAGGAATTCTGGGTGCTTTAATAATGATTGACTACATATTACAATTCTAAGCGCATCGTGACGTCTTAACAATCCCGAGCGAAGCCGTTTGGTAGGATATATAAAGAAGGATTCAGCAGCAATTTACTTTGTTACTTTTTCATCTAAATAATAATATATACACTATATAAGAAAAGTAAAATGTTACATCAATTTTGATAGAATCGCAAATTCTGACTTAAAATACATTTGATGAACATTTAACATTTGGAATGTCGAACATTTTGTGAACGTTCAAGTTTTTAACTAAATTTATCACTTGTTAATTAATTTCGACTTGTTATACTTGTGTTAGACTAATAAGGGCTATTTCATATTGTAATGATGGAAGGACAGAAAGCGGAGGCGATTTTTTTATTCACACCACGTGACTTGGAAGAACAATTTTTATTATGAAATATTTTTATATTTATCATCTATACAGCTCCATTGGTAGCAATAGACAATAAGTCTATGAAATCGCAATGTGGCTCGCCAGTTGGGCCGGTCTTGTAATCCGAGCTTTGTACCACATACCGCGCTCGTACTCTGTATTGACCAGAGAAACCTTTCGCCATCGCATGCTTTGTTCACGTGAACGAAGCCTGACAAGTTACAATACGACGTTCCTTTTTTAAATTTAGAATTTGTAAGTTCTTAAGTCATAGATTGTTCCAATATTTAACTTTTATTGTGGCATTATTTGCATTAGCAACTGTGCCGACGTACCATTAAAAGAATTAGAATTCAAATCTAATGAAGCAGCCATATTATAACAGTAATTTAAATGTGATAGTCAATTTTGGAGTCCAACGGAAACTATAAGTTGTTTAATATTATGAAACAAAAACAAGTTTCGAATCTCCAGCGATAAAACATCGGTCTCGACTCTAATGACTCACGAACAGAGGAATGACCATACTAACACGTAACAGTAGTTAGACACCTAAATCCTTTTAAAAAATCACAACAAATGAAAGTCGAATTATGAAAAATATGTAATCGGAATGTCGTGCACGCTGCCCGCTCCAGTGCATGCTACATTTTGCCCTAATTCCCCGGGCACACTTAAAATTAATTTCGATTTAATTAATTTTCAATGTATAGAAAATTAACCTATATGAGCAATCGACTGGCGCAAGGAAATTATTGAAATACAATTAAAACCTACTTTCGGGAATCAATTTGTTGAAAAGTACGATGCAGATTTGAACAGTTCGTTGGTTTGGTAATTAAAAGTTTATTCAAGCTGATTTTAAACAATCAGACTTTTTGGGTCGCTCGGTGAACACAACACATACAAACCTGTAATTGATATATATTTCTGTAAATGACTAATGTAGATTTAGATCAAGCAATTTAAGCCACAGCTTATATGGTTTCTTTAATTAAAAGTTTTAGGTCAACTCAACTTAAATTCCAAATGATCAATAGAAATAATATAGGCAAACTTTAACTGCGTTTAATAAGGGAACAAACCGCCAGAGGTAAAACGCAACGTTCATATTCTTTTATTTAGCAATACTTCAGAAATTAATTTAAGGAATTGTATTGGTTTGCCCTCGGCGCCCGGCATTATGTGTTTATTGGCCATTTCTTATCAGAACCGGATCGACTTCGAAAAAATTACTTGGAATGCACGCTAGGAACTTTGTATAACATATACTAGACGAAGCGAGAACCCTCTAAATGCTTTATTATGAGACAACACCAAAAGATACACTAAATTTAACACTGCACTACGAAGTTAAAAACCTACATAAAGATAGACCTTAAAACGTACACAGTCATAGTAAATAAGCCACAGTTATTGTGTTAATTAGATAGAAAATCGATTGTTAGTGATTAAACTAAGACATACATGTGGAGTATATAGATTACGTAGTTACAAATATATAAGCATTAACCTATTTGAGTGTTATAGAGAGTTAGTTAAAACGTATCAGATTAAATTGAGAATCAAGAGAGTTCACCGTTAACTCATATGTATTATTTATCCATTTACCGCGTAACTACTATTCGATCATTCCGTTACATCTACTGAACTCTCAGGAATCCCGCCCTAGCGCTCACTTGGCTTATACCAACCAATTAAGGAAATCGCCGGTTTGTAACATCAAATACTTTTATAAGAAACTTCAAATTACTATATAAACGTACAATTCTGAACTATATGTTTGATGATTTATTTTCTACATTTTTAAAGTGAAACTATCCGTCATCGGTGGACGTTACTAACGCTGCTGAGTCATAATTACAAATGCGTTAGATATCTCCATCTAAAATTTCATTTTTTACGGCTATTAAACATCAATAGGTAGGTCTAATTGAACCTATTTTGTCTTTCAAAATCACGTTACGTAATTAATTGGGATTTTTAAACAATTTTCAAGATATATAAGCAACCATTAAATTGTTATTATATATGTAAAACTTTAATCGTCTTGTGCACAATTGATCAGTCTTTCATCAGTTTAAACACAGCCAAATGATTGTAATCCCATTAATATTATAAACTGGATAGTTTCTAAGTATGAATGGATAAAAAATAAGACTAAATGTATTTAAAGAACACTTTATTTATAAGATATGTGTGAATTGTCCAAAATATCTAAATATTAAAAAAATCAAATATCACAATAAGTCAATAAGAAAAAAATGATCTGCGAACTATACTAACAAGCATGCGCTGCCAAATCCGCTATAGTTACAGATATATGCTGAAAATGTTTATTTTACAGTCCTAATAGCCCGTCACAACTACAATAAAAATTAATACTATATTTCCAATTCACAATTGGTAGTAATTAATTGATTCCTAAATGAAAATAGATATATGTATATAACGGCTATATATAGACCTCTTTCTAGTAGAACAGGGATCATCGTGTTAGTTATTTTTAATACATTAACACATCGAATTTAACCTTATTCATTGTTTACCTATTCTTCGAAGTGTATATAGGCACTGTTTTATAGGCATATTAAGTAATTTGTTAATTTACTCTGCATTTTAAAAAATTATAATGGTTATAATGGTAAAAAAATAACAAATTTTACACACACGATCGGTAACACTCAACTTAGTCTATTTATAGCTTATAAACGTGCTAACACAACTGATAAACATACATTTAGCCAACAGAATATCTGTTGCATCTCATCTCATAAATAGATATCACATACCGGGTGTCGAACCCGGACAGCAGCAGTCCTGGATAGCGACGATTGTTTCAACTGGGCCGTCACCATTTCGTATAGATTTTACTTGTAAATAATATGAATAGAGTCGTGTGTTTATTTTCAAAAATCTTATTGACTTTGTTAAGAACAAGTGACACATATAATAGGATCGATTAAATTCTATTTTTACTCTCGGACCTCGCACGGTTGAGAGGCAACGCTCACTCAGGCGTAATGAGTAACAAAGGATGCTAACATTTGACCCTAAAAGTATTTTCATGTAAAATCTGCCCATCGAGTACTGATTGATGTTATTCTTTGCGATCAATATTTAAATTGAACCACAATACATAATAAAAGCTATCGAGACGTGATTATAGTTATATGAAATTTGGAAAATAGAAATAGGTACTTTATTATTTTTAACTTCCGAATCATTCCGCTCTCTCTAATTTGGAATATCCGATTAAAATAAACAACTGCACCACTTGTTTTCGTAAATATTTTGAATGAACGAAGGTCTCTGACAATAATAGTTGTAAAGACGTATTATTAAGACGCTAAATAAATATTTATCGTTTGCTATCACAGCATTTAAAACGCAATGATAATACAATTGAATAGTTAGGCTACCTGATTCTAACAATTTCATATTATCTGCACATTATCGATATCATATACAAACTGAAAGATAAGGTCGCGGAATGAAAAACTAGGGTATTTTAAAAATGAACGGCCGACGTCGGTGTCTTATTTATAGTATAAGCTTAACGCCTAAATAAATAGAGATAAAATATATTAGATTGAAACAGGATTTACACAAGCTTTATCACTCTGGTATTATCAACAATAAATTACTCTGAAAAAACACTATTTATTTGAATAAAACTGTAGTATATTTACGAATAATATTGTTTATTTCAATCATTTGGATACATTTATTTCAATAAAAGTATGGAGTTCCTTCCGCATTAATCAGTGCTATAGTGGATTTATGGAAATCGTTAACTCGGGCGATGGTTCATAAGGCAGCATAAGGTTAAAGGCGATAAAGTTACTCCACATCAGTTATAATTACGCCGCAATTTAAACGTAAATTAATTATTGATTAGCCAGGAAGTTCAACATGCTGTTGCCGCTCGAGTTCCAAAAGTTTATACTTTCCGCCTGATGTTAACAATTCAACACATACGAATGAAATGTAATCAGTGCTGTATTTTTTACTCGTTACCGAATATTTGAATATTAAAACCTCTTTCATATTAAAACCGCACAATAAATTAATTCTAGGGTTCCCAATTGTTGGGACTTCTTCCCCATTTCACCTTGAATAATAAATAAGGGTTCCTAACCTGATAGTCGGCTTGGTATTGCAATACACTCAATATACCAATAAAAAGTACAGAACGGGGCTACCCGTGTATTTACACATACATGTATATAACGGTTCGGATTAAAGGGTTACCTGTGCAAACTATTACGCATTTGGACTTTATAACACATAAAAAAACCTTAGATTTTGGTACGTAGCACTGTCTTCCGTTATTTATCCGTTATTTCAAAATCATAATTTGTCTATTAAATATCCCGAACAGTTTATAAAACCACTTAACAAACAAAACATGGAAACTCTTATCGTGTTGTGATACAATGGTACAAATTACGAAAAAGAGGTTAAAAATGTTATCTAACTTCTTGAAATGGCTATAAAGTTACACATGTGAAATAGGGAGAAAGGCATTGAACCTTAACAGGAGCGATGGCTCATTGCCCGTATTTACTCGGCCAGCGCACACGTTTTAATATTAATAACCCCCCATACAAGAAAGCTTCAGCTGCTTCTAGGCGCTCCTGAATTTACGAGCGCTAGAACCTTTTATGATGATGTTTACCGTGGTTGCCACTGGCTCATAGGGAATGCACTAGTATGCACTTTTGTGAATTTATAGATCCTAATTAGTTTAGTTGCCTTACTATGTAAAGTTAGAAATGTGTGGTCAGCGGTCTTATACAAATTGTTATAAACATTTTTCTTTATGACAAGTTGGTTGGTTACGTATACGAAATGGGAGTGTATTATCTCTCCGAATATACTTCAGACAATTATTATGATGATATTAAGCTAGAATAGCTCTATATCTGAATAAGTATAAAAATGTCCTTGTCTTGTGTTAATTTGATGGTGAATATTTGAACGCCACTTAAATAGGCAAACTTCATTAAGAATTATGATGAAGCTGACTTTACAGTTTGCTTTACAAATGTTATTATTAAGAAATATGTGTATTATTTTAACTTTACAAAAGCATTAATATATAATAAGATCTTTATTACGAGGTTAGTTTTTACTTTGATTTACCAAATACCTACATAAATTACATTCATATTCTTTGTTACTACTTACATTTATTATAAACATATACTGATTTCCCAACGTAGGAAGATTTGTATGCAGAGTACCTAATTGTTTGTTTTGTACATTTCAATAAAATGATTTAATTAAGCTTAAGAAAGAACATTTATAAACATATAAAATTTTTAGTTACTCGCAGGATAATCGAGCGAGAAAATGCATTGATGTACGTGTTCACGGCACTTTGCGTTCGTGCTCCTGAATGCATTTTTGTGAGACGGTAGTACTCTCAAGCCCTTCAGGATTTTCAAAGAGTTATTCAGTCATACAGTGTCATATCATAAGCGACCTATTGACAGGTAAATGCCGAGAAAACGGGTACAATTTTGAATGAACGAGCTTATTTCAGAAATGTGCTCGACTCTAAACTCTGGAATGCTGTTGGGAATGCCAAGTTGCTTTTTGTTCCCAACGTTCCTATTAAACAGGTCTCGTTCTTGCGGTAGTAGGTTCTGCATAGACTAAGTTCATTATAGCTGTAATGCACTTAGGAGTCCGATTTACGTCTCCCTGTTTTCTATACGTATTCAAACTACTAATCTTGATTTGAAAATTGACTACTATCTAAATTTTTGGAGAATATATTTTTTATGTGTGAGTGTGAATTGCTCTTATACCACTTAGTCAACGAACTGATAATATTATTTCTAAGTATCATTAAAATTACACATACGTACATAATAATTGTTTTGAGAGGAATAAGATATCCTTGTATTTCTTTGATACGGATAGCGTTGTATATCTGTATATCTATATTTTAAGGTATATAAACAGATGCGCCGAGGTTTTACAATTCCTAAAATCCTTGTTGGACTGTTTGCCATACTTTTTCTTTTCGTCCCACTAAATGTTTTGTTTATAGTTTGTAAGTAACAGTGAACATTTTGAAGAGTTTCAATTCTTATATATCCTACATATGGATATAAATCGAAAGAGTTTGTAAGTTTTCTTTGAACGCGCCAATCTCAGGAAATACTGGTTCGTATTGAAACAATATTTTCTCTTTGGGTGGTGTGTCTTCATCTATCAACAAAAACAGTATTCAGAATCATGCTATTATCAATATGATTGGAGAATTGATGAAAAATATAAATTGCGGGGATAGGTTTGTCTTGAGAAATTTATGCGAGTATGTATTTGTCAATACCACTGAAGGCATACAGTCCCAAGATGCTGGATGGATTGCAACGCAGAAAGTACAGGAAGCTGATTAAAATTATAATTGATTTACGTATATTAACATATATTATAACTTTGTTCTTGTGGTTACTTTTAATAGATTATAAACATGCATTAACAAAACACTGAGTTTTCCGATAATTAATTTGAATATATACACCACTGTATGTGTCTGTTTAGTTGAGTCAAGGGGTTCAATGTATAGGATCACCTATTTTGGTAACATCAGTTACCAACAACAATGGGTATGTAACATAAACTTACACTCTCCTTCTGAATAAAAATACTAAAAATAATAATACATATGACTTTTCTTTGAACTTTATTAAATTTTTTCAAAATTTTTCAAAATTTGACAAACCTTTTTGTCATATAAAATGCAAAACTCTGACGCATTATGCTTTTTCAGATGAGCAACTCCAATAATCTAGCCTCTGCTTATCAGATAGGAGAGTTTCAATAAATAATTCTCCTTTAATCTAGTCAATAGGATGTTATACCCCTAGGTATATTTCAGACATCATCATCACAAGTTATCACACAACGCCACAAGACATAAATCATCAAAAGGTTACTACTATTTGAAGAGATCAAACTGTTAATTAGATTTTTTGTTGAATTATTTTTTTGAATTTTAAAACTTAAAATTTTGTAAATACTTCTAATTTCTATATAATAACAATATTGAAATAAAACTTATGCCATATAGTGTATCACTAAGATGTAACTACGCCTGCATAATCAATGTGTCACTGTCTAGTGTTAATTTGTTGGTGAATATTTGAACACCACTTTAACTAGACAAAGTTCATTAAGAATTATAATTGAGGCAACTTAATTATAGAAGCCTCAATTATATTATCAGATGCCTTCTTTAATTTGCATACTTTGGGTACAGCAATTAACCTGATTATTGCCATAATTCTCTACATCATCAAACTAATCATCCGTTTGTGCTCTTCTTCGCCTAGAATACCCAAAATCTTCCAATGTATGCATTGTTTCAACTCAGTACTATTAAACAGTGGTAAGTTACAAAATTTAGATACTTTGAAATATATATTTATTGAAGTATAATGTATATAATATAATTTTATGTAATATTTAATTTATAAATTGCTTACATATAAAAATTACAAGACTAATTAATAACAATCTCTATGTTTATATATTTAAATAACAAAACTTTCGTTGTCTCATACCTGTATTGTCTGCTGAAGATGAAATTCGAGCGAAGCAGGCAACAAATACGAAAACTTTTAATTTCAACGACATTTTTCTCCACCTCTCAAGTTCTTCCATAGCACAAAACTATTCACAATTGTTGAACTTCTCGGGCACATTATTCATTTTAAATCATTATTAACTGAATGAAGACACACTTATATTTTTAAAGTAAAAAAAGTTCATGTTTTAAGCGTTGCTATGCTTGAAATTCACCACAACAAAAGGATACGGTAGTACCTGTAGGATTACCATTTGCCAACAAAGTACAAAAGTTCACTCAACTTTATAATATGCCCTATAAAGCAGTTAACTTTACCTAAATAACATCGGTCCATATTAAATTCACCAAAAAAACCACTTCAGTCATATTTAAACACACTGGGAAGTATACGAATTTCTTTAAAAAAAAATTTAAAGTTCGAAAGTTTCAATAACTTTATTTCGCAATCTCTGAAGGACGCTCCAAACTCTATAGTTGAGACAAAACACAACCGCGTATTTCAATAGCTGTTGCAGACTCGGTCAGTGACGAAGTTCACTTCGAAGTTTGGTCTGTCAACTATGCTCCGCCTTCAGACCACAGAGTGTCCTAGTCTTTTTGTTATAGATAATAAAAAAAATAGATTGCTAGTCCCTTTCGCCATATTTAAAAAAAGATTGTATAATGCCAAACATATATAAATCCTAGGTAGACTAAGTTGGTGTGGTTGAGTCTGCATGTTACTGTATTAAGCGAAATAAAACATTACATTTCACGTGCATGACATGAAAATAGCGGATGATTGGATAGTGCATTTGTGCGCTTTTACTTGGATCAACGGCAAGCCAAAACGTCAATTTAATATCTGTTAGCATAATCCAAGAACTTGAAACGTCATGTTATTGTGAAATGAATTAGCATTTAATATATATTATTCTTTACAGGATGCTGAGACTCAGAATGTAATGTGACGTGACGTGAGTGATTGGGAAAAGATATTCCCAATCACTCACGAAAAAAAGGTATCTTATATTTACAATAGTACTGTATGTTTGTTGTCTATCTAAAATCTGTGTACCCTTCGATGATAAATTTTAGTATGGTATAATGAGTAAGAATACAATATAATCGTTGGCTGGTCCTTAATGAACGTAACAGGCCATCGAGAGGTTTAATAACTGTTTATATCTGTGAAAAATGCACACAGCATTGAATCTATGGTTTATTCCATAACCTGAGCTGGCAACATCCTCTTGTATTTTGAGTTTTGACATCTTGACATTGACAATACATGATCACAATTGCCAAAATATTTCTTTTTCAGCTAGCCTGTCATTACGGAAAGTTGCGGCGGGTTTTAAATCCTAGGTAATCATCGTTTTATTAGAAATATATGAGTATAATAATTAATATTTCATGTATTTAATGGTTACTTTGTGTAATGGGAGTAATATTTTGACTTAAACATAGTGTGATATCCATAAAGTGTCTTGGTGTATTATTGTTTAGCCTACGGTATTACGAGGTTATAGTACATGTATTCAGTGGTTATTATAATAAATGTTTTAAATCTTTACAGCCATGGTGCGAATGAACGTATTGAGTGATGCTCTCAAATCAATTCACAATGCCGAAAAGCGAGGCAAAAGACAAGTGCTTATCCGCCCTTGTTCGAAAGTTATTGTGAAGTTCCTTACTGTGATGATGAAGCATGGTTACATTGGGGAATTCGAAATTGTAGATGATCACAGAGCAGGCAAAATCGTCGTCAACTTGACAGGCAGATTAAACAAATGCGGAGTTATTTCACCAAGATTTGATGTACCGATCAATGATATAGAAAGGTGGACTAACTTATTGCCCTCTCGACAATTTGGGTAAGTTTTACGTTATTTCAGATAATTTTTTAACACATTGTATATTCCCACCACCAGGATCTTGCTATTTTTGAGTTGTGATAGTTTTCCATGTAATGGTTATTTTATTGAACTAGTAGTTTATACATCTACTGCAAAGAGACATAAATGTAAAGCATTCTTGGGAAACAGGGTATTATTTCAAATGCAAATATATATCATGTAACCTCTTTCTTAAGCTACATAAGGGCTTACTTGAGGTGTTGTAGATTAAGATAGTGTCAACATTGAAGAGTTTACTAGTCATTAAACATAACCATTTTCAAATAACTGGAGGAATATAAAATTTATTTGTGCAAATGTAATATGCATAAATGCAAATGTAATACCTGTACTTTATTCAAAATGTTTATTGAAATTTTACGCACGACTACCGCGAATCACCAATAGTTCTTGTTGGTTGTTATTTGATATGTTGTGCAAAATCATCTCACAATAGTTTATTTTGATGTTAACCTATAGTAAACATTGTTAAAGCTATTGTGTACAATTTTGTTTCAATCATAGAATGATTGCTAAACTAAATAAAAGCCATTCAACTGTACACCTGGAGTCAAATGAGAAGTTTTGATGTGTTTCTAAGAGAGAAACCAAATTTATCAAATCATATGGTTTAAATTATAGTATATATTCAAGTAAATCCAAATTACTCAAAATTATGGATTTGCTTTGCGGTTTAAAATGTAGTAGCTTAATTATAAATGAGCTTTGATTTAAATTAAACAATCATTAAATCATGTTTTAACTTTAAAACATACAAAAATAAGTTTGAGTGGTGAATAACAAAGTAATATATGAATATCATGAGTTTGAAAATAATTGTGTATGTTTTACAAATATGGTTTAATATTTTTTCTATTATTTTACAGATACTTAGTGCTTACAACCAGTGGAGGTATCATGGACCATGAAGAAGCCAGAAGAAAACATCTTGGAGGCAAAATATTAGGTTTCTTCTTCTAATCTAATATACATTAAAAATTTATTCTGTTTTATTTTTCTCTACTTGCAATATACTGTAGCTATATTCTACAGCAGGAGAAATCTCCATGATGGGCATATATTATTATTATTTGATGTTGCTATCTGCATTAGTCTTTTGACTACTTGATTGGATTGTGACTTATGAAAGTACTAGCGAAACCGTCTCGGCTTCGCACTGGTGCAATGCTGACACTAAATAGTAAATACACTACAGAAAAATTAACGCGGCCGGTACCGCCGCAAACGCTACGTCCCGCAATTTTTAAATCAGTAATATCTTCGAAAATATTCACTTAAATCATACGGTGTAAAGGGCCATATAGATCTATATTGAATGAACAATGTATTCAAGGTATTTAATTGGTTAAAATCGCTTCGAATATTTGTCGTAAAAAGTAAATAACAAAAAAAAGTTATTGTGGGTTATCAATAGAGATACCATCACGGACTTTTCTGTAGACCTTTTCAATGTGTACAATACTTAGTACATTATTTTGATTAAACTCGTAGGGTTCAGCCTGCGTTTGCAATGTAAGCGGAATAAACGCGACATCACCTTAGAAACCTCAAAAATACAACAGTACTTCTCTACTATTTAATGGATATTATTACACATATAAACCTTCCTCTTGAATCACTCTATCTATTAAAAAAAACCGCATCCGTTGCGTAGTTTCAAAGATTTAAGCATACAAAGGGACAGAGAAAGCGACTTTAGTAGTGATTATTACAACTTAAGTTCAACTAGAGTAATCAAAATAATTAGCATAAAAATCGTGAGACAGGCCTGTATTAAAATAAAGGACAAAATCATGTAACACTGTAATATGATGCTACCAAACTACCCCCAATCATATCTTTTGGATAGAGATCATAGATAACTCATTCCATGTGGGTAGAAAATGCTAAATAGAAAATCCAATATTTGAAATCTCCAGGAATGAACTTAGTAAAAGTACTAATTTAGTTCAAGCCTTTAAATTACTCTTAGTCAAAAAAAGAAGATCAGTCTCGGGCAAATGGCGAGTCCTGCTCTCCACTTTTTTGTCACTCAACAGAAAAAATTGGAAGTAGTTAAACCATAACTCTGGTGCGGGATAGAGGTCCTGTACACACTAAAAAAAAAAAAAAAAAAAAGGACGCCCAAGCGCCCGGGGGGGGGGGGGGGGGGCGCCGCCCCCCCCCCCCCCCCCCCCCCCCCCCCCCCCCCCCCCCCCCCCCCCCCCCCCCCCCCCCCCCCCCCCCCCCCCCCCCCCCCCCCCCCCCCCCCGCCCCGGCGCCCGGCGCGGGCGCGCGGGCGCGGGCCCCCGCCCCGCGCCGGCGCCGCGGCCCCCCCCCCCCCCCCCCCCCCCCCCCCCCCCCCCCCCCCCCCCCCCCCCCCCCCCCCCCCCCCGGGCGGGGGGGGGGGGCGGCGCCCCCCCCCCCCCCCCCCCCCCCCCCCCCCCCGGCGCGGCGCGGGGGGGGGGGGGCCGGCCCCGCGGGGGGGGCGCGGGGGCGCCCCCCCCCCCCCCCCCCCCCCCCCCCCCCCCCCCCCCCCCCCCCCCCGGGCGGGGGGGGGGCGGGGGGGGGGGGGGGGGGGGGGGGGGGCGCCCCCCCGGCCGCCCCCCGCCCCCCCGCGGGGGGGGGGGGGGGGCCCCCCCCCCCCCCCCCCCCCCCCCCCCCCCCCCCCCCCCCCCCCCCCCCCCCCCCCCCCCCCCGCCGCGCGGGGGGGGGGGGGGGGGGAGACGCCGCCCCGCCGCAGGAGAGGGGCGGGGGGGGGGGGGGGGGGGGGGGGGGGGGGGCGGGGCGGGGGGGCGGGGGGGGGGGGGGGGGGCGGGCCCCCCCCCCCCCCCCCCCCCCCCCCCCGCGGGCGGGGGGGGGGGGGGGGGGGGGGGGGGGGGGGGGGGGGGGGGGGGGGGCGCGCGCGCGGCGGGCCGCCGCCCCCCCCCCGCCCCCCCCCCCCCCCCCCCCCCCCCCCCCCCCCCCCCCCCCCCCCCCCCCCCCACCACAAAGGAGGGGGGGGGGGGGGGGGGGGGGGCGGGGCCCGCCCCGCGCCGCGGCGGGGGGGGGGGGGGGGGGGCGCCCCCCCCCCCCCCCCCCCCCCCCCCCCCCCCCCCCCCCCCCCGGGGGGGGGGGGGGGGGGGGGGGGGGGGGGCGCGCGGGGGGGGGGGGGGGGGCGGCGGCCGCGGCCCCCCCCCCGCGGGGGGGGGGGGGGGGGGGGGGGGCGGGGGGGGGGGGGGGCCCCCCCCCCCCCCCCCCCCCCCGCGGGGGGGGGGGGGGGGGGGGGGGGGGGGGGGGGGGGGGGGGGGGGGGGGGGGGGGGGGGGCGCGCCCCCCCCCCGCGGGCGCGGGGGGGGGGGGGGGGGGGGGGGGGGGGGGGGGGGGGGGGGGGGGGGGGGGGGGGGGGGGGGGGGGGGGGGGGGGGGCGGGGGGGGGGGGCGGGCCCCGGCGCGCGGCCCCCCCCCGGGGCGCCCCCGCGGCGCGGCGGCGCCGCGGGCCCGCCCGCCCCCCGCGGGGGGGGGGGGGGGGGGGGGGGGGGGGGGGGGGGGGGGGGGGGGCGGCCCCCCCCCCGCGGCGGGGGGGGGGGGGGGGGGGCGCCGCCGCCGCCCCCCCCCCCCCCCCCCCCCCCCCCCCCCCCCCCGGGGGGGGGGGGGGGGGGGGGGGGGGGGGGGGGGGGGGGGGGGGGGGGGGGGGGGGGGGGGGGGGGGGGGGGGGGGGGGGGGGGGGGGGGGGGGGGGGGGGGGGGGGGGGGCGCCCCCCCCCCCCCCCCGCCGCGCGGGGGGGGGGGGCGGCGCCCGGGGGGCGCGGGGGCGGGCGGGCGGCGGGGGGGGGGCGGCCGCCCCGGCGGGCGCGGGGCGGCGCCGCGCGCCCCGGGGGGGGCGGGGGGGGGGGGGGGGGGGGGGCGCCGGCCCCCCCCCCCGCCCCCCCGGGGGGGGGGGGGGGGGGGGGGGGCCGGGGGGGGGGGGGGGGGGGGGGGGGGGGGGGGGGGGGGGGGGGGGGGGGGGGCCCCGGGGGGGGGGGGGGGGGGGGGGGGGGGGGGGGGGGCCGGGGCCCCCGCGCCGGGGCCCGGGCCCCGCCCCCCGCCCGCGGGGGGGGGGGGGGGGGGGGCCCCCCCCCCCCCCCCCGGGGCGGGGGCGGGGGGGGGCGCGGCGCCGCCCCCCCCCCCCCCCCCCCCCCCCCCCCCCCACAAAAAAAGGGGGGGGGGGGGGGGGGGGGGGGGGGGGGGGACCCCCCCCCCCCCCCGGGGGGGGGGGGGGGGGGGGGGGCGGGGGGGCGGGGGGGGGGGGGGGGGGGGGGGGGGGGGGGGGGGGGGCCCCCCCGCCCCCCCCGGGGGGGGGGGGGGGGGGGGGCCCCCCCCCCCCCCCCCCCCCCCCCCCCCCCCCCCCCCCCCCCCCCCGGGGGGGGGGGGGGGGGGGGGGGGGGGGGGGGGGGGGGGGGGGGGGGGGGGGGGGGGGGGGGGGAGGAGACCACCCCAAAAAAAAAAGGGGGGGGGACCCCCCCCCCCCGCGGGGGGGGGGGGGGGGGGGGGGGGGGGGGCCCCCCCCCCCTTTTTAAGGACCCCCCCCCCCGCGGCGGCGGGGGGGGGGCGGGGGGGGGGGGGGGGGCCCCCCCCGGGGGGGGGGGGGGGGGGGGGCGGGGGGGGGGGGGGGGGGGGGGGGGGGGGGGGGGGGGGGGGGGGGGGGGGGGGGGGGGGGGGCCCCCCCCCCCCCGGGGGGGGGGGGGGGGGGGGGGGGGGGGGGGGGGGGGGGGGGGGGGGGGGGGGGGGGGGGGGGGGGGGGGGGGGGGGGGGGGGGGGGGGGGGGGGGGGGGGGGGGGGGGGGGCCCCGGCCGGGGCGGGGGGGGGGGGGGGGGGGGGGGCGGCGCGCCCGGCCCCCCCCCCCTCCCCCCCCCCATAAGGGGGGGGGGGGGGGGGGGGGGGGGGGGCCCCCCCCCCCCCCCCCCCCCCCCCCCCCCCCTTTTTTCTGGGGGGGGGGGGGGGGGGGGGGGGGTTTTTTTGGGGGGGGGGGGGGGGGGGGGGGGGGGGGGGGGGCGCCGCCCCCCCCCCCCCCCCCCCCCCCCCGGGGGGGGGGGGGGGGGGGGGGGGGGGGGGGGGGGGGGGGTTTTTTTTTTTTGGGGGGGAAAAAAAAAATTTTTTTGGGGGGGGGGGGGGGGGGGGGCCCCCCCCCCCCCCCCCCCGGGGGGGGGGGGGGGCCCCCCCGGCCCCCCCCCCCCCCCCCCCCGGGGGGGGGGGGGGCCCCCCCCCCCCCCGGCCGGCGGGGGGGGGGGGGGGGGGGGCCCCCCCCCCCCCCCGGGGGGGCCGGGTTTTTTTTTTTTTCCCCCCCCCCCCCCCCCCCCGGGGGGGGGGGGGCCCCCCCCCCCCCCCCCGGGGGCCCCCCCCCCGGGGGGGGGGCCCCCCCGGGAAACCCCCCCCCCCGCACACACTACAGTCTGATAATTCTTGGAGAAGCATCATAGTAGCAACGCAAATATCTTGCATATTATGTGGACTATGAAAATGCTCAAACAATAAATTACATCAAACAAACAATGAAAGCATCTCACCTTAAAGAGATCGGCGTGCCACTCAAAATAACAACTCAGTAGTTAAGAGTTACACCACTTCAAATACAAGTCCAAATAAAATGAAAATATATCCACAACTATTGGCCACAACCACTCGTTATTACAAAATGGCACAAGGGCTGCTTGGTGATCCACTTGCGATGGATTTGGTTACGGCTGCGGCTGTATACAAGGTACTACTAAAAATTTTATGAGTCTACCGCCACAAATTTATTAAAAATAAAATACAACAAAATCTGGCAGGCTCGGTGGACGTCTTGGACATGCCAATTGAATCTCTGTGTGTCTTCTCTTCTATTTAGCAGCTAGCTTTTTCATCGTGGTTTGCAGTTGCTGGCAAAAGACATCCTTTTTAATCGTTTGGCCAGATTTAAGAAAGCAAACGATGATGATACCAGCTCTAGTTCACCAAACGCTTACAAGTTTCTTTTTTAATTAAAAAATATTTTTTTAATTTAGCCAGCCAAATCTTATTCGGTTTCAAACGTTTTGTGAAACCGCCGCCATACACCGTTAATCCTTCCGAGCCGTTTCTGTAAATAATGAGATATTTCAAGTATTTTATTTTGTGTAAACTGAGTGACTCAAATAAAAACCAAAAGAAGAAAAAACAAGCTAATTAAAGTCGACAAACACATTTAAACTGATATAAAGATCAAAGTGGCCAGTACGACAAAACCCCAATTTCATATGAATTTTCATTGTAAACCTTATTGTAAATCTTATTTTAAATAAATAGCGCCTTAGAAAAAATTCGTTTAACGCTGACAAGAGTTTTGTATAATAATTACATATTTGCTAGAAAAAATTAATCGTCGGTTTTTAAGAATCATAAATGTAGTCACAAAATGTTGACATTGATCTAGGAATGTTCAATACACGAATAAATTGCTCATTGTGGACAAACGCTAGTCTATCTTCGAATTAAACAAATTTTAAAACGCATGAAAATTTACCGGATATCATTAATAACATATATAAGTTATACACTTCTGTATTATTTATAATTAGAATTAATAACATAATGATTCTGTACCCGAGTAGAAAACGCAGAGAATTTTTTGTTCAATAAAACAACATACAATAAAGAAAATGGTCATTTGGTTGAAATAATTAAGACTCATTAATTAATAATAATCACTAATATTTTTGAAATATAACTACCACTTTCAACTAATCAGTGATTAGTGGTTTCATTGAATGAATGCATTCTCTAGCGGTAATCGAGGCAGCACGGCGAGGGACGCGAGGATCGAGGACGGTCGACATTCTAGTCGTCAGCCGCCACCCAATACCACAGTACCCCGCCATTCTCGAGTTGCACGCCGTACGCAATATACTACGCTCAAGAGTTGTCGCACGAAAATGTATTACGCGTCTTTAATGTGCTAAAGTTTTGTGTGTGTTCGTGTCCCGTAATATAAAAATACTTTTTTCATTTACAAAATTTGAAGAAAAATAATGATGGCTCCCGAGACAGTGGTAACAGTCGATGGCAGTAATAAACCCTCAAACCAAGCGGCGTCGCCGCAACAGCAGCAAGGCGGCGCATTGGACTGGATCAAAATTGACGTAGAATACTTTAAATCAACACCGGGATTATTAAAAGTTATTGAATTGGTAAGTTTATACTTTGCTTATTTAAAATTAGCTTCATTTTATTTCACCTTTTATTAGCGCATGCTTCCACTTTTCTCAATATTTTAATACCCATGAGAACACAGCATGTGTTAATTCTTATTTATAATCTTTGCAAGTGGCATTGCGCAGTTTGTAAGACTTGACAAATAGGTAGTTATATTGTTTGTTGGGCGAACCTACCTGACGAATGTCCTTCGTTTGTGTCTAGTTAGCAGTTCTGTAACCGGTGCTTAGTAGGTATCTTACCAATATAACGTCACCTACATCAAACTAGTAATCGAGGTCACGTGAAAAATATCTTCGGCTTTGAAAAGAAAGTCTTATGGTCACATAAGACTTTCTTTTGAGAGCTGTGATATTGTAAACATACATACAAAATAACTTAGGAAAATTGTTTATTTATTAAGACTAGAGTATGCGTTGGTAGTTTGCAGGCTTATAAATAAGAATGACGTCTTATTTGTTAATTCATGACACTATAAGTTACAAGTGATAAAATGTATTTTTAATTTAAGTTTAGATGAGGAAGATTCCGTCGGAACTTCAGTATTATTCGATGATAAATAATGCATAAAATTGTTCTCTTATGGTATATTTCGTGGGTGGATTTTAACTACTAGGTGCTGTGACGAGATGAATGTTGACATCATCAACGAATGTGCACTTGCACTGCTGATGATTACTCATAGTAAAGATTGTGTTTAACCTGATGTCCAACAAACTGAATACATCTGATGCAGAAATCTGTCAGTACCATGACCATAATAAAGTTTTATTTTAATTTCATCACGTCTGTTATCTAATGATTCATAATAATTTAGTCACGAATATTCTAACAGGTCGACCTTGAAGTTATATTATCTTGTTCTGCGTAAGGTATTTACGAATATCTCAGGTATTTCAGGATAAATTGATAGAAAGGTACCTTAAAGATTAATCGACTTAAACAGTGTTTCGCAATTCCACCGTACATAGATAATTATTTTTATTTAATGTGTCAATTAAGATTCATTAATTTTAAAGTTACTCAATCAAATTACTTAATTTCACTTTAAGTAAGAAATGGTTGTATTTTCTAATGATTATAACGATACGGTAGTATTTTTGTTTACGGTAAAATATTATTCAGCCGTTACGCAAATTCTTCAAAAAAAAGTCTTAAAAATAATGTGATCTCGATATTATATTTAACCTCATATATCTTTAACTCAAAAATTAATTTAACAATATATCCAATGTACGAAATGAAGTGTTGGGTACACTCATTTATACAACTTTTAGTCTCCCTTATACCGTGACATTTATAGTGCATATCGCTGAGGTCGTATCATAAGTTTACTTTGATTTTTTTTGTAATTATAATTGAGGTTATATTAAATAATTACTTATTTCACCTCCTGCTTAAAGGTCACATTTAAAAACTAATTGGTAGAAGAGTGAAAACATTGACCCCTAACCCGAGTAATATCGCCCACGCTCTAGTACGATCAAATCTTGATAAATATGCTTGTAATATTTTTAATTTGTGTACGGGAATGTTTTTCAGTTCAATAGAGTCATTTAGATTCAATTAATTTTTACCTAACAACGTCAAACGTGTTTCTTTATTGTTACCAATAATGTTTAAATTAGACATTAACTTTCAAGAATTTCTGATTTGCCTTATCGATATTCGATAACAAATCGATTGTTTCACATCAAGCATTCAACAACCGCTGCAGCTGGGTCTCATAATATTCCTTTTCTTAATAGAATATGCCCCATGATTTAGTTTTAGTTTTTAACAACAAAACTAGTCGTTTAATTTGTTGTTACAATATTGAAACTTTTTAAAACCTGCTCTACCCAGGCCAGCCTAAAATAATTATCAGTGAAACACTTTGCTATTAAACATTATCTTTAGTTTATACTTAAACATGACTCAACAACCGAATATCTGATAAAAATACGTGTTGTTTATACACTTCAGTATGTTATTAAATGTTTTTGCAAGTTGCCATTTTCGCGGCAAAATTCAATGAGAGAGAAAGTGATGCCGGTTAATTGCGTAAATGCATAACGACCATTTCAAAAATGGTGAAATCTGTTCGAAATTTTGATATTTTTTTAAGTGAATGCTTTTTTTTATTAAATGCATAAACGTCTGTGAGTTGCATAGAATTATAAAAACTAGAAGATGCGATTTACATTTCTCTACCGTATTAATGAATTTCTAAATAATCAATACATTTTAGAAGAATAACAAATGGCATTATCTCTTTCCTTGCTCAAGTACATCATTCAACAGTTTGTATGTTCTCCATGGTTTCACCCAAATATGCGCATATGTTCCTACTTAAGCATTAGTTGTTACCATATTAACATAATATATTTATTAAGTGTATACGGATGGGACCTTATTGTAATGTAACTCACATGACGGACAGTAATATTATATTACTGTCCGTCATGTGAGCGTTTATTATTAAAGAATATTGATTTATATAATAGGCATACATACAAGCACACATTTCCATACTTATACACGACATAAGAAATTATAGAAAAGCTTAAGGGCTATTTTTTTAATGAAATACTTATAAAAGTAATTCAAAGAGAAAGACTTTAAAGACGTTGACCTCCATGCCCAATTTAATGTTTGTAGTAAATGTTATGAGAACAAATGTACGAGAGCTCTAAAAGCTTCCTAATCCGCACCAGCGCCTACACAACAATTTTTTTCTTTCTTTGTCACCTTCATTTATAGATTATCATAACTATTAGTAAAATACTGGTTCTTTTAAAGAAGCTATTTTACTTTAATGTATTGATATACAGGCGCACATAGCTTTACGTATCAGGTGGGTGAAAGCTGGTATCAAAATGAAAGTAGTTCTGGCGAAGGCTGGCCCAACGGCGACGCATGCGTCGGTTGATGTTGACACGATTGGCCGGTATTTCTTGACGTTTCTCATCATTTCACTTTTCGTACATATAAGTGGACATCATGTGGCCTGCTTAGAAATTTCTATACATTTTACAGGTATTGCAACCTATAAATTTGTAATTCAACAAAGTGAGCAAGATTTCACGAGAATCTGAAATGAAATTTTTGCCACACTTAAGTATATTTAAACAACTAAACAGTATGTTAAAATTATCAATATATATCGCGTGACTTAATTATGAACTCGGACTTAATTAATAAATGTTTTTTATCTTTAAAAAATCGTTTAGTTTTTGTATTACCATCTCCAAGAATGTTCGAGTTATCGAAGCGTGTAAAGAGAAACGTAAAATACTAATTACACAGACAATAACACTAACAGGTATTACTAGGTTAGCAATACTATTTCCTAATCGCCATTCTTTAATGGTTCTTGCACGTGTCGTTATTCGTCGAGAGTCTTGGAATTGGTTCTTGGCAAAAATGTAGAATGAACGTCCTCGAAACGAATCGATAATCGAATGAAAGAACTCTTAGGGAATTTTCGATTCGATTCGAGTACACAATCCAACACACTGTAAATGATCCTTGCATTATGAGATATCAAACATTGGGACGAAACATTCAACTTTGAAAAACAAACAAATCTTCAATCGTATGAAAACCCTTCTGACGTTTAATGGGTCATTCTTACTTTAAAGAATACGAAATCCACGAAGGCGACTTTATAGAGAAAACTATAGGAAGTTTTTTGACATAAAAGTCATTTAACGTTGTACATTCGAAAGTGGTGTATGTAGTGTAAGGAATATTAAATAGAATCAGCTGTTTTAACTAGTTTTTTTTACATAGAAACACTACAGACATTTTAAAACTACATAAATATTACTCGCATAGCCTGTGGTGATGAGCTGTTTTAAAAGAAGTTCATAAATTACATATGCAGTCTGTCCCGTTTGGGTAAGTGGATTAATTTAACAACGAGCTATTAAATAATTAGTTAGAATAGAACTTTGTGTCACGCACGATTTTGTGCGTTAACACTGGCTTATATTTAGGTTCTTACAGCATCAGATATTTTTAGACTCTGTTGTCTTTATTACAGTATCTAGGCTGAATTTGTGCTTTTTGATTCAACTAGTTATTTGAACTTTTAATATTTATGAAGATATTTTTTATATGTTTTCATAATAATGACGATTTTTTATATTCAATTTTACCAGATGTCTGATATATAAATAGATCTCAAAAACTTCCGAGTTGAAAAAGAAAGTTTCGACGTGTCAGGTGGTTGTTGTCAAATTCTTGTTCAGAGGATAATAGATGGATAGGAGAATTAGTTTGTCATAATATGAGTACTTAAACATAGTACCTACAGGAAGATCAAGGATACAACACACCGAGATATGCCTTCTTTTGGCCAATTTCAAGACAAATATAAGTAATCATCCGATTACCTTATTACTTTTTATTTGTTCAAAAGATGGTCAAAAATCAAGATATCCACTCCCTCAAAAGGTTTCCGATTCGTCAGTTTTAGCGTAGGTTTAAACTATGATGACTACTCCTTAGTCATTCATAGTCATATTAAAAAGGTTAAGCCATGACTTCTGATCTCTTAATTAACAATTACCGTTGCTAGGCCACTTAACATCAAAAAGGATGTGAAAATGTCTTATTTAAGCTACATAGTTTCAAAATAGGCCCATGAACTCATTAAAGTATTTAAACAATAGACAAATACGTATGGAAGGTCTCATGAGGATAATTTATTTTTCTTGGCTGAAGACGCTAAACGTACTCACTGATAGACATTTAGAACAATATCATGTAAAATTCAATAGAAATCTTGTTATTTTAATGTTATAAAGAAGAAATAAACTTTTTCTTAAACATTTTTACTGCAATTTAAAAAGTTGATGCACCGCGTGGATTGTTCAATAACACGGTTTTTAAGCGATCATTTTCAAATTTAAATAAAAGAGATCAGTAGGACTATTCAGAGTTCCGCGACTAAGTTTATTTTTATTTTTAAGCTTATTGTTATATAAAATATTATTAATACATAAAATTCCTATAAGCATTTATCAATCTACTCACTTAAACTAATGACTTAATTCTTAAAAATATAAATATTTTACAATAACACATAACATATAAGAATAGTTAAAAATCAAATAGCACGCAGAACATTTTATTAAAGTCACCTACCGAATTTAGTAGAACCGCCTCTTGTTTCCGCTCTAACTATTTAAGTTATTGTGAATTCGGATCAACAATTTTTATTAAACGCAAACATTCATGTTCAACGTAAAACAATAAAATCACTAATTACGAGTTACATTACATATTACATTAAAATACAAAATTTGTTTTTTACGATCAAATTCTTAACATTAACGGGTAAGCGGAATTCTGAATAAACCTGCTCTGCGCTTCTGTGACAAGAGTAATATGAACTTTTATATCTTATAAAATGGTAATCCAGTTCGTGTTTTGTATACATACATTCGTACCTAAATTCATTGTATACCTAAGTATTGAATGTACCAAGGTCACGTCGCGATTGTACACGACATTCGAGCCGATACTACTAACAAATTCTCGAAGTCACGTAAACCAAGTGTTAAAACTTGGTTGATATTAACACAAATATCGATGGTAAATATATAATGTTAATATATTTCAATGGACCTATTATGATTATATAAATATTAATTTAAATGAAGATTATAGTCATAATAATAAAAATATTGCATTAGGATGTTGTTTACATATCTTTTTGACTGGATAAAACTTAGACATAGTCTTCGTGATGCAATACTATTGTTATTTTGCTGGTAGGTATATTCAGTAACCATATGAATGCGCAGTCACATGGCAAATAAATGATCTTTGTTACTTTGGGCAAAAACTCTTCGCGTTTAATTTCCATGACATGGGAATTACCACGAATTATTTGATATTAATTAAAAATAGATCGCGGTAATTCATACATTTCATTAATTAAAAATGAAATTTTCCTAAACACTAACATACGAAGACATATTGTCCAAATAAACAAAAGTGATTCATAATTGGAGCTGCCAGACATACTGCTGAAAAATAACTTTCTTTAAAACTGTAATATAAACAAGCTTTTGTTCAAATATTTTATAATACAATATACGAAACTATCTGGTTGCATGTAGGCGACGAAATATGTGATTTGTAATGGTCCAAGGTGGGTAACATCCAATTTTGGTGGGCAGTAGGTTGCTATATATAAAAATTAGAATTGAAATCAATGAAAATATTAACCAAGTTCCGAATGAATAGTGACAGCTATATAGTGCAACGAGGCTTTTTGTGCAAAGCTATAAGTTAGTCCTGTACCGTTTTTCAAGCTACCTCACACACCACAGCTTTAAAACCGCATAATTCCGTTAACTTTTGTGTATATGTAGTATACATATGTCGAAAAAAAAAATTATTCAACAGCTACATTACTTCTTTATTCTATCAGTAATAATTCGCGAAATATAAAGGAGTACTTCAAATGGTGAATAAGCATGAATATTCACTGACAACATTTACGTTTAGCGCAATTTAAAGAGATCTAAGTGTGTCTAATGTTCTTAGGAACGTATCATTGTAAATACAACCTCAATAGTAAATGCCACGGTAGACTGGTTAAATGTATACAATAAGATTTCATACTGAGCCATTTGTGTTATGTTGCTATGGGGAACAGCTGCAACTGAGGTGTGGTAACGGGAAGCGCATATTGACTCAGGTCATTGACAGTAAAACTATTTGTAGAGCAACTTAACTGACCGACATTTTGTGAATCTAAAAACCCTACCAAGGAGCTATTATCGTAACACAAGGTACACTCTCAGCTTAAAATTTCCTATGTAATAAAATTATTTCAAAACTATTACTAGCATTTGCTTATATTTAAAAGGGCCTATTTTGTCATATTACCTTAGTATAATTTTACAGTCAAATATACGTAACAAAATATTATTTTACATGTACGGCCTAATGTTGATTAATCAGAGCGTTACTTTTGAGCTCAGTTTGTATAATCGGTATTGAGTTAAATATCCAGAAACAATTTTTGTAGCGTTTGAAATAAAAAGGATTTCCAAGTAAATACATGGAATAGAAACTCGTAGTGACTAGTATTTAAATAAACAAACAAAGGGTTTGTGAAAGGTCACATCGGCGGATGAGAAATTCACTGACCTCGAATATACAATATGATAATAGAATTTTATATTTCATTTATATTTGGGCGGTGCGCTGCGTGTTGATTACATAATTATAACGTGGGCAATGAAAGAAGTTGCCGAAATGTAAAATTCGAAATGATATTTCTTTAGGTTTGAAATATAGCCCAACTCAGACTTTTAAGCATAATCACTAGGCTGCGAGACGCAACTATTGGCGGGAACTTGTCCATAGCGTTAATGACGCCTCGAAAGTTTTGTCCACAGACTCTCGAAATATTTAGTCACGCTTTAGTCTATGCTTTTAATTTTCATACAAATTGCATATATACGAAAGAAGACTAATTCGTAGATATTTTACGTTATTAATCATGAACATTATTGGGCAGAGGAATATCTATAAAAAATGTATTTCCGGTGCATGTTAAAATAATGTAAACGTAGACTTTAATAATTACAAGTTCACTTTGAGATCAGCGTTCATAAAGTTTATAGAAAACGTAAAAAAGATTTTAGCGTCAGAAATGAGAAAATACGTTATCAATTCGCATGTTAGATACACTATCTAGACACGGATTAGTTATCATTCCATCGTGGTATAGGAAATCCGGTACTTGTTATTTAGAGCGAAATTTTAACATACGATTTGACTCTTTTATATGGAGGTGGGGTCCCATGTGAATGCGTGGCACTGTGGAGTACGCACTTTCACCGGCGTACGAGCCGCACACATGACATCGATTTTTGGCCTCCTTTACTTTAAACGTCTTTGTTGCATTTCCAAACGCATTAGTTTAAACGGCGTAGTGTCGAAATCGTTATTGCACTCCTAATTTGTATGAATACATTCTGTTTTATCTGTAGTTACACACGGACTACACATTACTGTAGCTGATAATTTCTCTGTGGTTTCTTGTGAATGTTGACTGAAATGAATTAAAAGGAAAATTAATGTTAATTTACTGTATTCATCAATTAAGTGATAATAGGGTATAAATAATTTCGGATTTGGGCGTTTGCCCGAGAATCTTTTACATACTAAGTTATCTAAATCCTGAACAATATGTACTCTAATTGTGTTAAGTCTTAAATATTCTTTTTAGGTATTTTTACTTCTTACCACAAAAATGCGTGTAATTTTCAAAGGTAAGGAGTAGGTACTTGTATCGCAGCATTCCTGTCATATCTATTATTGCTTCATCTAAAATGCTTATATTATTCAATAATATCAAATAGCAATAACGGCATTTTAGTTATGAATCCCGGGTTATTGTTGTCAAAAGTGAATAACACCTGTTTGCGAACATTACGACACGCAAGCCGCGTTTGTTCCGGCATAGACCATAACCGGTTGTATCGTTGGGGAGACTGCGTCGAAGTCCATTTACCTGGCCCCGTTGCCCCAGTACCTAGAATTTTACCGCTAACACTTCAATTAACTAAGCAAACTATTCATTTGTAATTATTAACCGCTATTTATTCACATTGCACAGTGTTTGTGTACATCTAAAATCTAAACACATTTTATTCCAAATTCAAATTCTTTTTTTAATATACATTCCCTCATGTTATTGAGTGTTATAAAGGTGATGTTCAAGGTTCAATCGATATATGTAGTTTTAAAGGGATAGCTTAAATCAATATTAATGTCTAGACTGGATATTGTCTAGACTGGTTGTGGTTTAAATCCGATTAGGAAATAGATATGAGGAATGAAGTGCAATAGCCACAAACACGACCGTATGTATACCTCTCCACTTGTTTTTTTTGATGATTCTGCTCCATGGCAATCGTTTCGTGGAAACAATAAGCCATTTCCTTGCCGTAACAACGGTATATGTATCATCGAGAATCATTATCAGAGAAAAATTCCTAGAATCTCCTACGTTTTGGGACAACTTATAATTATATTGGGGATGTCATTACTCTTAAATCGGGCATATCGAATTCCACCTTCACCACCGCCTAAGAAAATAGCCAGAAACAATTATTTATTTATATTTAATGTGTCAGGTTGTCTGGAAGAGATTGCTTGTTAGCGATACGGCCACCTTTTATTTATAGTGTTATACTAGTTTTTATTAAGTTGTTTTATTGTTACTTTTATTCCTTGTATATGGTGTATAAATAAAGTAATACTAAATAAATATTTTAGAAAATCTACGTTAGATTAGACTACCTTAACACGATGATAAAATATTTTTTGTATATGGGCACTATGTATTGCAATTTTATATACATTCTTTAATAATGACAAGGGTGATGTACTGTTTTCAATAACTGTTCTTTTAAAAATATTAACGGTTATTTTTTTAATTTTCAGATTATCGGCATAATATGCATGTCCCTGGGGACTCCGTACTCGTCGTCATGGTACGTGTTCGTAGCCGTGACGTCATTTATCACCACTCTCATGTGGAGTTTCGTGTACCTACTGAGTGTCAAGGACGCCCTGAAGATACCCATCAACTGGGTTTTATCTGTAAGTAATCCATACACTTTAAAAATGACTTGACTAATAGTCCAATATGGGGCACAGGGGGTCTACAATGCTTCGCCAGCGCGGTCTATATCATTTTAATGTAATAAATGATAATTATCGATTTCCATAACCAAATTTTATTGTTTCGTCCATGGAATCCAAATGTCTGAGTATTCCAATTTCAAAATTTGACAGATCATTGAGAGTCATTATAAATGTCCCATGTATTGTAATAATTAAAGATGTATCATACTTTTTGTTAAATTGCAAATTTGTTTTAAAAAAATTATGAAATAAATTCAACAAATACCGAAATTAATTCAAATATTTTATTTCTAATTCTATGTTCTAGTTCAACCAACTATCTAAAACCTAATTGGTTCGCAGTCGTTTATAATTGGAAAATTAATTAGTTCACACTAACACGCACCTACATGGCACCATTACAAAATTGATAAATAATTTAGCTAAAACATTTCTGACATCAATTACGTCACTTATTTCGTGTCTAACTTCACTTACTAGAGGAAATAAAAAAAAATTAATTGACGAACCATGAAAAATTTCCGACTTAAGACAATAGAGTCACTTTATTTTATTTTGTGTTTTCTTAAGATAACTGTCTTATTTTATAAACATACGAAACATGTTTACATTCGAAATTTAAATTTTCAGGAGCTGATAAGCACAGCTATAGAGACTCTTTTCTACCTGATTGCCTTTATCGTGATGTTTACATCTATATATGGAGCATATGGACGCAACGTTGCTGCGGCGGTAAGAGACCTATTATTAAATTTCATATAATATATATCATAAACGTCTAACGTATCTATTTCACATTAAAATCAAAATTATACACTCTACGACTAGTTAGTTTTTGTTAATACAAAAGATTTTAATAATCTTTATCAATTTAATGTTTATAAATGAATGCTATATTTAAAAGTATTGCTTCTTAATTTGTTCTAGAAATAATACAAAATCAAACGCATTATTTATTTGTAAAGTAATTTTTTTTTAAATTGAGTAATAGTAAACTTCTGATTATTGCCGGTGCTATAAAAGTATGTCCATATTAGGTTATTGATAAGGCGTCGTTGGATTATTCTGACACAAGTATTCACCTTCGATGAGATCACTGGCCGACTTAGTCACGAACTGAAATAAATCATTTGGATAACGCTTTATTGTTGTTATCAACAACTTAATACACATACACAAAGATTTTTAAAGTTTACTTTCATTCGATTAAATAGTTTATAGTAAATATTTTAAGTACTGCAGAAAATGAAAATATATATTATTCAAACTATTAAATAATGTTCTCACTTCAATCTTTTTGAGATTAAATAAAGAAGCGAACAAAAAAGGTTGTTAGTTTTAGAGTTAGAGCAAAACTTGTCCCAAGCTTTTTGTCCGCTAGCTATTCCGATATTTTGTAATCAGATTTTCTACTACTTTTTTGATAATTTGTTTGAATTTATTGAATGATAATTTTCGTAACGCATTTGGTATTTTGTTGTAGAAGCGTACATTGCATTCATTTGACAAGCGTTCTACGCTCCACAATATATTTTATACAATAAATGTGATTATCGAGTGCATATTGTTTAATATGAACATATTTTAACAGGTTTTCGGTATCTTCAACACCGTGGCGTATGGCTACAGCTCATACTTGCTGTACAACGAGCACAGAAATGGTGCATCAGGATTGGCGTGAGCCTAACAAGGCTTCAGCTGCAAATAACCTCCGAACAATATATTATATATTATCGTTTAAGCTGTAATTTTTAAATTATCTTAATGTACAGCCAGTTTTGCACCGTTTGACGAATTAATATGCGATTTTTATGAATTAACATTAGATTTTATAAACCAAAATGAAATTATTTCAATGGCCATAAAATACCAATGATATTTTGGTTTCAGGTTTTATTTATTGTTCTGATTGTGTTCACCGTGACTGTATTATTGTTTTCATTTTAAACTTTTATATTCGTACTGAATTTTCGACGTTTCCAAAATCTTTGAACGTTTCACTCTCCATTTCATCTTCAAGGTATTCTGATCTAATGATGTGTTTAATCGGTCAAACGATTGAAGATTCAGTTTTATAGCGTTATTAGTTATGTTTGTGGATAGTTTCAGCTATTAGTCCAAAGTTCACATATTTACGTTCAGTTAAACATCTGTTAACTTATATTTAACAAAATAAATTTCGGTGAGCTTTGGTCTTATTGTTTTTGTACTGACGTCGTAAACCGTCCAATTTGTTGTCAGATTTGACATAGTTTATTAAAGTTACACAAGTATTTGCATGATTGACGCTGCACAATTGTTTTATTTATAAAGCCTAGTCGAGAATAAAGATTAATTCTATTCAAAAAGGTTTCTTTTATACGTTTATGGTAATACATGGGGGTTTTAAGGGTTATGTAAGAAAAGACAGAACAGTTTGGCATTTCATATGTTTTTATATTAAGATTAAAGGAATTGTTTATCTCGATGTCAACGATTAAAGTTCGGGACAAAATTTCTTACTTAAGTTATATCTAATAATTAAATCGAGTACCTTCTATTAAATTAGAGTATATTTCACAGTTATAGATTAATTATTAAACTAATTTGTAAAAAGATAATAAATGTATGTTAACAATCTATTTTTTATTGGTAATAATATCATTTCTCTTAGCACGTTAGGGTTTTTCCTATCAAACAGTTTTTATGGAAGACAGGAGACTGGATTTAAGTAGAGTAGCATTAAATAAAACTGAACTGTTACAGACCGGTCTCCAATAGAAGATGAATGTTCTTATTGAGACAAAGTTCGAAGTCCGAAGCTTTCATTGCTTGGAGCTTTTTGAGCAGATAAGCCATTTTTAATTAGACAATTTACATCTTAATTAATAGAATCAGATTCGCCCCGACACCGGAGCATCCTCAGGATTATGCCTCTATGTCATGCTTGTTGAGAACGAGAACGTTGTTCTCTGTGCGTCGAGTGGTTGTGGGTTTTTTCGCGGAGTATTGCTTGGGGTTGTTTAATCCCAATAGATTGGTCTATTGGGATTAAATACTGCACAGACATTCAAAATGAGAATTTTGTTAGGATTTACAGTTAGATATAGAAGATAAAGTTATAGGAGTTGAAAACAAAACGATTTAAAGCATTGGGTCTGCACGAATCTTAGATTCTAATATACAGACAAAAATTCCCTCAAGTTAGATAAATTACGTGTAGTCCAAGAAGTTAAATGTCTAAAAAATGTAATTTTGCACTAAGCGTCAACGTCAGACGGCTCAAGGTATACTCGTTTTGTACACTGACGTTAATATTGAGGAATTGTGCTGTACAGAGACAGGAAGCAAATATGCAAGTTACACAATAGCAATTAAGACGTATATTTTTGCCTTAGAATTACAAGGATTGCTGACAAAATTTAATTAAGCTTTAAACCCCTATATCAGGAGGTCATTTTAGGCGTGGGATAAGTGGAGGTTAAGCGTACTTATTGAGGCTAAGGTCGCATGTTCGTTCCCTGAATGCACCAACTTGTAGTTTGTGCGGGTAAAAACTGTAACATCCTACAAAAAATTCGGTGTGTGTAGCCACAAAATGCTCATTATCTACTTGTCTTTGAATAAAAATCAGAAATTTATTTTCCATACTTGAATTAGGGTTCTTTAAAACAATGACAGCATTGTATATCGTGTGTGTACTCATGCTATAAGTATATATTATGTAGGATTATTGTATAGCCTTACGCATGCGCAAAGCCACAAGTGAGTCAGTGTCTGATTTGTTGCAATCAGCAGTTGTTCAGTCGAGGTTCGTTGAGTTGCGCGTTATTTTCGCGGATTCCCATTCAACTATATTTTGGAAAACTTAAAATGTAAGTCAATAATTTATAAACATATTTGACGTAATACCTTTGTACTTTAATAGAATTAGTAATTTGCTACTATTTAGTTGAATTTAATTTATTTTCCTCCTATTGTAAATGATATTGAATATCATAGACTATAAATACATTAACGAGGTGCATTTACCACAGATACTTAAAAGCATTAACGTCAAACCATAATTCCAAATTTAAATTTCAATGCTTCGGATGCCAGATGTTATTATTTCATGAGTGCTCATGGTCCATTGATATGTTTATATGCGCGACTCCAGCCGGCCTCGCCATATAAAACTCTTTCCTCGGCACGCCAACGCGTTGACCTAGACCGAACATTTTCGGTGATGGAGTAATACTCCTTATTGACATTAAAAATAAATACGCACTTTTCGTAATAGGTCCAGTATACAGACGATTTCCGGACGACCGTACCCCTCTCTAACCATAGAGGTACCAAGTATTTTTACAATCGTTCCTCATAGTATTTCATCTCAATTGCACTTTTTAGTCCCAGCAGTTTTTATATCACCGATTTTCTCTATATTCGAAGTAGGCTTTAGCCAAATTTAGTGTATAGCAAAATATTCAATTGCATTATAAATTAGTATATGTATAATTGTATGAAAAATCCATGCTTTATACTTTACACTATACATAGGGGCACCTCCTAGCTGAAGGATAGTTTATTTTACTTGTATTTTTTATTTTGAATACTGTTCAACTTCATAACAATATGCATTTTAATAATTTGAGTGTAAAATTTTGAAATTGGTTATGAACGAACTTTGTTCTGTAAAAGTGTACATAGTCTATGAAAACCATTTCATTCTTTTTTCCAAAAATTTGCCGCTATTTATGTCATAATCGAATTTTACAGCCAGCAATGTCACACACAGTAACCATTACAAGGACGACTGCTACTACATCGGGCACGCCGCTCTTTGTCAACTCTAGCTACCTTGGCACTGTACCGGGCTTACTTAAGTTGGCACAACTGGTATGTCCTGAAAATTCTCAAATAAATATTAACCCCTACAGCAGTATGGCATGGTGACGCCATTACTTTAAAGGTTTAGTTCGAAGTATAAGTAATAATTTTTGAATTGGATAAGAATTTAAAATAATAATTTTATAAGTTTTTACATCTTTTTGTTGTTTGTTTCATGAATCTTTAAAGAATTCACAGACATTTCAAGGTCTATCAATAATTTTTGGAGACAAGTAATATAGTAAGTAGTGTTTTCTACGTCTACAATCTCAAAGTAAAGAGTTAATCCTAGGAATTACACTACTAGGCCGTATTGTATTTTTAATTGACCTATTTTTTCATTAAGAATATGTTGGAATACTCCGAAATGATCGAATCAAGAATATTGTGAAAATTAGGTCAAGGCACATTCGTTCAGCATTCCATTAATTTATTTTTGGATTATACAATTATATTGTTTATCCTCATGGGCCGGTAATTTATTATTCTTAGCTATTTACCTTCTTAGCTTAGTACCTTCTTTGTTTTGTTTTATATAATTGTTGATTTGAAAAGGAAAGCCTTATAATTTATAAAGTCATAAAGTTTGAACTTCTTATCCGATTAGTGTATTGATAATAATAATAAACTTTTAAAACTAAAATATTTGCATCATATAAAAACACCATACAAAAATTAAAAACAGACAAAGTTAATACAAACATTTTAAAGAGATTCCACATAGTAGATATTCAAGTACATAATATAAACTCGCAGTGGTCTTAAGAAACGTTTAATTTATTAAACAATCAATAAATAATTTGGTTCCTATAAGTAAGCAATAAAAAATTTCTTTGAATTATAAGTGAATGATGTCAGCCGTCTGTATACTATGAATGACATACGTATTTTAATAGCGTCACTGTCAAATATTTATACACTCGTTTACATTTCCATTTCACTTTGCCATACTAATTATAACTACCTATGTATTCAAGAGCTCATAAAAATAGAGCTCTCTTACCTCCGCATGACCTGACAGCAAGAGCTTAAAATTTTTCATTAATTTTCAGTAAGATCAATGAAATAGTAACCTAAATGTTTTTAAAATAACCGAAGAGTTTTTATAACTAAAACCCGCATGATAAAATATCATTCGCAAATAGGAATTTCGGAATAAAAATAAAATTATGTTTAATTATATCGAATTAAGGAATCACTTTTTGTTTAACACAAATATTATTAAGACAAATTAAGATTAATTAAAACATTATTGTATTTTTAAAAAAAGAATACGATTTTTCTAGATTTTGGGAGCGGCTTGCGTCGGTGTGGTCAGCTATTACTTCGAGCCAAGATATGTGAGATACAATGATCAGAAACCGGAGCTCTTCTTCCTCTTAATGTCTGTGACATTTTTAATTGGAACATTCTGTTTGCTTGTTTCGTGTGTCATGTCATTTTCAACCGCAACTATGATATCTAAAACTTTGTATGTAAGTATTGAGTCCAATATTGTATAGTATAAGGCATAAAATAAATATATAGAGAAACATACTTCTACATGGTTAAATATATTTTATTTTAAATTTTTATTTCTATTAGAATTATAATTTAGAGCTTAAAGGTGACGAAGCGCCATTATGCAACCTAATAAAATTATTTAAAAAATGTACATTATGTATATATATTTAATGCACTCCGCGATCGAATATTATCTTTAAAATGCGACTGAGTAGATGGTACTTATAGAGAATCCACAACACCTTACGAAAATATGATTATAAGTATATGTATGATATCATAAATTGACATTATCGTATCGTATATATAAACTGATTGTATATCTTATTTACATTTCTTAGGTTTTCTCACACGAGGTTGTTAGTCTACGGTTCGATTCCCGTATAATATAACAAAACTTATCTCATATTAGTTTTTTTTTGAGAAAAAAATAAGTTAAAATAATATCGGTTAGCCCCAAGCTAAACTAAATATTACGTTCTATAAATATATAACATCCACACCACAGCCAAGATTTATACTTATCACATGAATGTTGACTAGCCTAGTCTTCAATCATTTGAAGGAGAGGTGCTCCTCCATTTGACTTTGTTAAACTCAATATAAAATAATAAAATTAATCTAACTGGAAAATTAAAAAAAAAATACCATTTTCCAGGAACTCGTCTACCATGGGGTTGCGTTTGTACTCTACCTGGCGGCGGGTCTTACACTTTTGATCGAAGTGAACCACCGGAGGAGTGGATATAGGAATGACTTTGAACCCTATTTAGCAGCGGCTGTATGTATTTTTCAAAATTTCATTCATGTTGTTTGAATATTAACAGTTAATATGTTCAAATAAAATTATCTCGATTTAAATCAATTACATATCTGATAACAATTTAAAATCTAATTTGGTTATGGATTGACAAAATTAAATATAACATTGTGCGAAGTAATGTTTGTGACAAACATATTTTTATTTGGAAATTTAATAAACGGAATCATTTCCCCAATTTGTTATTATGCATATTTAATTATTCTTTTTTCTTTTTTCAGGTAATGGGGCTCGTGATGGCGGTCCTTTATTTATTCAGTACTTTCATGGCGAATCGATCTTACAGAGGCTTATAATTTGTTATACTTTTGGATATTGTTACTTAAGAACTAATTTATTGTTGAATTGTAGCTGGTGCCCGCGATTTCGTGCACGTGGATTTTACACTCTTGATGAAGACTAAGAACAAAAGAAGTATTTAGTGCTTGTCAAAGCCATAACTAATTATACTAAGCTAACGCCATCTATCGGTTTTTGAGGAAACTATAGTGTACCCTGCCACAGATGAAAATGTACTGCCTCTTTTTGTATTTTTTTAAATTTCGGCGACATAGTGTTGTTTACTAAACTGTATAAGGAATTATAGTTAATTATCTCTGTGCTGTTTGACATAATGTGTACAAGGTATATCAGGTATTACGGTACATTAATTTTTATGTGACAGTTTAGGCCATACAAACAGGCAGTTAAACATCTAATTGGTGTTTAAAATAATTGACATGTATCTTCATGTCTTATATTACAGGTTTAAACGAATTTAAGTGTCCAAAATTGATTATTATCTATGTACTTTTATATACTCGGTGATTTTAATATTTTTATTTTCATGAATAAGTGCTGCATGAATGGCTTTATGGTTATCAGAATGGCCACTTGCTAATACAAAGAAATATTTGATTTGGGGCGTTATATTCCTTGTAAGGCCAATTCAACTATTTGTTTGTGTTTTGTTTATAATGAATATTATAACAAAAAATCAAATCAGGCGCTTTTATTTCAATAATTAAAAATATATATTTCTTAGTAAATAGTGCCTTTTGTAACAAATTCTCGAATTAAATTTAATATATTTTTAATAATGTGCTTCCGTGCTTTTTCTACTTTATGTATTGTAGGATTTAAAAAAAGCACAATTGTTTAGAAATAATCTACTATGACTATACGTCCACTTAAATACGCTTAAAATTTTTATAAAAATGTACGCAACCTAATGCGAATGCGATGAAGGTGTTTTAAAAAAAAACAAATACTTTTTTGATATAGAGTGCCTGAGAAATTAGGCAATTAAATACAAACGTAAAAGAGTCAATATGATATTTTGTGATAATCTTAAAATATATGGATTTGCTAGATTCCGTCAGCGGATACTCAGCCAGATTAAGCTAATTCTAAATGTAAGTTTTCTGTTAAAAAATCGCCTTACAATAAGTAAAAATATGATTTAATATTGTAATTTAAACATCACGTTGTAATGTAATATTTCATAAGTCTTTTCAATTATACATACAACACACACAACTAACCAATGGGTATGTTGTTGCGCTGAATTTGTACACTTTTTTAAATATTTCGTTGTTTGTAAAATTTGTATTAATATAATTTACTATAAATTAAGCACATTTTGTCTATTTTAAATGTCCATTATCTGACGTTGTTTAAAATAAACAAATAATAAAAAGCTGCATTTTTAATTTATGAACATGTGTTTTATTACTATATTTTAATTTACTCAGCTGTCAAATTATTTTAATAGTTTTTAAAGATCCTTGGGAATTTTTATAATAAGCGGTCATGAGCTACGTGTTTAAGTTATTTGTCCTTGGCAGATTGAAAAATCCCACCATAAAGAATGACGACAAAATCACGGATTTTAGCCTGTATGAGTTTATTTATAGGTACACAAAGGATGGGATGAGTAAATGTTTATTAGAGGACACCCTCCTGCAGCGCGTGCGCATCTATTTTCGTATAGGCTCCTGACGTGGTCCTGACACGCGCAGCATTCAAATCAACTGTTCTCATCGTGTGGTCGTTCAATTTATAAAACGGCGTGGAAGTCCCAACATTAGTGTTATTAGGCCAAAGAGTTTAGTGAACTGCGTGCGTAAATTGTCTAAAAATATTTTTGACGCGCGATTGTGTACGCCGGTCTGAGTTAAACAAGGTGGTTTCGTGGATACAGGTCTGTGAATCTTATATAAAAATGACCCGCGGTCCTACAATAGTGCGTGTGACGCCAAATTCTGGTCGGGGCATTAAGTGTTGTTGTTGCAGATGTTGTGAATGCATCAACTTTGGCTACTTGACATCGCAGCATGGGTTAATTAAATTAGCGGAAGCTGTAAGTACCAAATATACTATAATTAAGCCCCTATCACTTGAATAGGCTACAACATCATTATAATGCCATCAAGTTAAGGAATATTGGCGTAAATTTAAGACAAACAGAGACAGAAGATTAATAATTTGTGTCCTAAATAATAATTACTAGCAAAGTTTACTTACGCTGCTTTAAATAACTTTTTTGCGCTCTTGTTTATAATCGTAGTTTGAATATAATGTGAATGAATTTTCAAAGTACGAAGTACTAACGAATGATACATTCAAATGTTACTAGAAATTTAATTAATAGTCTGATCTTAATTTCTTCCCGGCGCAATATACACGAACCGCAAGGATCTTTAAATTATCAGCATAGAGGCAACAGAAAACTGTATCTTTTTAGACAACATTACAAATTGAATATCAATAAAAAATTCGAATTTGTATTTATCTAAACGTAATTACTAATTTCGTATAGAACTAGATGATGAAAACAGGTCTCAGAATAAATGCTAACAAAACCAATTCTATAAAAGAAAAAATAGCCGTAAATAAGGATTATTATAATTATGTTATTGCGAGACAATATCTATAACCGATATAACAGTAAAATAAATCGAAACAAGGTTTGCAAAGGCTTGCAAGATTTTTTGGGTCTGTAGAGTTCTGAAAAATGGTGAATTGGGCATGAAAGTTAGTAAAATTAAACAACAGGTATGTTAAAGTAAGCTGCCTAAGGAAGGAAGATCATTTAAAGGTGAATTGATCAAACAGAAAACAGAGATTAGCACACACCAGACATGAATAAAGGGATTTTGAAGAGTCGTTTACTTAATGACATACAGCTTAATAAATAGTGTATACTTAGATTTAGTAGATAAAATCAGGTATAATGTAATGAATTAGAATATTAAATGATTTTCTTTTTTATTATTGTTAATATTAGCTATATAATACAATATTTTTGCACCATGCCTTTGAGTTCAATGTTAAAGCAATTTTTATACATATTTTTTCCTCAGCTATTGGGTTCCTTGTGCCAGAGTCTTCTCGTGAAGTATGGTCTGTCGGAAGCCAGCAGTATGGGTTCCGCCTTCCACGGATTCCTCACCACAGCTTCGGCCTGTCTACTTACAACATCATTACTTATTGCGTGTTATGTTCTGTCATCAAACTCACAGAGCTTGATACGCCAATCAATATTCGTGAGTAAATTAAAAAGGAAGACTTTTTATATACATTCAGAGAAGTATGTTAAGGAATTTACTTTTTATTAATATCAAAAGCTTGTGAATGATGAAAAGTGTGTATGATACACACATCATACAGACATTCTATATATTTTTACTTCAATATTATCCCAAACAATAATCACTTAAATGTCTTGGAACATTAAAAAAAAATCAAACCCTACTACTTGTTACTACTAAACTACATTGGCTATAACTGCTTGGGGAGAGTTGAAAATACGCCATAAATATATAAAATCTAATCGCAGTTAATTAACTAAACAGTAAACCACTGTTTTATCTCTTTCTGTTAAATTGTGATAACGCTGTGATGAAAATGTGTTTTCTTTTAAATGATAAAGTAATTGGCGTATAGATGCATTGTTTCACTGATCATCGATCGCCTTTAAAAGTAATATAATTTGCCGAGCAAACTGAGTAAGCGAGGTGATTGAACTATATCAATGACTAGAAGGTATAGGCGTTTTGTAAGTCGATACGCTTCGATGATAGGAGTTACACAAAACTATAAATTATTAAATCTAGTGAATCGCATTTAAACGTGTTACGAAATTGCAGTGGAAATTGAGGTGCAATTAATGCAATCTAATTCACACAATGATAACCTGAATATTATGTTGCGACTCTGGATTATTGTTTGATAAACATACGGTAATAGTGCAAGGCCTCTTATCGTATTCATACTATTGTCTACTATAATTTGTTTCAGGAGTGCGTCTTCAACTCAGTGGCGTGTTTCATGTATCTTTCAGCGTCATCATATATGGGCGTTGCCGTTAACATATATCTTTATCCACGCTATGCGCTCGTGAACATGTACGCAGCGTATCCCGCTATGACAGCCGTATATGTAAGTAAAACTAGTTGTAGGGGTATAAATATATTGAGGTTAAATAAATATGTTTTGACTAATAGGGAAATTGATTGAAGTTCTCTTTTCGCCATGAGATAGGTACATATACATATAAAATGCTTTTCTTGTAGTGAGTAGATGCGTTTTAATTAGGAGATATGTTTTTCAAATATTTAATACGTGGGAACTACGGTGTATAAAAGTTATATACATATTAAATTATATTTGCAATAATTTTTCGTAACATTAATTTTGGATTTACCAGTTTGGAAATATTAATGCAGGTTTTAGCTAGACATCTCAAAAGAAGATATCAAGAGCAACAGCTACAATTTGTTTATAGCGCGCGATATCCAGAATGAATGTACTAATTTAGGAAAATATTTCACGCATACAAAAATATATTACTCCTGGTTAATATTTCCGTTTCCGATTCGTGCCAGTATAGAAATTGAAAATAAAGGGCGAGAATAAAGAATACAATAATCATATACATGGTTTTTATAACAATGAATACATAATAATCTGTTATCTAGCCCAGACGATTAAAATTAATGATATTTTTATCAAACATTGCATTTTGATTTATAGCCATATTCGACCCAGGTGGAATAGATAAAATCCCGTGTAATCCCTAATTGCATATTATTTATTTTCAGTACGTTGGAGTCGTCGTGGGCATCGTTCATGGAGTGGACGCTTATATATCATATAAGTATTTTAAAGGAATTCGCTAAATACTTACAAATAAACCTTCACTAGATAGCTAATACTGTCTGTACATGTAAATAAATATTATGTAATACATAAATAGTTGTGAACTTAGCCGCTGTTTGTAAATAATTAAGGGCCGTAGAAAAAAATATGTAGCACCAGTGATCTGCTTTTGGAATAAAAGTATGGGAATGACATTAGCGCAAACTTCACGTAACTTTCCGGACCAAGGACGACGGCTTAATGCCGTGTGTGTCACTGGTCCGGACAGATGACGGGAACGCTGAAATATGTATGTAATGTATGTATATAATACGTCTTAGTAAAGTGATGAAACCTGCTCACAGTCGCGGTCAAATACTCGCGCACCAAGGATCAATATTCGCATTTCTCGTAGAGTAAAGTACTAAGGACTGGGGAAAGATATATAATCATGTAAGACTGTGGGACCCTATAAGCTATATGAAGAATTATATTAGAATCGCCGACACAAAAAGGGACTATATGTAACGTTTAAATTTTGGCTGCACATTTACTACATAGGTGGCGCAAAACCTTATTTCAATGTTAACGAATTCCAATGTAATACATTTTAGTATATTTTATTGGAAATAATTATTTTATGTTGTATTTTCGGTGGAATTTAAAAATTCAGTTGTGTCAATTAAAATTGTACAAATAAACACATTATATTAAATGGTTATTTATTTCTTATTTCCCCAATGTTTTATTGTAGGCAATAAGAATCTTATAAGCGACATCGAAATACCGCTACACATTGGATTGGCTAAAAAATGTATTAAATAGAAAACCGCAGAAGGTTTTGGATTGATAACAATTGAGAGCGTGGCACGAAAGTGCAATATCGAAATTAACATTACTAGATTCATTGTTTGACGTTACTATTTCAAAAGATTAAAAAAAATATCTTTCAACATAGAGTTGAGTTTCTATTTAGACTCAAACCAGAAATTCTTATAATGTCGTACCTGGTACGTGCAGATACCGTTCGTTAAGTTACACTACACTTGAAGAATGTCTCTGTGTGTGTGACGTCCGTTCGTAGTTTTATTTAAAATGGGATTCAGTGATAATATTTGGAGTTCTTTCCTAAATATTTTTTCTATTTGGAGTTCTTTCCTAATTTATTTAGGAGAACTCCTTTAAAAGGAAATTAAAGTACATTTATATAAGAGAGACAGAATCAATTGTTTAACATATTTATGTACGACATGAGTTTCGCAGGAATTAAATAACTAGCACATCGCTGTTCTATTCATAATATTAACGCAGGATCGAATAAGCCTGATTAAAACGAGACGGCGTACGTGATGGCATCGGTAAAACGTTGACACTCTATGTGATTAATTACATGTTATGATAATACTGCTGTGCTCGGATCACGTTTGCGTTGTACCAAAACCTGTTTATACCATTGGGGCTCACACTTCACCATAACAACTTCTTCTACTTCGCACAACAACAATAGATGAGGTGTCCGAAAGCCGAATTTCGTATTTTATAGAATTCGAAGTATTTAGCTCTTGTTTATAATTATATAATACTTATAGTATATTATTGTATTGTTTGTGCAGGTGTATGTTAATTAAACCGATAATGTAAATTCTTATGTTTTATCTTTATTTAAATAACTATTGTGTTCAAATTATTACTAGACTATTAAAAGCAAATAATTACGGTAAGAATACTAAAAATGATAATAACGTATATTTCACTCAGATAGCTGAAAATATTTACATGTATTAAATCATATTGTTTATATAAAGTACGAATTTGTCTGTTAATTTAGATTTAAACCCTTTTGGATCGTATTAGGGACAACTTGGTGTTTTTTTTATATAACATTAAATCTATAAATCACTCGTCTAACAAATTTTATAATCTTTTCCAACTATAACGTAAATGAATTAGTGGACATAAAAAGAGTACATTTTGTGCATGTCTTGGTAGGTATTTACATAATTTAGGTAACACAGATACATAAAATAAAGTCCATGTTTCATCAAAATCGAATACTAGAGTCAAATGTCTTGGAAAGTTTTCGTAACCTAATCTATTTACTTATAATCTTATATACATACATAAACTGATACTATCAAATGTAACATAATTAGAATAAGAATTATTTTTTTATTGGGTGCTACACGAAAGAGGTTATATTTTAATTTTTATTATATTTTATTTTGGTTTTATTTTTTAAATTAAAAGGTTTAATTTCGAAGTTCGTTTCGTCGCCACTCGAATTTATGTATTTTTCGTGCTAAGTTTTCTACGTATTCATCCTAATATATGAGTTTCGTGCCAATATAAATGTTATCTATAAAAACAAAGTTGTCCATGTAGGAGACACTAAATTAAAATTCAACTATGCATTTTGTCGTTTCGTCATCAACATCCGCCGCTCCGAGAAAGTGGGACACTTCACCAACGGAACCAGCCCACTTGATACTTGCCACCAATTAACACTTTATACACTAAGATTAAATCTTTCTAATGTTATGACAAAGTAAGATCGACGTAAGTACGGTAAACTTTAAAAATATATTTGTTGACATTTGTCTTGGTGTAGGTAATGATAAAGAAATATATGTAAGTATATGTTAATCATATTTTATTAATATTAGCTGCAAATCTATTTTGAGTAAGCTCAGTGCTCCATTGTTTGAAGTCTTGAGACGATTGACAAGAATTTGTTACTAGGATTCTTATAAATCTCGTTTATTTTGCTTATAACTAAACGTAGCCAGCAACCTTTATAATACGCAAGGTTTCACCTATGTTTACATACCCAGTTTGTTTATTTGCTTACAACGACAAAAAATTAAGGCCGTAGGAATTCTCTGTTACGTTTTTGTTATTCTGTCCCAACGGTGCAGGAGTTCAGTGAATGAGAACGAGCATTTACTTTCAAATTCATTGTGCGCTAAGAATAAGCTGTATGGTTGAGTTGGTCACGCACAATTCTATGATTAGCTCAGGTACAAAACATGTTTTGGAAGGCCCATGACGTTCCCGCATAAGAGGAATCTTTAGTTGAGGTTGATAATCGTACCGTTACGTTAGTTTGTCTTTTCGTATACGTCCTACAAACGACATCGCGCTTATCACAAACTATTAAATTTTTGAAGATAATAATGATCCTAAACAATCTAATAATTCCTGCTTATCTTTACCGCTAAGCGAAAAGGGGCGGTTGCAAAGTTATTATCTCTGGGGACGTTATCTACGTCTGTTTTTTTCCTATGATTCATGGGACTTCCATATTAATAAAATATATTATATACAATTAAAATAATATCCAAACAAAGGAGTCGTACCTACATTAATAAACGCAGTAAATTTGCAATAATCTCGGCCAAACATTTATTTAAAAGAGATTAATTCAATTTTATTTACAGCCGTGATTGGAGTAGACCTGAAAGTAAAATTTAGCAGGCCATTTTGATAAGGTGCATAATCTAAGAATGTAATTTCAAATGAAATTAAAATCTTAAGAGTTTTATGTCTGATAGTCGAGTAAATAAAGACAAAACTACTTTGTTATTAGTGGGTTAAGAAAGGCTTCACTACGATCTCGACGGATACGTCCACAGTCAGTAAGGTGGCGTTGAGCGCTGCGCATGAGCACAACCACGCAACGCATTAATTTATAAAATATTCCTATAACGATACGGAAGAAGTGTTCTGTGAATGATTGAACTGTGAAAAATCAATTGTGTAAAGTGAATGATGTAAGTGTGTTCGTGTCTTATCTTATGTAATTTTTTTTGCATTCACAGACATTTTTAACAGTATGAAGAGACACTAGCCTTTCGAGGCTGTGAGAAAAATATTTTCCGTCACTCAACCTTCGTGTGTTGGCCTCCGGAATTTGTGTCGAAAACTTAAACTATTTAACGTTACTTAACAATGCCTGTGACGTCATTAATACAAACCTTAGGGGTTCATGAAATCTAATTGCGCAGTTTGAGGTCGTCTTCAGTCTCTTGTCTATGCTGTGATGAAAAGAGATGGATGAGTTTTTCGTTAAAATGGTGTTTAGTTTCACTTATCGTGTGCGACTTAGCCGCAACGATAACGAAACTCATTAGTTCTTTTGGATAAGCCGAGAAAAATGATTATGAAATGTGATTGTGGATATACAATTCGCCATGAGTACATTCGATTCGTGACGTTTTATCACCTACCATGAGCGAATGAAAACAATATCCGACATATTATTTTCATTTTGGGTCTTAGTTGGGCCTGTGTTTGATTTCCAAGGAAGCAATTATGTTTCGATTTACACGGTAGAAAGCTGAAGTACTTCCTTATCAGCAAATTGTTCTATTGAAAGTACATCTAGAATGCCATGTATCTTGAAACCATTATGATAACTCGCAAAATGTTTGAAGATTTCCCAGATTGCGCGCTTTGAGGTGTTTTTTTATTGAATTAACTATCAACAGACCTTAATTAAGGATAAATTGTTTACATATTGCGTTCTAGGTGGCCTTCGTTGCCTCCGATTGCAATTTAAAAATAATTCAGTAAATCTAGGTGGCTGTATTCATTAACCATCCGCGGCTAAGTGTTGTAAAAAAATATTAGATTTACGTTAAATATTTAAGACAAATTAGCTCAACAGTGCAATTAGGCTGATTATTTTTTAAATCTTAATGTATACAGAATCATTAAATAATATACCTTAATTAATGTATTTCTTAAGAATAGTTAGATATTTCTAGAAATTCATTAAATTTCGTAGGCACTGCAGGCGGATGCCTATATAATTATTGTAAAAAAATATAAGGAAAATTTTACAAATTTACTTTAATATATTTTAGATAAGGTTTGAAACGATTAATATTGTGAATAATTAAAAATTAAATATGGGATAAGCAAATTTTATTAGGATATAAATGCTTCATGATAAATGATGAATAAACAAGTCAATATAACGACGTACGTAATTCCTTTGTACTAGGATTTCTCTTGGCCCTGAAAGAGTTTTATTTCGTGACAACCTTCGGTTATCGTAAAAATAATTGTTACATTATATTTCATTCCTACTTTAAAATCTGTAAATATTGGGTATAGCAGCTACATGTTTATGTATTTGTCCCCATTAATCAACTAAGAGGCAAACCAACAAATTCTTAAAATTGTTGAAAGTACTGTTACCATGGTTACCATTGGTGCTATATCTTCGATTTAATAACAATTGTCATCAATCGTAGCCACGATTATTAAAAACAGTTATTTAGTTAGATTTCCGATTAAAGACTTAGGTCATTACTATATAGATAGATGTATAAATTATATAATTTTTAAATGACTTTCGATATTTTACTCAAACAACTGATTCCAACTAACAGAATTAGCGGAAGTTTAATTCTCGGTAGGTTTTTGTAATGAATTCGCGAGAACTGCTTAGGTATTCACTCACTATTTTCTAATAGTCCTTAGATATATTGAAATTTTTCTTGCTTCCACAAAAAATATTTAACTTTTTAAGCTGTTTCTGGAAATCAAGATATGCAATACTTGCATAACTATAGATACAGCACAATAGATTAGAATAAATCATTACTATAAAAATAATTGCAGTAATAACTTAATACTCGTTTTTGTCAACTTATCATACTGAAGTTATTTCTGTAACAGAACTTTATATAGATTTTAATCATATCTATAATCGATACATAATATAATCGATAAATCACCTGACTCCGTCTGTGATTCACCTGCGTAATATAGTACGTTTTTACTAATAAAATATATAATTGCTAGGGCAGGCTATAATTGAATTACATTTGAAGATTGATTGTTTAAGAGGACGTAAAACAACTCGATGGAAATTTACTTACATACATCCTGTAACTAACTATACATACATAAATATCGAGGAAAATGCTACTATACATAAAAATAAAGTCCATAGTACTAATACAATATCTCTATGAATTGGCTAACAATTACTTTTATATGTGACAAATGAAGATCGCGGTTACAGAAACCACGCGTGCGTGCTGCAAATAGAAGCCAGTAGATTGTATAAATATCATATCAACAAAATCTTAATGATTTTCGTCATACTCTTATAATTATTGTTATTTATCTAATCGATTTTCTTGGAAATGTTGTTGTATAAAAACCATCTAATATGCAATTAAAGATCGATAGATATGGAACGTTTTTTGTTTTAACCGAAATATTACTTGCTATTTAATAGAAATGTAATATAATTAATTTTACTATATAGTTGAAAGTGTTATAATTAAAAATACTCACCTGTTCCTTTTCATATTAATGTAAAAATAAATTAACAGAAAGTGACGCAAGCAACGAATAAATTGTGCAATTAGATTAATTAAGTTTTAATGATTTATATTATTTAACTTCACATTGTGATTTTCAGAAAAGAACAAATTGACAGGAGGATAAAACAATGGATCAAGAAAACAATGGCAGTTGGGGTCTAGGTAACTGAAAATGTTAGTTTTATAACGGGATTAGTGGAACACATTCGTTCGAAGACTCATGGGACATTTCACTAAGCGACAGGGAAAAAAAGTGAGGTTTGAAAATCACCACATTCGTCCATTTTACTTTATAATATAAAAAAAAAAAATTTTTTGTAAAGTGTAAACCAAGTTATAGGTTTCAAAAGAATTTCGTTGATTGGTACTACAAGTTTTCGAATGTAATTTAAATCGAAATATGACAAATCTAAAATAATATATTTTACATAGCGATACATATTAAAAATATACTGTTCTTTTTGACAGTAAAACAAAATTAAAAATTAAAAAAAATTAAAGGGAAAAAAAGGGAGAAAAATTTAAAAACCGGAATTACAGTCACTTCGACCAAAAAAAAGGGGAAAAAGGGGGGGAAAAATAAAAAAAGGGAAATACAGTCACTTCGACCAATTTTTTTCTTTTTTTTTTTTCTTTCAAAATATAGCTTAAATGATAATGAAAGTACACTAGAAAATTTAAAATGGGATCTCTATTCGTTTAGGAGATACGTTGAAAAATAAACACCCGCGTCGCAAGGGGCGTCATATGTAGCGCTTCAATTGATCAGCGCGATATTGCAACTTTATTAATATTTTATATAGTTTTAGCGTATATTTAACCTCATTTAATGATATGAAATAAGTTTTATTCATATAATATAATATAAATATAACTACATAATACAAATATAAGTTAATAATATATTATAAAGAAAAAAACGTTTTTGGAGCAGTAGAAAAGTTTTATTATTTGCGATATATATAGCGCCATCTGTTAGTAACGTGTAGTTTTTTTTTCTCAGATAGAGTCAAACGGTCAAACCTATCTACAAGAAAGACAAATAAATTATAACACCAATGCGATTATATGAATGGGCAAAATCATCTTTAAAACAAACCGCCATTTATTTCTGTTCTAAAGATGATATAGAGCTTCAGAGATTTTTTTTGAACCCCGATTTGCGTCTACGGTCACCATTTCAGGAACCAAAGTTCAAGCTTCATTCCAACAACCACAGGCCTCGAAAGAGGACCAGCAATGACGAATGTAAAATTGTTAAATTAGATTAAGAAAAAAATGTTCGATATTTTACGTCACAATAAGTTAACAGATCTATTTGGCGCACACCCAGCGATTTAAGCCAGTGTTACATTTGGCGCCCCCTGCGGCGCGGGTGTATATTATTCAACGTATCTCCTAAACGAATAGAGATCCCTTTTTAAATTGTATGTGTACTTTAAATATCATTGAAGCTATATTTGGAGAGAAAAAAAGAAAAAAGAGGTCACTGTTATAGGTTTGTAAAGTATACTTCACGGTTTTGACCATTAATTTTTTTTTTTTTAAAAAAAAAAAAAAAAAAATTTTTAAAAAAAAAAAAAAAAAAAAAAAAATTTTTTTTTTTTTTTTTTTTTTTTCGAAAAATTACTTTCGAAAACTTGTAGTACCAATAAGATAATTCTTTTGAAACCTATAACTGTGGTAAATAAAAATATTTTGGTAGACAAAAAAAAAAAAAAAAAAAAAAGGGAGGGGGGGGGGGGGGGGAAAAAAACCCCCCTTTTTTCCCCCCCCCCCCCCCGGGAAAGGGCCCCCCCCCCCCCACCCATCCCAACGGGCCGGGGGAAGGGAGGGTAAAAAAAGAAGAAAAGGGTGGTTTTCGCCAAAAAAAGGAAAATATTTCCTGTTTAGAATAGAAGTGTTAAATATTTGAATGGAGAGGAGGTCCCGTTATAGTGTATAGTAACGTCACGGTTTATGTGTAGACAAATTTCGTCGTGCATCAAAATGCGTAGTAAACAATTCTTGTTGAGGAACTATACAAGGATATTCTCGAATGCCCATTGTAGATAATTTTTTAAAAGCGGGAAAAACTCATCAAAATAACGACGCAGCGATGCCTATGTTTCAAAGTTCCGTCATTAGAACTTCGGAGTCGACCTGTAAGAATAGTTAAGTGGTGAGAAATGTAAGAAAATTTCACATTAGTTTTAGTTAACATCATGAGTTGTTCATCAGAAACGACACCATGGTCTATGTTATCTTTTTTAACGTATTAAAATCTTGTTAGGCATACCGTGCATGGTACGATATACTAATTAGTAATTCTCAGTACCTGTACCCTAGCCACTACGACCCCACGGGACCGATTAACAGCGAGGCTTTATGTCGCGTGCTGAAATTCAGCGAAACACATCATCTCGTACATCTCACGGGACTTGGAGTCGTAATATCAGTATAACATGTGAAATCACCTGTTGAGACTCAAAGCGTGAAATTCATGGTTATTTTTTTACCTACCAACATTCTTTATTGGAGGAATTGAGGCTAACAGCATATGACCATTCGGGTACAATCACAAGAGTTTTAACAGTACAAAACGGAACAAACAATAGCGTGTCGACGACTATTTGAAAATAGAGCAACTTTTCTTAGGTTGTAATGCTATGTTTATTTTTATAGAACTATCCGAGGCGACAGCAGACCCCAGCATATCAATGGTCGCGGAAGACGTACCGACGTTGACGGCTGCCACAATACTTGGCATAACAGCTTTGATTGTTATAGCTATTGTCATCGTTTTCGTTCTTGGAATATTAATCGACTGCCGACAACAGTAAGTTTTGTATTGTTTCTTGGAAAGAATTCTTATAGGTTTCAGGCTATTCAACATTTAATATTCAAACCGCAGTGAATATACAAATAATATCAAGAAATACTGAATCTAGGGCCAACACCATTTTTTTGTGACTATCCGTGGCTGTATAATATTTTAATATTATTTTATTATTCGAATATTGACGATAATTATAAATGATTTCAGGCGGATTCTAGATAGGAAAATTGGACAAATGAAGCGTAAACGCAACCAGAGGAGAGTCAACAGTAATCCACAGGGCGAAGTCACAAGCATAGCTGATAATATGGAAGAATCATCTAGTACTCCTGCACCCGCTGACATCCTTCGTGAAATACCTTGACAATGTAAATTCATACTAAATATCTTTATAATCTTTCCTATATCGCGACAAGAAAAGATGATTTTTATAGGTGAATAGAAAAATCGTTTGATAAGAATGCGAAACGTCTACGATAAAAATTCTAGTAACCGATCGTAGATTAAAGTAGATTTGTGACAAATCTGTAGAGAATGATTATTTATTCACAGTTATTTTTTTATCTCTTATATGTTTGGTACAATTGAAATCAAAGTTTGTATAGGAAATGCGATAAAATTCTCTATACGATAGCTATTTACTTCAATTACCTAAGATATGATTTTGTGATAATTAGTTTATATTAGTATGTAGGAATTGAAATTGAAAAAATATATTTAGGTAATTGACCATCATCACGAATTACAATTTTGTTAAAAATAGAAAATGTATTTAGACCAAATTTTGTTTTAAATGTGTTTGTTACTGTAATAATAATATAATAAAATGAGTATCACCATATTATTACGTTTATAATCCCTCCTACGTATAAAACAATAAACAATTTTGATATTTCTACTCTAATAAAGCTTAGTTGAATAAAATATTAATCAAAAACAATCAGTTGAATGGAGGTCGTCGAAATTTCATTGACAGATTCAAACACTCTGCATGGTAGAGTCGATAGATAGAGAGAGAGACAGAGAGACCAGACTTTAAAAGGTATATGGTATTGGCTAAACAATTTTACCTGTAAAATTAAGTTCGTTTCATATAAAAGTTAATTTTTGTTTGCACTTTGACACAATTCTAAAAATTGCATGTTTACATTAAGATGGATTTAAATCGTATAAATTTTATTTACGATTTTAACTGTAGTTTGATAGCTCAACAGAGCACCGCTAGGGTTCAAACTGTTTTTGGCAATGATGACCATGCTGCAACACGACGATTTTAAGCTGCTTTACAGAATTTGAGCGTGGTCGTGTCAATTTCAGTGACGTCATTCGCCCCTCCACCGAGGCATGCAACAGAAACATCGATGCACATAACTGAGAAAGAATAAAACACAGAATAAATGTTTGACATTAAATAGTATTTTTTTATACATTGCAGAAATTTTATTTCCCATTTAGAAATGAAAACTGCTTGTCAAGGTTCGGGGAAAACGAAAACGACAGCATCTCATACATTAATGTAAAAATTAAAAATATATCTTATTGAACCAAGAATAGAGGCTAGAATTATTATTATTTTTTATCAATTGATCCGATGCAGAACTATAGGAATAGGTAATTGATTTTTCTTGATGCTCAAAGGCTATTTCACAATAGATTACTACGATTGATTACGTATGTTTTACAAAACTATTATTTGCAACCTTCAAGAATTCTAATCTCATAAGAATTCTGTAACAACCAGCCGGATGACATTGAAATCTAATTGTAAGAGTGCCAACATAAGAACTACACTAAACAAACATAAGAACAGATAAAAACATTAGAAAAAAATGTGCAGCATGTTCACTTAGGGATCGCCAAATGTTTAGATCAATTATCATATATAAATTGAGCAAACGGGGTTATCATTTAATTCTAACTAAACTGTTTTCAACCGATTTTTCATGATACAACCCCTCTGAGCGTATTGAGAATATTTCTGCGACTCGCCTTATGACCTTTCGGTTTTTTAGCATGTATATGTTTTTTTATGTGTACAACGTACAGAATTACTATTAATCCAAAATTTTCACCCTTTATTATTTTTTTTACTAAAGTGAAATATTTTTATCACCTTTGGCGAAACCGTTGCCGTATCAGAAGCTATCCACATATAAAGAAGAACATTATCATATATTCTAATATATGAGATGCGTTTTCGTATCGTTCCTTTAATTTACTAATTTCCTCCTTCACAACTTATTTCAATTAGAAAATAAGAAAGAGTACCGTATTTTTGAAACATTTAGCACCGTATAATTACTACTATATAATCTATCTATATAAACTATACAACTATATAAAATCTATCCAGCTTATCTTGAAGTATAAAAAACATAAATTCAAATTTGATGATAATAGAGATTCCTTAAATTGTACAATGTTATTGGAATACTTGACTATAAGATACTCTTTGAGGTTAAAACTAGACAGACTTGTCTGATTTACATATGACGCCTACATAACGCATTCCGAACCTGTACATAGTATTATGCATGACATGCGATATACACATTGCAAATAGGCAATTACTGCATTACTTTCAGTGCCTTCAAACAATTCGCAATCCTATCAGTAAAAATCAATAAATTAATTATCTACTACCGATAAGATTTCGAAGAGAATGGTATAAGCAAACACGGTTATCAATTAGTTCTATTTGATACCGCTAAGAAAGTATACCTCATAGGTGTGACTTACCATTGTTTCTGTGCAAATGGGTCTATAGCTATATAAAATGGGGAACTCCAAGTCAAAGAAGGCACAAAAAGAACCAGATAAGTTTTTTGACCGCGCCCGATGGAAGGAGCAAAAGATTGAAGAGAAAAAGAAAAGGGTCGCAAATCCGATTAATAAAAGAGTTGCCGCAAAAGAGCCACCTTTGAACCCGGCAGCCGCCCTTAATGGTCCTTCTCTAGGGAATGCCCCGCTGCCTGCGCCAGCGCAGGTTCGGTCTTACGACGAAGACGCTTTAGATCGAATGCGATATCAATTGAATCACGACTCCGATGCGTTTTTGTTGAATAACATCCTTTTATCTGTGCAGTTCTTTGAAAATTATGAACGGTGAGTGAGGTTCTTTGTTAAAAACATATAAAACAATCGTGATAAGCTTTAAGTTAATTTATATATTCCTATGAGATTCTAGTTCGACAATGGAATCGCTCGCCTATTATATAGGAAATTCACTTTCCTCGGTCGAATGTAAAAAATATATGTATGTTTAATTAAGTTTAAACTAATTAGTTGCCGAAGCTTCCTATAAAGTAAGCTCGCTAATTCATGGTTATGTTAAATTGTAAGCACTCTTAGAAGAGACAAGAGGCGTATTTCTGTATGCACACACATTTCTCAAATTATAGTAAGCCAAGTGTTTGTTATGGGTACACATATATGCATATAAATTTTATAAGTAGTTACAAATGATGACACATTTAGTCAAATTGGACATTTCTTATCTCATTAATATGTATAATCACAGATAACGTAAAATTTTGTGATTTAATAGCAGTGATTTGGTAAGTACGAATATAATTATTCAATGATGGTAATTTGTAGTTATTGAAGTAATACCATGGTAATTTATACTGATTGTTTATATCTATGGAATTTTGTCGATATTAAGCTAGGATAAGATTATAATCATTATCAATACCATGCTTGGAACCTGGAAACTATCTATCTAATTCGTAGATGAAATTCTTTTCATTCTACGAAGGGACGTTTTTTCGTTATATAACGGGTGGCGCAAAAGTAAGGACCATTGATGAAGAGTGTTATTTGAAATCTCTCGTGTATGTGAACAAGAAAAAGGCTCTCACATTCCTAGCAGACAATGAAATGTTGCGACAAGTTAAGGAGATTGTCATAAATAGGGCTCAATATTATACCAACTCAAGAAGTCACAATTTCATGGAACAAATATACATAATGTAGAAAAAACTAATGCTAGTTTTGTAATTTAGAAAAGAAGTTGTGATTGAACCAAATTGTCCTTACTTTGGCTCCGACCGTTCCTATTTGAGATAAATTTCTTTGACACGGAATTATTAATTGTTTATTTGTTCTGAAATATAAAGAAACATTTTTCCTAATAAAATTTTAAAAAAAAAAATTAAAAATAAATTACTAACGAAGAGTGGAAGGTCTTAGGTTGGAGATATGTATTCCAAGGTCTCCTATATATGGCAAAAATTGTTAATATCCTTAAATAACCACGACAAAAGTGTGACCTGAGTGAATAAAAATTGTTAAGTAAGTCAACTTACATACTAGATGTATACTTCTCAACTGGCCACAATTTAGAGAGAAGAAGTTATATTAATAATCTTCAAAGTATTATTAAAATGTGCACAACTCATATTTTTTTAAGACTACAGTAACTTTTTAATCACGATTGTAATACCGAGAAAAAGATACCTTCTTCGGTCAAATGTAGATAATTGATCAGTTTTAGATGCACTGAAGAAATGAGGGTTTAGAAATAATCACAATAATTATAATTACGAGGCGATTGAGTTTTATATGATTTTGAATAAACATTATGAAACTACTTCAGAAGACGCTGTATGAATTTTTGTTAAACTAAAGAGATGGATTTAAAAATTAACCATAAATGCTTTTCTAATATAGTATAGTAAGAGTAGCACTTGAGATAGTAGAATAAAACGTCTATTCCTTTGAGAAAATATTCCGACACCTACCTATTAGTATTAATGACGGATATTAAGGTTGTGAAGATAAGGTTTCAAGAACATACTTACTTTGATATGTTTATCACAGATATCATCGGCGGTGATTTCTTTTTATTATAAATCAAATTTACTCATTTGAATCTATCACTTATTATCTTTAAGTAAATTTTGTAAAAATCTCTTCATGAATCATGAATCTTACTTTTAATAATAAAACGAAATTTATTACGATTTATGTTAAATTTGGTAACTTTTGATCAACATTTAAGTTTACAGATAACAAATTTAACATGACATTTTCAGGGAAGTTCAGTTCCTGAAAACCAATCCTACTAGTGAACGACAACACATAATGGATACGGCTATGGTCAAACGTCACAAGCACGTATTTTTCGCTGATAGATTGCTGGAATGTGTGCAAGAGTACGTTTGCTACCAGAAAAGAAAAGACCTTTTACAATCACTAGCACCACCAAGGTTGTTTATCATATACGATAATGTTGAGGCCAGTGAACCCGGAGACACTTCTGATTATAGTGCAGTTCTAGATGCGCCATTTTACAAACTACGTATTGAAGATACCAAAGAGCCGGGTAAGTATCGTAAATGAAATCGCGGTCTATAATATTTATGATTATAATAAATTAATTAATATTTGCTATTATTGTAGGGTATGTCAAATTGAAAAAGTTAGAAGTATTAGAGAGTACTCTATCAAAAGAAGCGGATCTGTTAAAAACATGTCATTCACCGTCAGAAACCAGTATATATTCAGAATCGGAAAAAGAGTCAATTGCTTCTGATATTTCGCCTTATTTTGGTAACGATCAGGAACTTACGGTTAAGACGGAAGATTCAAATAAAAGTGTGTCCCCTTCAGATCTTTCAAGATATATAAAAAATAATGCTCGTAAAAGTGTTAGTATTTATCAAACGCAGGAAAATGAGTTTAACAAAATTAGATCTTCTGAAGGACAGATCCAGCCAAGAAAATCCATATTAAAAAATGCCTTGCACGAAAATACAGCCAGTTTTGATATAAGCTATACAATGGACAATATTACTATGGGTGAAGATACCGAAACGTCGGGTTACCGATCAAACTCTAGCCGTCAAACAGAATCAAGTGAGACAGAATCTGATTATGGGTATACTACTATCACTGAATTAACAACACCCAAGAAAATACAACTTAGCTTGCAATCTAAAGATAAAGATTCAATATCCTCTGGAGGGTTACCAGATGAATGTTGGGTTACGGTTAGTGAAAAGGCTTTTGACTGGAGTGATGACGAAGAAGACGAAGAAGCAGATACGATATCTAAATTATCTTTAACAAAAACCCTTTACGAGACGCATCAATATCTTAACTCAATAACGTTTATGAATGATTTCGTGGACAATTTTATTGTTGGTATCGGGTCTGGCTTGGGTTTTCATGAGGATGCAATTAAAGACGCTTTGACACAAGGGGCCAGTATATACTGTAATAATAATAGAAACGGACCAAATATTAGTTATGAAGTATTTCCAGCACTTTTAGCAGCTTGGCCAAATGCAGCAAATCAATGGATAATTCGAGAAAGAAAGATAATTCAAAATCCTCGAACCAACTTTAGTTATCAATGGCCAACTAAATACATGGTTGGTAAAGCTATTGGCTTTGGATGTTTACTGGTACCAGTGGGATTTCGTCCGAAGCGAGGATCAAATCCAGATCAAAAATTACAATGGAAAGTTATATTTCCAGCAGCTGAACGATACTTAGAAAGTTGTCTCGCTCATTCACATATGAGGTGTTACCTATTTATGCTTGCCTTACACAAAACGTTTATAGAGAACGACACATCTAAAATTGGTATCGATGCTAGCCATATAAAAAATCATTTATTTTGGCAATGTGAAGACAACTACGCAAAGTGGCCAGAGGACAGACTAGGGGAAACACTTCGAATATTCTTGCGAAGTTTTTACTTACATTTCGGTCGTTCTCGATTTCCTAACTATTTCATAGATACATGTAATGAATTCAAAAGTGTACCCAAACCATTATTATTAAAAGCCCAACGGAAATTAGCTGATATTTTGGAGGCACCTGTAATGCACACACTGTATGCATTAAGTAAAGTGAAATATATGAAAAAAGATTTCTATCCAAAGTTTAATAGCCGCAGGCTGTATGAAATCTTAACGTGCAAAAATCCATTGCGCCTTATAAATCCCTACTTGCCAGTTCATCCTGTACCAACAAATCATGATTCCTCTGAAAGTGACGAAGAAAATGTTAACAGTATTTGGGATAAAGCTAAACTCCAAGACAAACATTATCAATGGAAAAAAGAAAGACAACGTCAAATGAAAGAACGGAGAAAAGCAAATCTCAACATGAGAAAGCCAAAAGAGAAGAGTAAAGAAAAGCTAGAAACGGAAATAAATAAAAATGTAAGTAACATATTTGCAAAATTACATGTTTTTAATTTTGTAGATATTCTATCATCTGATAAAATAATTTGATTACGATAATTCTTATTTGATTATGCTATGATTCTTTCTTTCTAGATAATTTTGCCGACAAAAATGGACACTGAACGAAGGCGATTAGTATTTGAATTTTTCATTTCTCATTTCATTGCAATGGCTCGGTCAAGTGAGAAATTCGACGCCATCAGGCAAGCGGTGATTTACTTGGAGCAAGCTAAACGTCTAAATATTCTTCTAAAGGAAGAACCTGCTAGCGAAGCCTCTGCACACGAATATGATAATATTATACGTGATAAGTTAGCAGACTGTCAACGGAAGCTAGCGAATCACATTGGCTACAAAGTATCCGTTCGAGATCATGACAGATCTGTACATCCTAATATGATGCGGAAACAGCGACCAAGAGTAGAACATATTATTAATAGCCAAGACTCCCCGACCGAGAGATTCGCCTTTGTAGACGTTCATAGTGAAAATACTAAAAAAAGGGAAAAAGTGCCCTTTGTGGAAATAGATGACGTTGAGGAATCTAAGTTATAAACATAGTCTGCACTTACAGGAAATGTTTAAAAATATTCAATTTTTTTTTCATGATATTTTATATATTATGTAAAGTTTTTCGGTAGTTTTAGAATGTGGTATATCAAGTAGGATGTAGACGTGTTAATTTTGTATACCTACATAATTGCCGTTTTATAAAAATATTCGAAAGGAGGGTATTAAATATTAGGTGTAAACTTCTTTTACACGCCACTTTTCTATTCTGAATAACTGGCTATATAAAGCCTAAAAAAACGATGTCATCGTTGTTCTTGTACTCATATAATTTAAGTGTATTAACTTTAAATTGTAGCTTTTTATTACGGATATAACTATATATTTTTTAAAGCTATTTTGTGTAAAAAAGTAGAATACTTATTTAAGTTAACGGTCATGTTTAAGAATCTCGCCTTCAGAAAAGTGTAAAATTTAATATTTATTATTCTGTAATTGCAAAATTTTACGCAAGAATTTAAAATTGTTAACTAGATTTTTTTTTGTGTACTTATTAACAGTTAAAAAAACATTTAATATTAATGGTATTATATGAACAGAAAATAGTAGAGGGAGTAAATATTAAAAGAACGAGAAATTCCATCATTTCACATCACCTACAAAATGTGTATTACTTGTGTACATATAATGAAAGCACAGTTTGAAAAATACTTTTATTGTCATTGTGAAAATAAACTTTTTACTATTCAAGTATTTCTTTAAATTAATGGATTGACGCTGGCCACCATCGCTAATAGAGCCATGCGCACATACATGCCGTATTCAGCCTGTCTGAAGTAAGCGGCTCGTGGATCCGTATCAAATTCAGGTGAAATTTCATCAACTCGAGGCAAAGGGTGCATCACAACCATGCGGCGCTTAGCACGTGTCATGAGTTGTGGAGTTACCACTAGCAGGCCACGTATCTAAAAAAACATAATTTTTATTTTATTTATTCGGATTCGGACCAGAAACAAAAACGGTAATCATTAATTACCACCAATATTATGAAGTCCTAGTGGTTTACCCGCGTTTAAGTCCTGTCATCCTATATTTCTTTATCCCCTATTTTATAGATATCAGTATTGTTACATTAAATCTACACCTCTGCAACTATTTGAAACGAATTATATTTCTATTGGTTAAGTCAAATACCTTACCTTCTCATACTCTTCCTGGCTTTCAAACCTTTCCCGTTGGATTCTGGTCATGTACAACACATGTGTATCAGCAAGAACATCTTCCAGCTTCTCATATACCCGCTGAGGTACTCCTTTGGAGGCCACATAGTCCATTATATGTTTAGGCATTCCCAATCCAGGGGGGCTGACATATTGTAACTGTACTTGGTACAATGTAAGGAGGCGAGCCAGAGAGTGTACAGTGCGACCGTTCTTCAAGTCACCAACCATAGTTATAGTCAGGCCATTAACAGTACCAATTTCTTCTCGTATAGTAAAAATGTCAAGTAACGCTTGCGTCGGATGTTCACCTACACCATCGCCAGCATTAATAATTGGTTTACGACAGTGTCTTGAAGCACGCTGAAAATATAAATAAGACAAAAAATGTAAAGAAAAATTTTAAGCGTATTTTATGTAGTTAAGAGCAAGTTTTGCATTATAATTACTTACGGCAACTGCACCAGGTTCGGGATGTCGCAGAACAACTACGTCAGAATAACTGGCCATCACAGCAACACTGTCTTCTAAAGTTTCCCCCTTTTTAGCAGACGAGTTCGTAGCGTCAGTGTGTATCACTGAACCACCCAGTCTCTGCATGGCTGCAGCAAAACTGCAACTTGTTCGAGTGCTGACTTCATAAAATATAGATGCCATCACCTTTCCTCGCAATAAATCATCGAGGCATCTACCCTTGCTGACGTTGGTTTTCATGTATTGGGCTAAATTGAAAATATCATTCAAAGTGTCTTTACTAAATGTATCAACAGTCAGAATACTTTTGCCAAATAGATCGCTACGCTGCCGTTGAGACGATACGACTTGTGGGGGGTTGTAATAGGAAGAACTGTCACACCTCTGTCTTGTTGTTGTTATTGGAGGTGGTAAGGGAGAGGTGCTCCTCAGTCCTGTGCTTTCATTGAAATGAACGTTTAATTTATTATCTGTTTTGCTTGGTTCTGATTGATCCAATTCATAGTCACTATATTTGCTAATTTCCAGTGAGCTGTGGAAATCTAAAGCTGAATTTGGTCGGCTTGTTTCTTTTTCTGTCTTTTCTATAGGATACAGCGGGAAAGCTTGTTTTTTAGGAGTTGGCCATTCTCGTACGTTTTGTCCAAATCCTGGCGGTACTAATATTTGTCCCTCTACATAAGCTATTTCCCCGCGTAAGGTGACACGATGAATTGAGCCGCAAACGTGCATACCCGCAAACGGAGTCCATTTGGATTTTGTAAATTCCATCGCCTCGGGTATCGTCCATTCATAATCCATATCAATTTCCACGTATGTATTCGGTTGTTCAGGTAAATTAAATATTTTTCTTGGATTTCTGTGAAATTTATTTATTAAATCTTCCATGGTAAGACGTCCTTCGTGAACAGCATTGAGAAGCAATTGTAAAATAGTTTCTAAACCAGGAAAACCAGGTGGTGGTTTTTCGGAGTTTTTCTCTTCAACGGAATGTGGAGCATGATCGGTAGCAAAAATGTCAATTATATCCATATTTCTCCACAGTTCTTCCTGATCCTCGGGACTACATAGAACGGGTCTAACTTCAGCACGACCGCAACCAATTCGGTTAATGTCTCTTGTACTCAAAAACAAATGGTGTGGGCAGACCTCACATGTGACTTTTAAGCCCCTTTCTTTGGCAGCCTTTATAATCAAAATTTCTTCCTTTCTAGCAACATGACAGATATGAATCGGTCGATCTAGAAGGGAGGCCATTAATATAATAGCCCCGGTTTTTTCTCTCTCTGCGTGGGCACAGATAGGTATTTTTTTGGGCCAATTTTGGAGGTGCTTTTGCCAAACAGTCATATCGTCCAGTTTGAGAGTTGTGAAAGTTTCATTAAGATACATTTTTAAAGCTGCCGCCTGTGGCGCTAGTTCTGCTGCACTTTCTGTGTTACTGGTGGATGCACCCACATACAATGCATAGTCGCAACGCGCGCTCACTCTGGCCAGAGCTGAGACGTAATCAAACGAAGTACGATCAATTACAGGTGGGTTAGTGTTTGGCATGGCACAAATCATTGTTATACCACCAGCCAGTGCAGATGCTGTACAAGAATCAAAGTCTTCTTTATATGTCGCACCTGGTTCTCTTACATGAACATGAACATCGATGAATCCAGGTAATTTAATAATATTTCTTGATGTCATACAATCTGTGTGTGTTTTCATAAGTGGTACACCGCCGCACCGTAGCATTGCCTGGATAAAGTAGGTATTACAAAGATGATGTTTATATAAGTTATAATTTTTGTAACTACGCAAAAATTTTCTTTAAAATAAAGTAAGTAAGGTAAGTTGTCTAATAGAAAAATCTTACGTATACTAAGTAACAAAATGATAAATATATAATATAATCTTTTCCTGAATAAATGAATTACCTGTACTAAAAGCTTGGCACATTTCACATCCGTAACCAATGGAACGGCATAGTCAACAGCAAGACGTCTCGTGCGGTAACCATGAGTAGTAAACGAAGATACACGACGAGCACCACCTCTCATTGGCAGATTTATCACTAGATCTAGTTGCTTTCTCGCCATGAAGTCTGCTAAATGCATTAATTCTCCGTCCGACCTAGCATCGTCCAAATCTCCTATATGGTCAAATGTCCATTGTACACTTTCCACCTGAAATCATACGCAATCACAATGATTTAAATTTTCTCTAAAGTTTAAATATTTTCACTAAATTTATGTGTCATCTGGTAAGCTAAATTAAGAAATATATATTCAATAAAAGACGCTTACATCGATTCCGTGCTCAGTGTAGAAATCTCCTGTTCCCATACTTGCATATAACTTATATCCCATCCTTTGTAGTATTCGCACACTGGGTAACAGTTCCATTTTATGCTGCATAAGTAATTAATAATTTAAATAACAAAAATCATAATAAAATAAGTAATATTTATAGTGAATAATATTTACCTTGTAGGTACCTATAGATAGCAAAATAGCCTTCTTAGGTATCCTAAACCCGGTACTCATGAGTGACTTTAAATAAGCTTCGTAGCGATTTTCGCCGAAGCAGGCGACCTCTCCAGTTGAAGCCATCTCAACTCCCAAAGTAACGTCTGCACCAGACAGTCGAGAAAACGAAAACTGGGGAACTTTAACACCAACTTTTCCACAGCCACTCATGACATCTACGGGTTCCACAGGAATACCAAGAATTACTTTTGTGGCCATAGCTACAAAATCATGATCCAGTGTCTTAGAGACAAATGGAAATGATCTCGATACTCGCACGTTACATTCAATCACTTTCAGTTCATTATCTTTCGCTATAAGTTGCATATTAAATGGTCCCGTGACATCCAAAGTGTTGGCAATAATTCTGGCTATATCCTTTATTTTTTCTAAGGTTTCGGTATTTATATCTTGTGGAGGTGTTACAAGCGTCGCATCACCTGAGTGAACGCCAGCATTTTCAACGTGTTCTGACACAGCCATACAAAGCAAAATTCCATCAGCGGCTACAACATCTACATCAATTTCCTTAGCATCTAAAATATACTTTGAAATAACAACTGGATAGTCCTTACTAACTTGACTTGCTGATTTAAGATATGCTTCTAGCTCTTGGTTTGAGTAAGCTACATTCATAGCAGCACCACTTAAAACATAAGAAGGTCGAACCAAACATGGGTAACCCACTTCCTCACAAAAATTGATAGCCGATTCCAAATCTGTCAGTTCTTTCCAGCGTGGTTGTAGTATTCCTTTGCGATCTAACATTCTAGAAAATTTGAATCTATTTTCAGCGTTGTCTACCATATCTGGTGATGTACCTAATATTACTGCTTGTTGTCTATGTAAGTCCATAGCGATATTGTTTGGTAACTGCCCTCCCATGCATAAAATAACGCCATTGGGATGTTCGATATTATAAATATCCATAACAACTTCAAAGGATATTTCTTCAAAGTATAATCTGTCACTCATATCGTAATCCGTACTAACAGTTTCTGGATTATAATTAACCATGATTGTCTTCTTACCTTGATTCTTCAATTCTCTTAAACAACCTACAGCACACCAATCAAATTCAACTGAACTGCCAATTCTGTAAACACCCGATCCAAGGACCATCGTAAATTCTCCTGGAAATTCTAAATCATGGGTACAACCATTGTACGTCAAATATAAATAATTGGTGGACGCGGGCCATTCGGCAGCAACAGTATCAATCTGTTTTACAAATGGTGTGATCTTGTACTCTTCTCTTAATTTCCGAACTGCAAGCTCTGTACTTTGAACAGCTGCAGCGATTTGCTTATCAGAGAATCCCATTTGCTTCGCTTGCTTCAATATTTCTGGAGTCATAGACCCATTTATTGTCTCAAGGTTACCATAATAATCTATAATATTTTTCATTTTATTCAAAAACCACGGATCAATTTTAGTCAATTCATATAATTTATTTACAGAATAACCCTCTTTTAAGGCGGCAGCTAATATGAACATTCTTTTATCTGTAGGTTCTCTTAAATCGTTGTCATTCACTTTTTTTATGTAAGGGTCAAAGCCATTTACATTTTCATCCACCATTCGTAAAGCCTTTTGAAATGCTTCCTCAAAGCTTCTGCCAATAGCCATAACTTCACCTACACTTTTCATAGAACTTCCAATTTTAGTACTAACTCTATTGAATTTAGCTAAATCCCATCGAGGTACTTTAACTACGCAATAATCCAAGCTTGGTTCGAAACAGGCTGTCGTTACACCAGTAACAGAATTTTTGATGACGGGCAGAGGTATGCCGAGGGCTAATTTAGCAGCTACATATGCGAGCGGATATCCTGTAGCTTTGCTCGCTAATGCCGAACTTCGGGACAACCGTGCATTGACCTCTATGATATAGAACTCTTCCGAGTTGGGGTTTAAAGCATATTGAATATTACATTCTCCAACGATTCCAAAGTGTCTTATTACCTTTATTGCCGTGTTACGTAACATATAATATTCACGATTAGATAATGTTTGGCTTGGCGCAACAACAATTGATTCGCCTGTATGAATACCCAATGGATCTACATTTTCCATATTGCAGACTGTTATGCAGTTATCATATGCATCTCTTACAACTTCATATTCCACTTCTTTCCAGCCTTTAAGAGATTTATCTATAATTAGTTGCTCAGAATGGGACAGAGCATGATGAGCTAGTACTCTTAATTCTTCTTCATTGTTTGCAAATCCTGAACCCAAACCACCGAGGGAAAATGCAGAACGTGCCATCACAGGGTAACCTATTTGTAACGCTGCAGCTAAAGCTTCATCTACCGATGACACTGCTGCACTTGGTGCTACTTTCTCTCCTATAGCGTTAATTTTTTCGGCAAATATTTTTCGATCTTCTGTATCAACAATAGATTGTATCGGAGTACCCAATACACTAACGTTGTACTTGTCAAATATTTTGTTTTTTTCTAATTCAACCCCACAATTGAGAGCAGTCTGACCTCCAAAAGTAAGTAAGACACCGGTAGGTCGCTCGGCTTTTATTACTTGTTCAACATATTCCGGAGTAATGGGTAGAAAATATACTTTGTCTGCTAATCCTTTAGATGTTTGAACTGTAGCAATGTTAGGATTGATCAAGACAGTTTGAATTTTTTCTTCTTGCATAGCCTTTACACCTTGAGAACCCGAGTAGTCGAATTCACCAGCTTGCCCTATCGAAAGGCCCCCACTACCCAGTATCAATACTTTTTTTGGTCTGTCTTGTAATATGGGGGTATACTTCAGTTTCTCTATAATCATTTCATTCACAACGGCTTGCTTTTTGTTTTTATACAATTTAACTAAATCTATAAAAACATCAAAAAGACATTCCAAATCGGTTGGACCCGCGGTATGTTCGGGGTGAAACTGTACACTGAAGTATGGTAAAGATTTATGAGAAATTCCTTCATTAGTTTTGTCGTTTTCATTTGTGAAGAGTACGTCCCAGTTCTTTGGTAACGTCTGAGCATCCACCGCGAAACCGTGATTTTGCGACGTCATAAAGCAGCGACCAGTTCCGTTGTGCGTACAAGGTAAATTGTGTCCACGATTTCCGTATCTGAAATACAAACATATGTAGTTATACCTACTCTACATAAAGTTTAAAGAATTATGCGCTTTACTAAGTAATGTAAGTTCTACATATAAACTGCTTGCTTAAAGAGACCTTTGAGTAAAAATGAAATATATAAATAATTTGTTAAAACGCTTTTACCCTTTTTGGGTAAAAATTATTAATATGTATATAATATGTGATTCATCGATCTTATAACAAAGTATATTTTATTACCGTGTTTTATATGTTTTACAACCCGCTGCAGTAGCCAACAGCTGATGACCCAAGCAAATACCGAAGATTGGCTTAACATTATTTTTAACTTGTAGCCTCTGTCGCAGATTATCTACCGTCACCTTGCAGACTTCTGGATCACCAGGTCCATTACTTATAAAAATTCCATCATATTGTTCCGTGTCAAATTTATAATTCCATGGCACTAATATCACTTTTGCGTTCCTTTTTATTAAACATCTGATTTGATTATATTTCAAACCACAATCTACAGCCACGATGGTTATCTCTCCATTAGGGTTAAATATTCGAGGCTCCTAAAAAATATATATTTGTGATTTTATCAAAAAATTTATGGCAATGCCTAATGATCACAATAACATTGTTTCATAGTTTGATTATTTAAGCAGAGAAGAAATCCTCTATAAATCATTGAAATAAGAAGACGATTCTTCTCCTTGCTATTTAAACTTATGATTTTAATACAGTAATAATAGTTTTCGTAACTTGAAGACATGGTTACCAACACTTACTTGAATTGAAACCTCTGCAACCAAGTTCCTAGTATTAGGATCAGTCAAAGGTGCCATTACTTGAAAAGGGGGCACGCCTTGAACTATTCTACCTAATGTCACACCTTCTCTTAGCCTGAATGTAAGGGCCCTAGTATCAACATCACACAACCCGGGTACACCCTTGCTAGCTAACCATTTGCCTAATGATTTCTTAGCTCGCCAATGACATGCTGCGGTGCTAACTTGGCCCACGATGAGAGCAGCCGCCCATATCCGGGTAGATTCGAAAAACCTGTAATATGAATGTTATTGAATTACTTCAAATACTATGTTTCATATGAATAGTGTGTTTATTTCGTAATTACGATTGAAAAGAGTGAGGAAGACCTTATTGTTATTACGTCACATCCGCTGTCGAACTTTGATTTAAGGAATGTCCAACTTTAGCACAACTAGAGGTAATTCAGTTAATGTTACCATGCGTTATCTTAATACAATTTTTTTTAAATTTAACTCATTAAATTTAGACTTTTTAAAACAATGGTTCAGTGGTTTAAATAGAATTGGTAACTGACCTGGGTAACCCATGTTCATCATAGTCGTTTTCATCGGGCACTCCATAGTTACCGATTAATGGATAGGTCAGTACTAGCAACTGGGCATGGTAGGAGGGATCCGTTAAAGATTCTGGGTATCCTACCATACCAGTTTGAAATACTGAAAATGATTATTACCAAACGTTAGTATTACAAAGAGAGATTGTTATCCGATGTTGATTCTCGAGTTGGTGAGATGGAAGCTTTACTATGTATCAATGGATTTTTGTCTTGCTCGTCGCATAGAATAAAACATCTCGACACTCATCGGTGTATACAAGGTTGACTTGTTAACAACGGTAGGATATTCATTAAAAGAGTGCGTCTATTGTTAATTTTATTTTACTTAATATACTTTAACAAGTTTTGTCTCTATCATTATAATGCAATAACCAAACGAGTAATATCAGATGTCAGCCATATTAGCAATTTTACAAGTAGTATATAAAAAAGCAAATAGAATACTCCGAACATACGAGTGTCGCCATTAAACACAAATTCAAAAGGAAATACAATATTGGCGAATAAATTTAGATACATATGTTCAACATGCCCAGAAAAGTTCTATTTTTTCCATGTTCATTAAATATACGACCCGAATATACTATATATGTCAAAATTACATTTATCCAATTTATAATTAATACAAATTTAATAATATAATCATTCGTTACTTTGCGGAAGTACATTATATACCATTGATAAGACCAGCTTTCAATGAAAGAAATTGTTAGCTTTCACGGTTCTGAACATTAAATATTATATCGTAATATTTACTATCGCATTAACCCAATCCGTGGGATGATACTTAACGAATTATACCCAATGACTCCATTCTCTGTAATTGTAATAATAATTTATCACGCAAGCTAAAACCTTTCTAACTGGGCAAATGGTACTCGGATATCCAAATTAAGACTTCTTCGATATATGCAATCTAAGCCCTGAATATACTTAGTTAACACTTAATGATTCGACACTTAATAAATGAAAAACGACATTAGTCTACAACCCAATTTATTTTGACAATGTAGACAAGCAAATACTAACTAAATATGCTTAAAGGTAGGCAAGAATTATTTACATTTAAGGATCGGACTAATTTAAAAAAAAATTGAAGTCACAATAAGAATTAAGCCAGTAAAAATGAATTGATTTATTTTTACACGTAAAGGTCTGTAGCGGCGCATCGCCGTTTGTGAATAATGTAATTTTTAAATAATTAATAAAACCTCATTATAAACTTTGTACTGGCATGTAAATAGAAAAGGACGATCGCCAGCGTCTGTCAGAGGGGTCCGAATTGTAAGATATTAATTTTTCGTGACATTATTTTTTGTGTATTATATTGGAAATATTTAAAAGTGGGTTTTATTAGTGACCAGCAACCAACCAACCCGCTTTAGTCTTTCCATCCTGTCATATTAAAATTTTATTTTGATATTGATAATATTTAGCATATCATAGTTAAAAGTAAATATGATAATAGATAATATCTTAAACTGATACATTTAACTAAGCTAGGCAAATAATTTAATTTTTATATAGATACTATTAAAACTTCAACAACGCATGTGAATGAGACAACAGATTATTATTGTTAATGTACTACTGTTTAAATCGTATCTTTAAAATTATTTGTTCCTTCCTACCTATATATACCAATAAATAGACTATCTGTCTCGAACCACAAACGTATTTGTGTAGTTAAACATCTTTGTTTAATTTTGCAAATAAAGAAACCCCTAGATAAGTGCGTACCTTTAATCAACTAAAAAATTATTTTGAGCAACTAAAGTTTACCGTTAAACTTATGAAAACAGATCTAATACATTGATATATATTTATATAATTCCGACCTTCACTTCCAAACTGGTTTTATCGGATTTAAAAATAATTAGAACAAAGTTCCTTGTACTCTTATCGGAATTCTAATATTATCATCCTAAAGAAATATTCTTTTTTTAAATATATTTCTGTTATATTTTTCGATAGTTTTAATATTAACTATTTTATATCAAACTGGACGAGGTAACGTTATAATTAATTATCAAATGGACAAGACATTTAACTCACCAACTTCCCCTTCAATAGGAACTTGGGCTCCAAAACTACGGCCTTGAAAGACGGATCCGTCAGCAAGAACCAGGCTGCACGGTGGCCCCACATCGCAACTCAGCTCACTATTATCAGCCATTGCTCCTGAAACAAAATTAGATTAATACTTTATGAGCGAGCACTTTCAATTAAATCGTACGATTTTTGTAATAGAACCTTGCTCCTTGGTACATAGTAACGCTATATGTTAACATTTGTTAAGGTTCTCGATAATATAAAATAAAAATCTCGATTTTAATGATTACTTATTCTTTGTACTTTGTAATTTTGTAAACAAACAAACGGAGGGTAATATGTAAAATGTACAAAGTTATTACCCAAAATTACACCTGAAATTGTTCAATAAATCCTCAGATTACAACGCTATATTTTTATGAGTGCAACGGTAATGTTTCATGCAGTTCGAAGTAATTGTAATGTTAGTTGATACATCGTATTGTCGAAGTTGATCTCTTATTTGAACGTATTAAGTAGAATGTTCATATGAACACTTATCTAAATTTAGTTGCCCTTGGAAAAATCTTCTTTATTTAAATGATCCCGCCGCAAATATGAAATGCGGTTTTTTCTGTATAAAACTTTGACCATTCCCAAACGAAATTGATGATTAGATTTATAGATAAAATTATAATTTATTTGCTTTTTTCAACTATTCTAAGACACCTGTACATTGGTGTATATGCGGTAGTAATGAAAACGCTACTATAGGGACGGACCTTATTAATTCGCTCTGAGAATGACGTGTGTTAGGCACGGCGAAATCCGAAAATCAATGATATGGATGCAGATGTGACAGATTGGGGTTAAGTACAACACAATGATAACGTGTGTTTAAGAATAGATCGAAACAGAAATTTGACAATATTTTTACCTTATTATATTCTGTAAAACATTAACTTATTAGTTTCTAATTATCAATTTTTAAGTCTTAATTATCAATCAAGGTTACTGACTTTGCTAGTTTTAAACGTGTCTGAAATTGCTTTAGTAATAAAGATGATATATATAAAAATGAAGAATATTTTATTTTGCTTAAATAAGAATGAATATGATTCTACATATAAAAATTAATGAAAATGCTTATTCTTACTACAATACCTACTTTGATGCTGCGAAATATTATCCCATACTTTTCTACAAAAACCTCTTTCATTTTACAGTGTTTTAATACAATTATGAGAATCAATAAAAAAGTTTCATATGTGTTTAATAATTTAAATGAAACACACTTCTTAAATTTCCTTTACATTTCATTTACATTAGTTATCCAAAATGATATGTGCTTAGGAGTTATTTGCATTGAGAACCGACCACCCAATTTTCAAATAAATGTTTCAATGTAAGAACTAGACTCTAAATGTAGTCATTCATGTATAGTAAATACCGTTGATAACGGGTCAAATTTTCTCTAAGGTTGCGATGATATTCATAGGCTATATACAACTAGGATTTCGATAAACTAATAAAATAGTAGTTTTGTTTTTAATTGTATCGTATACAACATTATCTATAAGTGTGTGAGATGCCTAGTACATATTATTAAGCTTCGCTGTAGGAACTATATAACTATTATGAATTTCTATAGTGAATTGTATATAAAACAGAAGTAAAATACATAATGTGTATATAATAAACATTAAAATAAATCTCAGTTACTACTTTAGTTAATTAATGCTTAGTTCAATGTTAAACAGCTGATTTTAGCATGTTTACGGAAAAGTTGCGGAAACTTGGTAATATTGAACTTTACAATTGACATTTGATGATTATTTTGGTTTCAGTAGAAAATATATCATAACTTACGATATAAACATTAAAATAATGTGTATTAGGTGTATTCGAATGCTAATAAATATAAATTGATAGCTATTCAAGTTAATAAAACAAACGCACCTAACCAAGCAAACCGCATGTCAATGATATTAACACAATGAAATATGGCCTCTTATCACACGGTATACGAATAATAGGCCGTTTATAGAGCAATCGAGTTATGTACTCACTTTTTAGGTTTAAAATGCCGGCCACGTGGTTTTTATGGACCACTAAAAACGGTCCGGCGCTGTCGGTGTCCCCACAACGACAGACCGCGTTCAGTGCTCGTTCAGTGTTCTACTTCTCCAAGTTACGATAAAATGCCCACGTCACAAAACCGACCAGTTAGGACGTAGACTATCCTGCTCTAACATATTCATTTGGATACACCCGTTTCTCTCTGTCACGGCTAAGGTCAATGATGTGAATACTATTGTTTGAAGTTCCGAGGGTTTTAAGTACGTCTTCTGTCACATATTCTCACTAAATTTGGATTATTGTCATTTAATGCCTCAAATTAAAATTTAAGATTTTAATATCGACAACTAATATTATTTTAGTATCAATTATAGTATTTTTAATACGAAGTTAGTGCTAAGAACAAAGTTAAACTAAGTGCGCATAAAATAATTTGTTCTTCTATGAGTTTATTTATCAGGAAACCTGTCGTAACAAACAACCAACGTACAGCTACGACTATTGATCTAAGCCTCACTGAACTTAAGCTACTTTTAGAATTACTGAAGCGCAGTTCTAGTGTTGGCGTCGTGGATTCCCACGATTTATAATCCCCAATGTGGCATGTAATAGTCCTATTCCTGAGCTAGTTTTTTTTAAAATTCAATTATTATTTTGCTGTGACGCCAAAAGTCCATATTAATCGCAATATTGTCATGTTGGTCGGAAAGCAATTTAGCAATTAGTTTCATTACGTGTTCATTGTGTATAAATAAATAGAGGAGATATTCTTTGCAATAAGTGCTTGAAGTGTAGCACTTGTGGGCTTATAATTAAATAAATTATGATTAATTTACTCCGGCCAAATTTGCTAAAATTATAATACTCTAAATTTCTATATAATTAATCTACACGCCTGCCAATATGTGTGACTTGTAATTTTCTATTTGACCTACATGTTAAAGGTGAAAGTGTTCTTCATTAATATCTTCATTTGCCATAAAACATTATCTGACAGTTAGATAAACGTTTTTGCCGTAACAGGCTGACGTTTAATGTTTCAATAAAAGCGACAAATGAAGATAATTTATAACATTTTATAATTGCATTTTTAAAATGCAAATTAAATTACATGAGCACATATCTAATAGAACGAACATTTTATTAGGTTTTTCTTAAAATTATACACCCACTTATACCTTCTCTGGCTCAGTAATCCATAGAGACAAACAGGTAATTAGGCGAGCCTAGAATGCCGGTCTTTAGATATTTTTTTGTGTAGGCTTTTTTTCTCGTAAGCCGAACTCGGTCAAACAACATTTATGTTAGCCTGCATTGAACGACATTGAACTGTGACATCTAACAGCTTGGTTTTAAAGAGGTTTTGGCCTAAATATAAACCGGACGAGCAGCATCATATTAGCAGGACTGTATCAATGTGACACACACCCAGTTGCCGCGATGGTTACCATGCTCGTGTGCGGAAGACCCAGGTTCGATTTCGGGTACAACATTTGGGTAATAATAACAGATACAATTAGTCGTGATATTTATTATTATAAAACCGGGTAAAAATATTTCTACATACTTATATTGAGTTCGTTTGACCTTACATATTTTATTGATATGTATAAATATTTTGAACGAATCTTGTGAGTGCTTTATTGCCACCAGATTTATAAACTTAATGGATAATTTTTGAACAATTATCGTATTAGATAGGTTATTTGTGTACCTATCTAATGAGTCTAAATTGTTAAATTCCAATCTCAGTGATTGAGATGAAAAGATAACCATAGATTAAGAACTTTATCAGGTTTACAATGAAGACTTCTCATGATATATAACTATACATTTATTTCAACATTATACAGTTTTTCCAATTAATACTAGTTAGCATAGCATTCATTATAACTGTACTCTGTAGAGGTTCTATTAAGAATTGGATAGTCAATAAAATTAACGGTGGAATTTATGTGAGTCTTATACAATTCCACTACTTCTATGAAATTTTCCGCAGGCGCAGGCTTAAGCCAGACTCCAGGAACGTACAACGTTGCTTGAGGGCCAGCTTCAGGCCAATATCTTCCAAGTAGATGTCCATTTATTGTTATGTAACCCTAAAATTTTTAAAAGAAATCGTAAAATTTTGAAGCTATATGGGTCAGTCAATTATCGCTTAGTTTATGAAAGGACAAAAATCTATTTAAATGCCACGGCGACACATATATAACCTCGAAGTTTCGTTTTCTGTGGTCAACTCATGTTCGAGAAAACTTTTTTAACATCAGGATAGATGATGATAGCCTAAACTTTTCCTTAGCCGAAATTTATTTAATTCGGTATCGCAATTACAGATAAATTCAATTATTAGTACAACATTCCGTACATGAGGCTCGATTCTCACGACTCAAGTCTCGATTGTCTCGAGCACCAGATGGTGCCTGTATTTAGCAACTAAAACATGAACAAATAACCGTCAGCTGACTTTAACAACCAAAACTAACAAAAACTGTAAACTACAAAACCTAAAGTTATGTAGTGACCCAAACGTCTATGACACATATAAGTTGCACACTTTTATTTCCTTTAAAAATTGTATTACTGTGTACTAGTACCATGTACTAGTCATTCCCTGAGCGATCCCTCTTATGTCTAAAAAAATCATGAATATTCCGATCGTATGCATAGTCTCATATAGCTTTCCTTGATAATTAGATCTAAAACTCAAAGAAAATGTTCTAACCAGTGGTTCCTGAGATAATATTAGAGATAGTATTAGATAATATTAGATAGAAAGAGGTTTTTTAAATTACCTTTCCCCAACCAGTCATATCAACGAATGTGTCCAAATTATCTCCCGGTGGTAGAATTAAATTGCCCGTGAACAATGTCGGTGAGCAAACCGCTGGTTCAGACAAAGATCCTTGTACCTGCTCGGGTCGTTTATCTAAAGGATAACCTGTTATTGCCCAGGGTCCTTCCAAGGGTTTTCTGTTGAACACTACAGTACCTAGGATACCCTGTGAGAAATAAATATCGCGATAATATGAATATCATACAAGAATAGAACAAGTTTCAGTAATGTAATCGGTTTGTGGTTTGATTTTTGAGTGCTCTCCTTGCATTGACAGTGACATTTTGCAAAATTATTGGGTGAATCTTTCAGGACCTCAGGCCTCAATGAAATTAGGTCTATTAAATATATAATCAGTCAAGATGTTTAGTAATTGAAACTCAAACTGCTCAATTTTTTGTGTAAATTCTTAATTAAAATTGTTATGACTTTTATCTAATCATTTAAAATTTATTAAACCTGAAGCTTCTACAAATTGAATGTAGATTTTATATTGTAAAAACTAAAAAGACGAATGACAGAGAGACTACTCAGACGTTAAAGTAATTTCTAAAAGCATTTTACTTTCGATTTTAATGATAGATCAATATTGCATCGTAATAAGGAAGTGTCGAATCATACTTATTATGTCTATCTACGCGTCTAACTTGTGACCCAGCCCATTCATAAAATGACCAAACTGGCTATATATTTTCTAGCTTACAAAATCAAGGAAAACAATTGCAAGATTAATTCTGCTGGTATGATTAAATCATTGGTAAAGGAAGAAATATATACATTCGCATGATATATATATACTAGCTGATCCGGCAATCGTTGTTTTACCATAAGTGTGATTATTATCAGCTTTACGTGTGCGGGGATATGTTTAAAATCAAAAGCGTAAACAATAAAAGTATGCCATATTTAGGTTAATAAATTAATCTTTATATGACACGTTTGTCGGTTTGCCATATCAGTGCTATCTATTGATTACTTAATCCAGTCGAAAAGTATCGACATCTGTTAGAATCTTTAAGAGTTAACAGATAATTGTGACTGTCAATTAATTAAAGACAAATAATGTGCAATAAACGAAAATTTTGACTATAATTAAAGATCTATCCTGTCTCTTAAGTAGTACCAGACTGCTCACGGTGTGCCAATTTAATTTAAAATCGGTTAAGTAGTTTAGGAATCCATCGCGGACACACATCATGACAGGAGATTTATATATATTTAGATGGTATTTGTCACTCACCTTAAAGTCGTGCAGTTTAGGACCATAATTGATTCGTCCCTGATTTTCTACGAGCAATGACAGAGTTGACCCCGCACTTGACTTTATATTCAAAGAAAACGCTTTATACCTACGGCTTATTACACCTTGGAATCGCTATAAAAGAAATGTAATTTAGTACATGTATTTGAAAGATTTATATATCTCAATGTGTGAATCGATTTGTTTGTAATATGGCTTTTAGTCAGACTCCCGAGGATAAGGTTTTATGAAAATAGACTAAACTAAACACTACTAAAATATACGTTTTATAGAAACGTTTAGCTATGTAAAGACTTCGACAAATAGAATATTAATAATAAACATAATTAATTTTATGTCCAGTGAACTTGCTGCGTAATTTAATTCGTAATTTTTTTCAGGAAAACTTTAATAACGATTATAATGAAACTTACACTATTGACGTAAACAAAAATCCAGTCCCTTGGACTTTTAATTTCCAACAACCCATTTCCACTCAACGTAGTTTCGTATAACATCAACCCGGAAAACTGTTTCAGTTCCTCAAAAGTTGGCAACGTTTTTCCGTTAACTGTGTTATATTTTTTACCCAAAGTCGTACGACCTCCGGTCGATAGAAGATCAAGTTTGGGCGTAAGACTGACCAAACCGTATGCGCCTTTCTTAGATATTGTTGGAGGAGGCAACAGCTTCACTTCTGGGTTAAACTGAAAATGAAATTATTATTTAAATGTAAACATCTTACCAAAATAATAATTGCTAAGTTTTTACTCAATGTTCACAATGTATTTTCAGAATGGCAGATTAGACTTTTTTGATTACTGATTTAATATCCCTATTATAAATTTATAAAACCGGTCGGCATCGGACTTACGAACAACCATCTTTAAAAGTTTACGATTTTTCAAGTAACGTAACTTTAATAGAAAATAATAAAAATGTTTAAAGGTAACAAAATACTCGTAATAACATTTATTCCGAGTATTTGATGAAAAATCTATTATAATAATACAAAAAGAAAACGATTTTGCCGAAGAATTTTATATTAAAAATTGCAAAAAACAATGAACGTTTAGCGAAATGTTTCGTTGGCTGGTCCCCGCTGCCATTATAGCACGAGCCGAACTAACTCTGCATTCCATCCACATTTCGATGGATGGAAATCTTTACAAAGCTTTTTCTTTTGCAAACAAGCGAACTGTGGAATCTTTTCAACCTTCAATTCTTTAATAATGGAACATACTCTTTCTTTATCGGCCGGCAACGCAATCACAAAAGTGGATGAGCTGCAGCTGTTACCACTTAGGCCATTTAAAAAAAAACAGTAAGAAATACATCAATTTTATATAATTAGTAAATTCTTTAATAGGATGCTATAACAGCAGTATGACTCTCACCTTAGCAATAGCGTCTCTGATGGCGAAATATTTCGGTGTCGGGTCGCCGGCTTCTGAGATTGGCGCATCATAGTCATATGATGTTATGTCTGGCTGATAGAACTGTCCGTAGTTTGCACCTAAAGTAATTGATATTTGTTTGTCACAATGGTTTGATGACCCTATGGTCACCACGCCAGACTGCTAACCGCTGCTGGATTGGATTCAGTTTAGTTTCGAGCTAATTTTGTTTTAGTCCCCATACATAAGCTTTATCTTGTGCGTGAAATATGTCCCAATATTATTTTGAATTTTTCTAAGCAACCCTGACAGCGACTTTTTTTAACGAAATGTTGTAAAATTCGTAAACACACCAGCGAAACAATGGAATTTAACGTTAATCAAGTCCCTTCACAAAACATGAACTAAAAAACTCGTACGTCTCTTTCTATAAAATCATATCAAAACTGTGATGAAAAGGGACAGAATTATTTTACAGATGAAGATTGATAACTATTGGTAGCCTGTGATATGTACACCCAGTACAAGTGCTACTGAGAAACTGAATACGTATTGTTAGATGGACAACGTTCTGAACAAACCTGATGTGAATCCAAAATTTGTGCCTCCATGGAACATATAAAAGTTAAAATGAATATTGTGCTCCAACATATCTCGCAGAGTGAACACCACCCTATTGGAAGAGACCTGCTGGAGGTCCTCAGTCCAATGTGTGAGCCATCCAGGATAATACTCCGAATTCATCAGAGGACCAGATGGCATAAATTTACGGAGATCTTGAAATGCATTGGTGACGTTAGCCACTGAAATAAGATAATTCGAGTCTTATCGCAGCTTCACGAGAGTCAAAAGGTAATAAAGAAATAATGAAACTTTTCCAAACTCATTTTCCCTTTTCTCTGATTGGTGCAAATGTAGGTTTTATAAAAATTATGTTGTAACGAGTTAAGGAGATAAATCTATTAATATATAATAACGCTGAATACTGATTCAAACTGCAAATGTTTAAATTGTTGAAGAAGGTAGAGGGTATAAAAAATTTGAAAAAAAGCAGACCATACATGAAAAAAAGTTATGAAAACGAGATGAATCGTTCATTTTTCAGAGTATCTAGACCGTATGCCGCGTACTACGCCAAATGATGTGAGGTTTTTTATTCTTTTTTATTTTTTTATAGCTGCTGAATGTCTATAACTAAGGCCGAGTCCCTAATCTATTTCTATAACAAAATTGTAGAGGTCGAATTTCTGGACATAAAAAAAGTTAGGGGCAAATGAAATACAAAATAAATTTGTTTTGCGGGCGTGATTTTCAGCTAAGACAAATAATAATAATAACACACATAATTATTATATATAAAGGATTTCATATCAGGATATCGACAATCGTTAAAGTAATATTATTTTAGCAGTAAACATTTTGACAAGCACTAAATATTTATTCTTTTTACCGTTACATTTAGGTATATATTCTTAACAAGGGTGTAAATTCACGCGGGCACCGACTATTCAAATAGTATGGCTGTCTTAAAAAGTGCCGAAACAAACGAATGATCAAGTACCCCATGCCCCCATCTTTATGAAGTTCGGCTATGTACTGCACGAGTTTTAATATATATGAGGATTAAATATTTACAACCGCGACTTTTAAATGGACCCATAGGTAATAAATAACAAAAATACATTGAATTTAAAATATATCTAAATGCGACATCTCCGTTATCACTGTGGTTTCGTAGAATATGTAAAGGCTAAGTTTCTCAAAATTCTTTTGGCAATAATGTGTAAAGATAGGAACAAAACGAACCTGGACCAAAATCGATTGTAGTTAGAGTCTCACTCACGGATCCATCTTTAAAGTATGATTTATACATGCCATCTGTTGTATACAAAATCGCATTGTCTTCAACATGTTCGGAAATAATATCGCGGAGTTTTTCCATGTACTTTTTACTGGCGCCATAGCTCCCATACTCATTTTCCACTTGAACTAAAATCACTGGCCCGCCATTTCCGTACAGCAAGGGTTTTACAAACGCAAAGAACTTGGCGAACCACCTCTCCGTTTCGTTGATAAAATCTAAAACACAGTGTTTTCAAGTAGGTTTAAAAATATTACTTAGAGAAAATACTAATAATATATACTTAGGCTGTAATATGATTAAATTGTTATTGCCCATATGAATGATTGCAAAATCTATTTTGTGGAGTTAAAAATTCATAGTTTAGCACTAGGTTTTTGTTACGCTTTCATATTTCAAATTTTATTACAGTTATTATTTTGAGAGCATTAACCACGATGCTACAATGCCTGATTAAAATATTTTTGTTTGGTGTACTGAATAAATACATATACAGGTAATATCGTACAAGGTTTACTAGTATAAATGTAATATTATATCTTTATATCTAAGTTTATCTACTTTTTTGAAGATTAAAACTTTTAAATAACGTTTTTTTTCTATTTATATAAACTGTTATAGCAGCGATGGTCCTATTTGAAAATTTCAAAGTCTCCTCTAAGAAGGTAGTCCCTATTTCAAAGTAGATTCTTTGAGATATATATGTTGTATATACATATATAATTTTAAGGCTCACAATATTTGTTATTTCGTGGAAATCGTTGTTTCCAAAAAAATAATCTGTTTATGTTACCTGCGTCCGTTGTACGTAATTTTATGTATGGATATTTACTAAGCAGCCAATACGGAAATCCACCCTGAAAGATTAGATTCTAACTTACTAATTTCTGGTCAAACAAAGCACATTAATTAACAACATGGAAAAATAAAAAGCTTTCTTTTGAAGTCTTAGGAATGTCACTATAAGATCCAGCAGGTCTATTCAGAATACTGCTAATATTTAGTCCGGTAAGTTGAATTTTAATCAAAAACTAATTTATATGTTAATATGTGATGGCACGAAATTACGTGAATAACTGTATAATGTTGGTATTATTAAGATTTGTGCATAATCTGCTATTTAATTATGTGTTTTGAACTGAAACTCGCAATTCAAACAAGACGCCGTTCTCTCAGTTTGGTAGGTTTAATGCAATATTCCGCATATTTTTTTATATATACATAATAAATTAATATTCGAAATAAAGTGACGATTTTGTTTTCTTCATTTGTTTTATTTAAAAACAAGAAAACATTTGGTTTAAACTTTTTGGTGGCTTGTAAGGTATTTTACCATTTGTATTCTTAGTTTTAGTTACTAGTTCTAGCTCATGGGAATATTGTGTTTGGTGCGAGAGAAAAATTCATATATCTAATAAGTATTGTTAACAAATAAAAATAAAATTCAAGTTATAGTTATATTTTTGTTATTGTTTTTATAAGTACATGAATTTATAGTAAAAACAACGTTTTCTGAGAATAAACTCGATAAAAACTAGTTTCTAGTTTATATAGATACTAACTTGGATAAAGGATTTCTTCAGAAATTGAAAAGTTTAGAGAGGAATTTGAGTATCAATTAGTGTTTACCACTTACCAAATCCCTTTCAGCGCAAATATACGGTCCAGGTCTTAATAACACGTGTAATCCTTCCTCTTCAGCTATAGTGAGGAATTTAACTATATCATTGTCTCCCTCAAATGATTCTATACCTTCTTCAGGTTCGTGGCTACTCCATTCGACGTACCTTTAATATGAATGTCATAATTCAAATTTACAATCTTCTTAAGCTTAATTAGGTTAAAGTTAGCATTGTACTAATATGAATATTTAGCTTATAAAATACATCGAATATTTAGCCTGTAAGGAAATTTATTTTCTTAATATAGAGATCTAGATTTCTCTATGCAAAAGATAATAGTACCATTTTTTGTTGTGTTAGAATTGTGTACCTTTGAATCTGCGTTACCTTTGAAATCATAAATTAATACAACATTATTGCCTTAAGAAATTATTTAGAAATGGCATATAGAACTTCGTAGCTTTCACTTACATTCCTTTAAGTAAACCAAACGTGCAAACAGTTTAATTATTAAAAGAAAAACATAATTGGTTTAGTGGAAATGAAAAAAACCTACGTGGACACGGAGTTAAGACCGGCTGCCTTCAACTTCCTTAATCTATCCCGCCAATATTGGTGGGGCACACGGAAGTAATGTATTGATCCGGACATGATGTGAAATGGCTCATCATCAAGCATAAACTCATTTCCGACTATGCTTATATTACGTTTGAACTGTGGACAGATGAAAATATAAAAAGAAGTTCCGCAAACCGTGCTTTTCAGATGGTGTCGCTAAGTTATAGACATTAATTTTGATGTGATAATATGTTTTGGCATCGCTTACTGGAAATATTACCCTAATTTGGTAAAAAACTTACTACTCATAATAATCATTTAGATACAAACGGTACATTGTTTAGTTAACCACCTTACAACTCATTAAAAGAATGCGATTTTAGTAACCAATACACATGAACCATTCAACCTTGCGTGACCGCCACAGAAATTATTGTTTAGATCGAACCGGTTTTAAAAATTAGCTTTTTATTTGTACTAAACAAAAAACAAGGATACACCAGTTATTATTGCATACATTAAAACATGCGGAAATTATCTAACATTTAACCTAATGCCATAACGTAAATCTCTTAAAAGCTGTTGACAGGATATTTGCCTCTGTGGGGATTTGGTACTTGTTAAGGTGAAAAATTACTTGAGGACTTCGTACCTCTAAAAACAGAATCGTTTTTGAGGTCCACCTTTTTTAAATATATTTTAGTAAATTAGTTTTCAGCATATTACTGTTGAGATTATGTTGTTTTTAATTAGCTAATTAAAATTATTACTTAACCGAATATATTTGAACCTACAAAAGAATCAGTAAAAATACCATGAAATCGTACCATCGTTCCTAGAAAGGGTTCCATATCGTTCTACATTATTTTCTGTAATTAGGCCTGAACTTAAATGTAATGCATATTTTTTATTAAAAGCTTAGGGACTTTTAAGATTTGAGCATGTCGTCAACTTGAAATCAGATGAGCCTCCCCCTTATTTATACAACTTAGTACACTAAAATATTACAGGTCTATTTAACCACCGAGATTCTGTTGAATGATTAATGATCATATCGTATAGTTAATGATCAAAATATTTCCCTAAACATTATGTTTATGAATATTTTGTAAACATAGGTAATCAAATTAAACGTGAAACATTTTAGCTTCATCAGTCGGTTAAATAGGTGTGTTGGTGTGTTTATTTTAATAGATTATTACATATTTCTTGCCACTAAGCTTTTGTCACAATATTTCAATATAGGAGAGAAATAGTATCCCCGATTTAATGCATGATATTTTTTTATTTAGGTTTAAACATATTTGTGAGCCTCTTTTGCATATACTGTAAACAAACAAATTATTTATATTTTGTGTCATGAATATTGACAGAAATGATTAATGGGTTTCTGACAAATTATAAATTGAGATTATCCAATTTATTATTGAGGCTGGGAATAGCGAAACACCGCTTATATCTCACAGATAATGAGCACATACCAGATTCTAAATCTGGCCATCTGGTTTTATAAATTCAAAATACTTTTGTCATTACAAACGAGCTGGTAATTTTCATAATTTTCAGTAGGTCATAGAAAAATATTTGTAATTATATTTTGTTTTGAAGAATTTATGTACATTTTGTCGTAACCGAAAACCCACTCACTGTATAATAAAAACTTTTTGAATATTTGGTGAATTGTGTTTCATACCAACGAGAAAGAATGATTGGTTGTACTAATTAACTTAATGAAAGTGGGTGCGCACAAACAGTTCAATTACTCAAACATAGATATTGATTTATATATTTTATATTTTTAAATATGTATGACCACATAACTATAACTTCATGTTATGGCTAAAGGCTTAATGGTTTTATATAGTACGTGACTGAAGAGAAATGGAACCAAAGTTAATATTTAATACTAAATCAATGTCAGATTTTCAATATTTTAACCGGAAGTAAATGAAGGCGAAATTTAGTTTGAAACGGATATTTTTTTACATTGCAACTTTTGATTGGTGGAGAAAGTTGTTCCACGTGCAAATCAGTGGCAAAAATTACTACTCACTATACCTAATCACTGCGGGTATAAAACTACAATTACTAAGGCGATATTTTAAGTAACCATTCATATTAGGTTTGCTTCACATAATCCTTTCTTTCATTATTTCCATCAACTATCCCTTCAAATCGGATACCATAAGGTCAATCGTTTTGAAGAATGTATTTTTCCATTTCTAAGTTATACAGCTAAGTATTCTACACATATCGTGCTTTATAGCGCTTTTCAATAATAGAGAGACTGCGTAAACTAAATAAATTGTTATATATCAGGTCATGTCATTATATGTTACCATATCATTATATGTTATATATCATCAGTTAAAATTACCATATAAATTAAACAGATTAAGCGAAGTAATTTTACTTTTATATTAAACTAAATATTTAATTTTAATAATATTTTTACTATATAATAATCTTTCCTGTATAGTTTTTGATGGGTGTAGTGAGTATAACAGAACATATGGACTATATATCGAATGTCATAATATAAAAAATATCATTTGTGACTTTCAATTCATTACCCAAATACATGTCTATCGCGACTATCTATCCTCATTTATGAATGCGTTTAAGTAATGTTCAACTTACACGTGGTGTCTTAGCTTCAAGTTCGGCTCCTTGCATCAGCTCTTTAAGTTGTATGACAGATGGCAATGAGCTGGGCAAATCATCGCAAAGATAGGTTGCAAAGCCAAAAATACATTGCAGTAGTATAATAGAAATACGATGCCTCATCATCGATCGATTGTTCTGAAACAATTTATTTATAATCAATATTTTATGTTAATTTAAATCTTGCGTTATATCATCAGACTTAGGCTGATTTTTTTGGTTTAAGTATTGGTTTCAATCATATATAGTAATTTCTATATAAGTTTTGTTAATTTAAACAAATATTTACAGTATGTAAACCTAACTCGTCATTTCCACCAAGTAGTCAATAAGTCGCTATTTATGTAGTTCAATATATCTACTATTTTAAAATAACTAGATCAAAACGTACGTATAACAATTCGAATATAATTTTTGCAATATGAATTAATACGGTTTTGATAAAAATGCATAATACATGATAACCATTTGAAAATTAAACGGCTAATAAACCTATCGTCATTTATATACCAAAATAATAAAAGAATTTAATTAAAGTACATTTCAAATGCATGCTCTTAGTTTCATTTAAAAGCACTAAGCTTCCCGAGTGCAGTTACACCATACGAGTACGTTACCGGTTTCGCGGCAATGACCCCAAGACACCCGAGCGACAGTGAACCCTCTTGGCACCGCAATCACAAATGCAGATGGTGGGTTATTAGAGCGGACACCGCAATGCACACGACCGCTCGCCACGATTCTGCCCTAGACACTCATATTTTGGATCCGCGCTGCGCTAACGTTCCTTAATTATTCGTTTTCTGATAACAATTAACATATCCTCATGCAAATATAAAAAGTGGAAAACTGTACTGTCAGTTTATGACTGGCAAGTATTTGCATTGATGATTATAATATACTATATAGAAATCCCTCTTCACCTAATGTGGATATAGAACTCATTCTTGCCGATTTTATTAATTATTATGGTACATAGTAAAGTAATTTCCCCGGGATTAAGCCATCCATACAATCCATATAAAGGTGCGTCGTTTTTAGATTATATATTTCGTACATCAGTTTTGGAAAAAAATACAAATGGAGTGCCCTGCATCCGGTGATTGAGACTATAATTCATAATTGAACTAATTGTCATAATTCCGTGTGTAACAATGGTATGTTTATATGTATTTAGGACGACGTCAAAGTTTAAGTGATGCATATATAATGCTGACTGTATCCTTCGAATATAAATACATCAAATGAAACATGTATTTCAAACGAATTATGCTTGACATAGGAACCATTAAGCATAGCGAATAAATAAATAAATGGAACCTTTCAAAAATCTGTATTGTGATTCTAACAATAGTTTTACTGCCCATTGTGATTTAAAAATATTAATACTGTAAATACAGATTTATTCTGTGTGGGGTCTGAAAAGAAACGTTAATATTGTGTCAAATTGTTTTTTTTTAAGAGAATTATTTCCTTCCTTTGGGACAGACATTAACAAATATTTTATTCTGACTTGACTGCTCGTCCATTTCAAACGCCCATTTCCTCTATGCTAACACTTGTTTCTATTTTTTAATGTTCAGAAGCAGTTAAAGGTGAGAGTTTTATTCAACTATAATTTTGATTTTTCGTTTTTCTTGATTCCATGTGAAATATTTTAGTTCATTATTTAGAATAATGAAACATGTAAACAAGTGTTTACCTGGACACCGTTTAATTTGAGCGGACGCGAGACTCCCTTTCCAATAGACCTATTTTGAAAATGTTAAGAGCTCAGGAAGGAAAGGATTAACGGCATTCCGTTAATCCTAACTAATAAATCTATTCACCTGTCTAAACGTCATGTACCTTTATTAAAATCACTAGATAATATCAGATATTTTTTATCGTGACACAGATTTGAAGCTTACATTTCGCCGCGTGTGTTTTTTTTCCTGACGATGTCTCCGTCTTTAGATGACTGAGGTGTCGAACGATGCGGTGTTCCTGATCGTGACCGAGGGTCTCCGTAATGAGCCTGTTTTGTAAACAACTGAGGTTGGTCTTAATGAGAGATTGTGGAGCCGGCTCTCTCCTTTGTAGATAGCCTAGAGTTTGTCAAGTCCCACTTACCCCTGTATGGGGTAACGTAAACGCATTTTCACTATTTCCTGAATTTATACGTCTCTGATATAAAGCTTGATAGAACTTGGAGTTCAATGAAAATATGTTATAAAAAACCTTATAGTATATAGAATTTTATTGATTCCATTCGACACGCCACTCAAAAGCTTAAAACCAATAAATGTTTAACTATGAAATAACACTGACTCCAAATACGCACGAAAACTAATAAAATAAATATATTTTTTATCTGTATTGATTAGTTTTTTACTTACACCTTCCAATAGAAGCCTGAAAAAGGTTGCCATTCTAAGAATCATATTACAATCTATTCTTTCTATTAAAAGACCACATTATGAATATAATCCTACAGTGAAAGGTAATGTCTTTGTTACGATAGCTACCTCATTTTGAACTCGGAACTATTATATCGGCATTTGGCTCTTTATGATTATACAAGATCGCTTAATGTTCTTGTAGAAACCATCATTCTTATCTTAGATCATCTTAGAGATTTGACTAAGCACCAACTTTTTAGAAAATGTTTTATTACTCTGGATTAAGCTATATAAGATTTATTTTATTAGCTTTATTATTAGTTACTGTATTCAGTGCCGTACAACGTGAACTCAAGATTGTTTATCGTTGCTTTGGCTACCATTATTATGACATGGATCGTAATCACAGTAAGATTTACAGCATTATCTTTAGGTCCCTTGTCTAAAAAATTTGATTAAATTAATTCTGTTTTTTCTATTATATATATGAAAAGGAAATACTGAAAGCTAATCTTGAAAAAAAAAATTTTAGACCTCGTCTTAAAGCACATTTTAGATGGGTATGGAGATCATAACCTTGCTGCAACTTCGAACTATTGACCCAAGCTATCGCTCATTGAAAATTGAGAAATTTACTTTCATATTCTTATGACAAGCGTTTGTTTTTAGTACTTACGAGTAGTAAAAACATTATGACCTCGTTTTTTCTATTCTTATGTCTGTCTGGGATTATTAATTTAAAACTTTTCGTCATATATACTATATTTAAATGTACACACATAACCGTCTGATATTAAGGCTTCTAGCGGAGAGCAGACTTATATTGATATCGATAAATCAGGCTGTTAATAAAGTATATATTTAACTTTGGAATACCTGATCAAAGTACCAGATAAATAATCTTCGTTGCCTAGGCTACTAATATAGAGCTACAGCGCTCTAATAACAATCGTAATTACAGCGAATAAAAAAAACAATTGCAACATTTAAATATGAAACAGTCTTCTTTTTTTCCTTTATCATTATATGACCTTCACGAAGCGTAACATGCGCTGTGTATGCATAGTAACGAATTAGGGTGAAATGTTTTGTAGTTGTATATAATTGTGCATATAATAAAAATTGTTTACGCAGTGACACATATAAAATGCGTATCGTGTTTGTGGGCGGTTGAACTCCACACAAACGGACTGTGGAATTTGCACTACATTTCACGCATCAGGTTACACTGATTAGGCTGTAGATATATTCTATTATGGCTAATTCATTGCTATTACCGAAACAGAAATTCGATTTCTAAAATGCATGTAGGCGCTTCCATAGTAGTGCCCATAAAAAGTTCTGACTGTAAAGTTTATGCAGAAAATAAATGACCTTCTAAACTTCATTTTAAAAGCTTTCAACCAAATTAAAAAAGGTGTACGCACATATTATTAGCGTTGTAAAAATCCACATGTACAAAACGTGTTGTGAAAAGGCGTTTAGACTTCGGCTTAATTTCTAATACTTTCTTAGCAATGAGGCAGGTTTTTCTACAGGAAGCGTTAAACTGATAGTTAAATAGATGCCCGTGTAACTCGAACGAACGAGCTGACCTAGTGGTTGCGTATTGAAAGCGAGATCGCCTAATGGCAGTGGCAGGGAAGGTGGCCTCCACCGAATAGGCGAGCCGCTGCCAGCGTATAGTGCCCGCGCACTTCGTCATGCAAACACTGTCGACACATGGCGCGACGCCTGGCGCTCTTTGCGCTCTTGGCGTGTCTCGTGAACGCGCTCCATCCACCTCCGCGACCCTTAGACCTTTCCACCTCCGAATCAGACAGCCCCTTCGACTTTTGGGATTACGACGAATCGCCAGAGTTTGTACCCATCCATACACCCATGCCCAAAAATAATCCCAAAGTGGTTATACGAAGCAACATACCAAAATTTAATGTTACTATGAAGAAAAGTGATAAAAATAAAGTTATTAAGACTACTATAAAAATCGAAAGCCAATTGAATTTTATTGTGACGAGGCGAACGCCTGTGCAAAATAAGTTCACGCGCTCTCCGTCAAATAAAGTGATGGTGTCAAACCAGGAGTTTTGGGTGGACATCAATGCATCAACGCCGGGGAGTACCACGAAAACTACAAAAATTCGCACAACAACTACGAGTCGGCCAAGGAATACAAATCAAGGAAGCGTCAAACAACAAAACAGCCCCGCAAAACTACTCGTAGGCACACAACAGTTTCGCGACAGACTTCTAAAAGGAAACATTCGGTATCAAAAAGTACCAAAGCGCCGAAGAAAAGCCCAAATCCGTCAAAATACTCCGGGTACAAGGACACAGCCTTAGACGCTGAAGAGAAAAAGCCATATAAACAAAATAATTCAGGTTGGTTTAGAGGTATGTTTTAATACAGCAGTGCGTGTATATTTGCTCTTATTCTAGAATTTACTCTAGCCTGATTTACTGTTAATTCAACGTACACTAACTATACAATTATTATTTTATTAAATTTCATATCGTTATTTATATATGAAAGTGTTTTTGTAAGTGTTATAAAAAGGGTATATAAACACAAAAATAAGTGACAATATTTATTTTTATGAGACGGGTTCTCAGGTGACTCAGGTTTAGATCTGAAATCCCAGAGTAAAAATTAATATGGAAAGAAATTACAGTTAATCGTAGGATACAGAATACAGGTTTAAAATCGTTATAGGCAATGCAATTGGAAAGTTTCTAGTGGAAAAAATCCAAAGTTTTCTACATAGATAATAATAAAGATAATTTTTCATAGTCAGTGAACTAGGCCTGCTAATTGTCCGTCTCACTTTTATTAATCCATCAGGCAACAGCCAATAAAAGCTGTTCTCACTCTGTGTTTAGAATTTTTCAGATATAAACCAGAGGCAAGATTAAAAATTGCTATATCACTAATTCTCTATCTCTCTGAACGATGCAATTTTGCGACGCCCCGCTATTAACAAGGAGTATTATTTGAGAATATTTTACTGATTTTAAGGAATGACTCTTTTCCACGTAAAAGAAGGAAATATTTGTTGTGTTAAACTACATTCACTGCATGAACATGATTTTATTGGCGCTTTCAAAGTATGCTAGATATTTAACATTACCACTTTTAAACACGTTGTCTCTAGTTATTCGTTATTCAATTGCCACAAGTATTGAAAGTAAAATAAATGCTGGCATTTATAGTTTTGCAAATGGCTAACTAAGGTTAAGAACTCATGGTGTGATGACGCAGCCGTCGCAGTTGAGATTCTCGCTCGCAAACAACCGCCACAAGTCAGGTAAAAAATGGTGTTGAATAACGACCACCAACTGATCGCCTTGGCACATACAATTCCAGTCTTTGAAGTTATATATAAATATATATTTTTTCATACATATCTACAATCTAAGCCTCGGGGCAGAAATCGCTGCGTTCGCAGGTGAAACACGCTCTATGAGTTCTTAGGCTTAACGGTTTATGCTCGCTAAACTTTAATTAACATTATACGTAACAAAAAATTTATATTTTAAAATAGACTCAAGATTGACGATTGAAGTGCTAGAAAGCCATCCAAATTCTCAATATACGAAATAGCGGCTCCAGGATTCTCAGTTGCATTTTACTTACATAATATGTACGTTTTAATAACGTGTAAATCACACGTTAAATTAGTCAGTGGAAATACAGATATTGTCGATTATACGAAATTTGTACGAAATTAATTTGGCTTTTCATGATGCATCCAGTAAATGTTCAACGCTTTGATTGTGTTTCCTCGTAGGTAATTCTAATGGTTGATACTACTTTCTATTTTAACATCCCTATAAAGCAGTAGTTGGTTTCTCATACATCAAAGTATATATTGTAATGTCTGTTATAAAAACATAAATTCTTATTATACCTTATTCCTAGAAAGTATAATAAGTCAAGTGTCAGATGTGTTCATATTAGTATTTCTTATACAATGAGGTTTTCGACACATTTTACGAAGAATAAGAATTTCTTGGAAGGCCTTGTTACTAGTATGAAATAAGATCTCTACGGAGACATTTTATTTTCCACTGAATTGTTTTAGTGAAAAGTCCAGAGATTAATTGCATCTTTACAACAAAAAAATTACCAGCTAATAACAATTTTCCGGTTTAAGTTTCTCGATGTCTAGACTAGCTATAAAAAGTTCTAGGTTCATTTTAATTCTATACACGATGACCCTGTAATTCTTATACTGAATGCAATAAATTGACTCTTATAGCGATGTAAATAAGAACTATATAAATGCAGAGGAATAGCCTGGAATATAATGGAACTCCTAAGATACACGTCGCTGTATTTATAACGATTTCAAAAATTCTAATTTATATCTTAAACTTTATAGTCATTTTGAAGTATATACTATAAGCAGATGAGTTATTTTTTTTAATTTGCATCAAATTGAAAAAAAACATTGTGTTGAATAGTCAATTTATAGAGCCTATAAAATTGTAATCAATCAGAGCGGCACTATAAAGAAAAATGGGAAAACAGGGGAAAATGATTGTTTGTATTTGTTTACACACACATTAATTAAAATACTCGTGATACGGCTTGCATTAAGTAAATTTGTTCTCAGCCCTCCAGCTAGCGAGTAATGACCTTATTTATTTTTTAAGGCCTTTTCACAAGAATATATAAATGGATCGTGCCGAAGACGTCCTGGTTTAGTGGGGGATGGTTTCAGCAGACAGATAATGATGCACCGACTAGGAGCACGACACCAACCCCCCCAAGTACCTCAACCGGGAATTGGTTTCAATTATTTATAGACACGGAGGAAAACGATAATGCCCATTCAACAAATGAAGTTAATAGTGAGTAATTTCAATGTCCAAACTCAAAATATGCGTTCAAAATTACAAGATTTATAACTTATGCGGTTGACGTAAAGCTGTTGTATCGGGTTTAACATGAAATTTAGGATTATAAGTACAAGTAAAGCTATTTGGAATGTTTTTAACAAATTGAATGTATTTACAGGTAAGAAACCTGATAAAAAGATAGTTAGAAAAAATTACAAAGGTTATCAGCTTCTGCGATCGTACCCCGATACACAATGGAAAGTACGGGCTCTGTTAGACTTACAGGAAGAGGGAGAGGGATCCGGAATTATGTGGTGGACCCTACCCTCACTCAATGGGTCCACAGACATTTTGGTTCCACCTGACCTCCTAGCAGACGTAAAAGACCACCTTAAGTCCTCCAACGTTGACTTCGAAGTAATCATTTGGGACCTACAGGTACTTTGCTTTGATAAAGTACCCTCGTAATACGACAGTTAAGATGTATGTCAATTTATTTAAAAGATTTATTGCAGAAAGCAATTATGTATGAGAATCCGAAACTCTCGAAGAAGCAACGGCTGGAATTAATTCAATTGAGAGGACATCCGATGACTTGGAGGCGATATCATCGCTACGCTGACATCCTGAGATATTTAGAGTATTTGCAGCACTCTTATTCTGATATCGTGGAGTTGGTACCGCTAGGCCGCTCTTCAGAAGGATTGCCGTTAGTGGCAGTGAAGGTATACTTAACATATTGGCGATACTAAGCCTGAAAGTAATTTACTGACTAAAATATATTTAAATTCCTGAGTTAACCGATACCGTTACACCATAAACGATACATGATAATCCTAAAGGTTTATCGTGTAAACAAGTGTTTCTTATTTTAAAAATGTACTAGTTCAATATAAAGATAATATTAGAAGAGACAGAATTTGAATACGTTGTAGAATTTGAAAATGCGACTCAGACGAAGTTAAACATAGACTTCAAAATGTACCATATCTATATATGTAACACTGGATTAAAAGAAACATTCTATTTCATTACATATTTAATGAACAGATATCTATCCCAACAAATGATACCACGAAGACTAACACCAAAGAGCAGAACAAGAAATGGAAACTACGCTCATACACAAAGCCGGCTATTTGGATAGATAGCGGCTCTCACGCAAGAGAGTGGATCGCACCAGCTGTAGCATCCTGGTTGATACACAATTTAGTTGAAGGAGAAAAAGAGTTTGGTGAGTTAGTTTCCTTTGGCAGTAGTATTATTTTTATTAAATACTAGTTATTTAACACTTAAATCTTAATACATTTTGTTGGATTAATTATGATTATTAGAGTAGCTTATTTTTTATATGATTTAAAGATGATTGATCATAGTTAATTTGTTTTTTGTTTATATTACTTAAGCAACAATATTTTTGTGTTTTGAATTTATAATTTGATTTGACCCTTAAATTAATTTTTATATCTTATAGTTTCCTGTTACTCTTCTGTGAAATTGTCGACACTTATAATTGTTATGTTTACCAGTACAAATACATGTATATAGTATAAAATATTTTAAGTAATTGTAAGCATAATGTTAGTGCTGCATAATAAATAAATAAATTGATGTGACACGATTGGACGTTAGCAATTATAATTAATAATATTATAGGTGTAGATTATGAAGTACTAAAAGTGGCGGATTTCTACATTATGCCGGTGCTGAACCCCGACGGATACGAGCATTCGCACACCCACGATCGGCTCTGGAGGAAGACAAGATCACGCCAGTCCGACTCAGATGATTACGGTGGCTGGTAAGAACATAGTTTCCGTGAACTCGCTCAAACTTTCGAGACTAAATTTTTGTACTCATTCAAGAATCTCATTGCGCTTCAATTGTTTTAAATTTGAGTCAACGCGAATGTAAGATAGCTAATTTCTAAGTAAAAGTTGTGATCTAACAATTACGACCAGCAATTTGTCTTTCAATACACGCAATAAAGACTAATTGCTTTTATGGTGACGTAGAGGAGAGTGGTTGGAAGTACGTGTGTATAGAAGTACACACATAGGTATATTTATATATTTCAAAGTTCGGAGTTAAAAATAACATTTGTATATATGCAATAGACAATGAAATTATTGAAGTTGAAGAAGTAAGGTTCTTTCCCACGTTATGTAGTGATTATGACTATGATTGTTTTTTTTGTAAAAATTTAAAATGCTTGTCCTACGTAATTTTTTGCTTTACTTAACATGTTTTAGACGTTAATCAGTGACTTGTGTCAGGCATAAAGGTTGCCTAGAAAAATACATTTCATATATACTTATGTTTCCCTAATGGCTACAAATTTTTTAACATTATTTATTTATAATATGCACTTGTCATAAATCATTATTCCAGTATTAAAATACGCTTTCGTTCGTCATGCTTTACTGGTTTTGACCGACTTCAAAAACCTGAAGAAAAGTGAATTAGTACGATTCTTTTAACACCTCAAGATTTTTAATAACGTTGTAAACACAACTAGTTTTCATAGAACGGTAAATTCGATCTCTACTACATTTCCCGCGACTAGTTATTACTTTTAAAAAATTACATCTTTTATAAAAAAAACATTAAAATGACAAAAAAGAAAAACGTATGTAACAAAAAATACATAAAAGTAAGATAGAACCGAAGGGTAAAAATAATAACATTCGTTTATACCGAATGAACTTCGGAATTTTGGAATACTTTCCTGTCTGTGAAACAGTGTTATCTCTACGACTTAGTCGTTTGTTTAACACTTATTTGGTTTTATTTGTCCAAACTTGCCTTTTCCTGTTTTTTAAATATTACCGACGTTGAAAAATGTAAATATTATATAGCATAGCAATATTATACATTTTCCATTTTCATCAGAGACATTTATTAAAAGAAACGATATTTTTGACAATAAATCTCCTTTAAAAGTTTTATAACTTAAAGAACTAAACCAAAAGATAAATCAAATCTTGTCATAATTAGGTCAAAATATATATCGTAGATATATATATTATTATAGTATAGATTTTGAATCAAAAGATAAATAAAATCTTGACAAATTTTGGTACAAAATCTTCAATGATGGAAGACTGTATTGGTGAGTAAATTGTAATTATAACATGTAATTTTAGGCTTCCGTGGAACTGGGGGCGTACGGACTGCGTGGGTGTGGATGCTGACCGCAACTGGGATTATCATTGGAGGGAAAAGGATTCATCACAGGACCCTTGTTCCGAAACCTATGCCGGCCCTCATCCCTTTAGTGAGCCGGAAACGAGAGCCGTATCGGAATTTTTGGCCGAACACAGGGGTCAAATAAAGGTAAATCATCTTGTCTGTCTTTCTTGGTTTTTAATCTACACTCTTAAAATGAAGTTCTAATAATTCAAAGATTAACAAGTCCAAAATATTGTCTCTTACTAACGTAAATTTAATTATTTACTTTAGCGGTTAAGCCGTTATTCTAATATACAAAGTATCGTATGTGCTAATTAAAAAATTGACTTATAAAAACTCATGAGAACCAGAACGATTTAAGGATTATTCATCACGCTAAACATACTCCAAACACTACGTCAACTACTGTAACAGATACTCGTTATTTTCAATATGTTTTTTCTCGTACAGGTAATGTATTTTGTTTCAATATTACATCTCTACTTCTTACATTTGGGCTCTATATGTGTATGTAACTCATAAATTATCTGTAGGAATATGTTTAAACATATGTTCTTTTCCATTTATCACTTGTCTAAAGTTAAACTACAATTTCCTACGTATTATCTTAAAAACGACCTCGTTTCGCACTTTTACTCTTAAACGAAAGGTTTCGGTACATTACCCCTGACTATTTTGCCTTAAGTATAATAATCACTTGTTCGAATAATCATATATTAAAAAAAATTCACGCCCACATAAATTCCATCCAATGTAACACGCATTAAATTGCTGCATAATTGAAGTTCAAAAACATTAATTTATGAGAAACATCATCAAAGATTGTGATAAATACCTTGAAAGTTAATACATTAATTTTGGTATTTATAAATTCCATATAATTTTAGAAAGCATTATGAATCATTTTTATTAAAATGATATATATATATGTGGTAGACCGCATAGAGGTAAATCATGAATTATTGTGATTACGGTATTTTGCCCACATGTTACTTTCAAAATAGTTTCTACGTCATATTTTTGAGATTTATTACAATTGTACTATTGTAAACACACTTTCTTGAAGCTCTAGAAAAGATAAATGCGCTTTCATTATTTATGATCTTCAGTTCCATAGAAAAAAAATATTTCTATTTGTTATTTGGGCCTGTGCAAATGGATTCGATGTTCATTTTGGAATTTGAAATCTTTACCTTGATGAATATTTAAAGCATTGGAATTGTTCATCAGCGGAAGTTCGTAGTAGGTATACAATTCTAGACCAATTTATTAGCACCTTTCGCCAAGACACCGGAGCCTCTCCGCGATGTTTTTTGAGGGTTTTTTCGCGGAATATTGCTAATAAATTGGTCTAATAGAATTGTACGAACCTTCGAATGAATATTACACCAATATTAATCCCGTTAAAATTTAGCTACGTACAGCCTACGCCGATAAAATACGTTAAAAGTAAACGTTTAACAAGTGTGACTTCTAATTCGGTGGCAAATGATTAAGAAGTCAAAAAGCCAAGCTAATTTAACTTAGAAAATTTTAACAGTGTGTCTGTTAGAAATTCTTCTATTTTACTTTCACTAGATCCAAAATCTTACATTCGCTATCACATGTTAAAGTTTTAACAACAAGACAATTACAGATGAAATATTACAAATCAAATCTCTTTGCGCTATGCTTTATGAAATTGAAATTCCAGGTCTATCTATCTCTCCACGCGTATTCGCAATCGTGGCTTCTGCCCAGCTCTCATGCCCACGCATCGTACTCTGATGACGGAGTACTTATGGAAATGGGCAAGCTGGCTACCGCCGCTTTAGCAGATATGTATGGCACGAAATATAAGGTAGGTATTTGACATAACGTACATAAAAGGTCCGCTGGAATAATCACATATATTACCTATAACACTACCTATAATTTAATTATCTGTAGGAATATCTGAAATAATGAATCATTATCAAATAGAATGTCACTTTTCGCAATAATTGAAGTTGCAAAGTTAAGAACTAGCTAGTTAAGTTAAAGTTTTACAAACAAATCGTGTTTGTAAAACTGACCTCCTTCCGGACTTTTTTCTTGAATGTAGTGTTGTTAAGTGTTTGTCCCTTACTATTTCGGTTAAATACAATAGTTAGATTAAAAAAAAACTTTAAGCACCCTTTCATCACCGTGTAAACACAATTTCATTGAGGGAGACGAAAGGAAATATACCTTAGTAAGAGATGCAATTTATCCAATTATTCTATCTTTTTCATGACTACGAGATACTTGGAATACTTGGAATGTGCATTCCATAGGCCTCGAAGATCACGGTTACGGCACTCCTTATTTTTTTTAACATTACTTTCCCATACAAATTAATTTTAATCATAGCCTACATAAAAACTTGTTGTGTTTTGAGTTTACAATATTGAGCCCAACTAAAGTCGTTTTTGAATTAGTATCAGTGTTTAAGTTTTAGCTTGACTTGAGATTCGCCGCCTTTTTATTTGCTGATATGCGTGAAGCATGCGATGTTATTCGTTATGGAAGAGTAAAAACAGTCTTGTTATAGGAACATCTAGATACTTCTAAAAAATGTATTATAATTTACGACGTCAGAAATTTATCAGTAAAAGCTTTCATTTAAGTCCTTATGTCCTATTCTTCATGTCCTATTGCAACAAATTTAACTGATGCTCCACTATCGATTGAAGCATAATACATCCCTTGTTACAATAATATTCTAATAGAGAAAAAAATTCGATATCAGTCCAGTAGTCTTTTACGTATATTCCAACATTCAAAATATTACAAACTTAGTTTAGTTAAAGATATAAACCGCTTACAAACCAAACAACAAAGCGTATTGACCCAAGTTGTTATCAGCACATGTGTTATTCCAGGTGGGAACAGCATCCGATATCCAGCAACCAGCATCAGGGATGTCCCACGACTGGGCCAAAGCCCGGGCAGGAATCAAATTCTCTTACCACGTAGATCTTCGAGACTGTTACGGCCCCTATGGATTTTTACTGCCAGGTTCACAGATCGTCTCTACGGCAAAAGAAATATGGCAGGGCGTAAAAGCTATTGTAGACAATTTATCGCCATGACTGTGATTGCTATATACTTGTGAGTTCATATAAACGTGACTCCCGAATCGTTTGGGAACCGGTAAATTATTTTAAAAAAATCAGTAAAATTACTGGTATGCATTTGGAATTAAGGCATCAAAATGAATCACCATATTTTAAGATTCCGAAAAGGATTAATTAAATGTATATAGGGGACGTATTTTAATTGTTAAGAACATAATTCTGTAAAAATAAGTATGCTTGGGATGACGCAACGCGTAGGTTCTTCTGTATGAACAATCTAAAGAATTATTACAATAAACTGACTTTACATATTAATATTCGCTTCACTCTTAAGTTATTATTTAAATATGAATAGATAGTAGACAATTTAATTAAGATGTTTATAGTTTTATTAGACAAAATTAGGAAATAAATTGTTTTGTGATATTGAGTTTTTATTGTGACGAACTAATACAATTATGTTAAAAGCACTAGTACTTACTTGCGACTTATAATAAAAATCAGATTTACCACCATAACAATGTAATATACTTGTGTAGACTATTGTTATGGTAACATATGTCTTAATTAAATGCAGATTGTATAATGAACGATAGATGTTAAAATCAGCCACTCTTTTATAATTCTGTACCCGATTCTTATCGATATATACCCATTTTAGCCTAAATTTAGGGGCAGAAGTGCCACCCTCAACACACCAAGTCAAGCAAAAAAGCATACTCGATGAAACCCCTGAAAATTAAAAAGTTCAAACTTTCAGAAACGAATAGGGCACATAGCATAGCATAATTCAAACTAAAATTTAAGATGATCGAGTAGAAAAAGAATGATTGCAAGTCAAATTTATGAAGTGATTTGGCAAACGCATTCCGCAACTTTTTTATTTTGGATAAGTAGCCTATATCCTTTGAATACCGTGAAGTCACAGACCAATAGTTACTTTGGCAGTCAAATAGTTTAGTCTGTTGCCGCATGCGTTTGTCAAGACAATATATTTCTATTCTATCTTTCATTACATTGTAAATAAAATAACATGACAAAACAATCTAAGTACATTTTAATTATTATTACAAAATAGTTTGGCTACTCTCATAGATGGATTAGATTTTATAACTTTTCTCAATTTTGAATATTTTATATTTAGGATTGCGTTTAGCTAACTTACTCTACATTTAATTCCTTAAGCGCCAAAAGCCATAAAATTCGTAAAGCTCTTAGAATTGCTATAATATAATATGAGGCACTTGTAAGAGTCATTTTTATTGTTAATACTTAATATAGGTGATGAACTATTAAATTCGTATCTTATAAATTAGCTCTACAGATCTACAGTAGCTAAACTATGTTCTTAAATGGTTCAGTATTGTGACCGGTGACGCTTGACGCCAGTTGACATTGTCTCAATATCAAAGACTCACACTGTACAATGATCCAATCACCAATCACCAATGGGCAATTATTTAATTATATTTAAATAACTCTTGAATTGAATTAAGTTTAGATTTAGAAATTAGTTTTTTCAGTAAGAAAATAGAACCTCAAATGGTTTTATTTTCTTTTGGGCCCAAAAAATTTTTTTTTCCAAATTAAAAACAAAGTTGGAATAAAAGATATGCATTCTATTTGAATGACGATGACAATAATAAATATATAGTACAAAAAAGAAAACCAACTCTTTTTACTTTCAAAGACATCGAACTACTAATTCAGTACTTTTCTTTATTAGAAAATACACAAAATATCTTGCCTAAAGCAATAATGGCAGAAAACATGATAGATCCTACAAGATTTGATGTAACGATAAATGCTCTCTTAGTGGGCCTTGGAGCTGAAAAATATTTACCACTATTCAGGTAAGATTACTCAATTTAAAACAAACGGAATACCTGCTTTTCCTGTATTTAATTGAGAATCTGGATGCAATGAAGAACCCATGTATTTACTCATAGATGTTCTTCTTCATTGCTTTTTCACTTTCGTTAATATTGCAAATAAAAGTATCTATTTTCATATAAGAATCAATGTCTTACTATTAAATAAAATAAAAATTCATATATATTTTTTTGTATTTAAGGTTTACTGTTTTGGCTACAATTAATATGTATTATGTGGGTTTTTTTATTGAACTTTTTAAAATAAACATTTCCATCATATGTGTGTAACTTTAGCAATTTAGGTAGCACATGCTGGAATATTTTATATTTTGTTCAATTCACAAATTTTTTATAAATAGCCTTTGTTTTATTCTGATGTATTAGCTATGTTATTGTATAATTTCATTTTAATTCATTCAGTAGATTTTAAGTGAAAGAGTAACCAACATCCAAATAAACTTGCATTTATAATATTAGCAGGATACTCACGCTAAAGCTCATATACAAGATGTAATAAAACAATTGCTGTTTTAGGAAACATAACATTGGGCAATGTACCCTTATGGAATTAAATGATGAAGACTTGTCAAAATTGGGTGTAGATGACAAGGAAATCCGAAAAAAAATATTGAATGAAGTGAAAAATTTACCCATTTATGAAGAAATTATTGTACAATCGTAGGTACCTTCCATTATTGTTATTGGTGAGCATATAATACACAACATAATATGTTTAATAACAAAAAAAAATTATATTTCAGACCTAAAAATTTCACAAACTTAGGCCCTTTGGAAATTATTGAAGCTTTAGAAGAAAGTTCACAACATCTCTATAGATTGTATCTGAGCATGATGGCAAATACAATATCACTAAAAAAGTCAAAGAATGTTATTGACTGCTTATTACATGAAGATAAATATGCTTCAGATGTATGCATTAGTACTTTAAGTCATATGACAAATATTTTAAATTCTATGGATATATCTCTACACACAAAATTTAAGGTAATTTTGAATATTTTGTAAAGCACTGAATTATTTCAAGGATAAATGTTAAATAAACATCTTATTTTGAGTTATTTTGCCAGAATATATCCCATATTAGAAAATTATGTAGACAATATTTTAAGTACATGAACAATTTTATTAATATGTAAAGTAAGACTGGTCTGACTAACTGATCCTGTCTGATTCCTTGGTATGTTGGAAATGACTACATTGTCGACTATTTCTCAAGATGCTCTAAACTTTAATTTTTTACACTTTCAAAATATCTCACTTCAACAATCTGTTTTAGGTTTTATCATCAGTTTCAAAGAGCAGAAGAAATAAAAAGATAATTGTAGGTACAGTTGGAAGTGCTATTATAGTAATATTGTCAGTGATGTTTGTCCGTTCTCTAAAACAAATGTAAACTCCCTACAATTATTGTTCCTGTATTAATTCTAAATAAAGTCATATTTTTTATTCTCAAATTAGTTTTATTGAACACTTGTATGTAGTGTTAATAGGAATAACTCTGGGTTTTCAGAATATTTGTATTAAAAGTAATAAATAACAAAACAAATGCTTCATGAATTACAATAGTTTACTAAAATGCAGTTTGTAAACATCTAGTCCATTGGATAGACTCATTTTTGTTACTTTGAAGCCAGATTGAATTTGAACCTGCTTTGCTGGAAAATGAATGAAGGTTGTTCATTCAATAAATTAAAGTGGTATAATAGCAGTTTATTTCACCCAAAAGCAAAGCTGTTTTAGAGCAACCATAACCTTCAGCGTTGAAGATAACAAAAATAAAGAGATAGCACCCATTACCCATTAGCAACGCAGAAGAATAGTAAGATTAGGAAATGCGAGATTCGACCGTATGAGCGATATCTTTCTGGTAACTTTCATGAAGGTGCACATCTATATAATAAGGTGGTGTACTTGTGTGTCTAACTACAATAGTTAGAGATTAGATACATATTGTACAGTTTTTCCAAAATAGTTTTGTGAAGAAGTTTTAGAACCGCTATTGTGTAGTGTAAATAAACTTTAATTTATATTGTTGAGGTAAATCTGCAAGTAAGCGACCCAATTGTTTCGACCTCACCAATTAAAAAGTAAGGTAAATGTTGAGCTGGCATGAAGCATTGTTGGAGCAGCGGGCGCGGGTGTGACGTCACGAGGACGGGCGCTCCGGAAGCCGTCCTGTGTTCCCTGGACCGACAACGTTTATTGCAACTAAGCGCGCCAATTGGAACGCATGTCCGCTACTCAGTCGGGATGCTTGAGCCCGTTCGCGATATTTTGGACAAATCTTCATTCAAAAGCTTACTCAAATCATTGTGAGCCATGATAGGATTATACGCAGTTTTAGTGTTTTGTAGTATAGTTTCCGCGGACGATGTTATTACAGGTATTTACATTAATATATATCTCCTAATTTCCAAAACTAACGTTTTTAGGCATTTTCATATAAGTTACCTTAACTTTAAGACTTAGGATAGGTATTCCTCGTACCCCTTGTATAGAGGAATCAGTGACGATACTTTTCGTTTGTCAATCTAAATTAAATTCGATGATTAACAAAGAATACCCGGCTTGACCTGTGAAAATACCCTTTTTATATAACTAATTTTCTCATATCCTACGCCGATATTAAGATTATTAATATTGTTCATATAGTTTATTCATATAGTATAATTAATATTATATATTATTACTGTTTATCTTAAAGTTTTTACTTGTATCGCGGTAAATAATTATGCATCCTTAATTTCTTATGAAACAATACTTTTGTCCTACTATAAGACATTACTTTTAGTAGGACCATATAGTACATAATTAGGGTTAGAAAAGAAAGTTTTTTTAATATATATATATTTTAGTTAAAGCAGTATTAGGAGAAAGCGCGGAGCTACCTTGCAATGTAACCGCTGTTAACGAAGATGACAATCTCAATATATTGGCTTGGTATAGGGATGGATCATCGACTGCTTTTTATAGGTAAATTATTTTAATTAAGATATTTTTTGTTTAATGTTTATCATGATTGTATAAACAATCAAACGTTTCTAATTCCTTTTCTTCCGTTGAGCGTGCTTATTAATTCAAATAACAATCGATTGGCGCCATTAAATAATTAGGGCTCCCGCCTCTGGTTGCAACTGCAAGGCCAGGGTCAGTATGAAGGGGGCAATTTAAAATACAGTACCTACAAGTAATGAGCAGATTAACTGTTAAGGGAGAGGGGTTAAGTTCATATTTATACTTGGCTTTTGTGCCGACTACAGCGCGTTAAAATATAATGTTACATGAAAAGAGTAAGTATCCTTGCCTATGGTATGCTATGCTTGAAAGTATATACAGAATCAGGTAGCTTCTACGTATATACTCTTTTCAAGTAACATACGCTCTCAAGCTCTTCTTCCAAGTGTCGGCGAGCTATTTTGTCGACGCTTTCGGTTCGGATCCGAAAAAATATAGAGGCGTCTAGTAAAAGCTCGTGTAAGCTAACTATTTAAGTGCAATGTCACTTCTGTAGTATGTATATTATATTTCGCCATAAAAACATCCACGCAAGTGTAATTATACCGAAATGAAATATATATTGATACAGATGCCATCGTAAATCCATAAAACATTACTTTGATAAGCTGTGAATGTTCATATCTCTCACAAGTTGTTGTAGGCCTCTTAAAATATTACGACGGCCTGTATTATTGGACTCAATGTGTGTGTAAAATTAAATTAAGTTTCTCAAAAAACTGAAACACTATTCAACTCGTGACCGATATCTCGAGTATTGCTAAGAAAAGGCTTTCCACCTAAACGTCAAAATACAAAAATCATTAATACTTACAACTAAACCAGTTAAAGAATCACATAATTTTGTACCAGCAGTCGTGACCTTCGTGGAGGTTCTGGTAACGTTATGTCCCCAAGTCCGCGATACCGATTGCTGACCTCTGAGGAGGAAGGATTGGACAGTCTGGAGATATTAACTATTATACCGTCGGACGCAGGAATATATCACTGTCATGCTGACTTCTCAAAAGGCCCGACTCGTAAGACCCATGTGTTATTAATGGTAATAGGTATGTATTTTTTTTATTTTATCACTCGCCATACCTTGCGGTTACATCCAAAGTGATTAAAATACACGTTTTAATTCTTTTAAATACGCTCTGCTCTTATTGGTGGTAAATAGACTATCCATCCCAAATATATTTTTAAATTCGCTCTAGGAGTTTCTCAAATTATCTCCTTACACCAAACAAATTCTTCAACTTAATATCAGTAAAATACGCGTTTATGATTTAATTTAAATTTCTTGTCTTATATACTAGGTACAATAGAAATCTAAAAAGTAACCACGCTTATTAAAATTTGTACTTAACAATTCATGCTCTGAATACCAAACAATAACAACATTGTTTGAGTCTTAAAACCTTACACCGTGCATTGATTTGTATATCTAGGTCACGAATTAACAAAAAGCTAAATATTTGTCTAACGAAATGGTAGATCCGCGGTTTCGATTAATTGCTTTGCAAGTTTAATGAGGAAGCTGACGCTACCGGAACCATTCACTTTATTTATACTAACAATAATTATGCCACGTAAATAGTTCTATGAAGGTGCTATATTCTAATTATGTGTCAACTACCGGCTCAAGAGGGCTCGAGCTTATGTCGGTAAAGGGCAACATTTCAGAAGTGAAATTATACCATATTTAAACGTGATAAGGTTCTTATCCCTCCGTAGCGGTGAATTTTTGACCTAACCTCCAGTGGAACATGGGTTAATTATAAGAACACTTGCCCTGGAAAGTGTAAGCCTTAAGATGTCCTAGGAATGTATTTTATCTAGGTGCCATAGAGAAAAGAACATTGTGCTTTCGTTTTCAAACATTATGCAATTAGTGAGATGTAAAACAAAGATATTAATCTCTTATTGGACGTCTGAAAAACCCCTTTGTGGCGATAGAATTTCGATGTTCCGCTAAAAGGCATGAGGCAATCACGTTTGGCGTGCTTAAATTTCAGAATATTTGATATTTACGTGGCTATATATGCAAACTGGCATAAAAGTTTACTGCAATCCAAAATCCCCAATTCACCACATGTAAGTTCATAAAATTGACGCACCCAAAACCATTTTTTGTGTATTAAACAATTTGTATAAAACAATTAATTGCGCGGTAATTATAATTGCTAGATGTATACGAGCATATTTTCGTTACAAACTGCTCAACCCGTTTACAGAACCACCACAAAAGTTGTGGGTAATTCACGAAAATGGCACACGGGTGGCCACAGCCAACGCAGGCTCCAACACGAGTAGGAATATTGGCCCATACTACATTGGCGATACCATAGATTTGATTTGTGTTGCATTTGGAGGTAATGTTCATTTTTATTAAATCACATCTAAAAATCCACAGCTTGAAGTACTCTCATACTTTTTACACCCAACCATTTTCGAAGGTTTTATTTCAATTAATATAGGATAAACTACAAAAATATATTGCAATATAGAGTCTGTACAAAATAAAGAGTATGTACAAAAAAATAACAATCCTCTTTTGTTAGAAGAGAGATCACGTCATAAATCTTAGCTTCATGTTCAGCTTTTTGATATCATCTTGGTAAAAATGGTATTACAAAAAGTACACTAATTAGTTTGTTTCTATTTTATTAATTACTGGCTGTTTGTCGTGTTTTAGTCGTCGTCGTTAGCTCGCATTGCAACATCCTCCACTTAATTTTTCCGCTCTAACAATATTTATCTCGGAAGTCCTACTTTTCCTATGTTTTTTTTTAAATAGGGGGCAAGCGAGCTTGCGGGGTGGCCTAAGTGGCAACAGCCGCAGCATACACCCACTAGTGGTTGTGTTGCCGGCCCTTAAAATTATTCTTTGTCACTAATGGTACTAATATAGCAATGGTGAAAACCGTCCAGTAGTTTTTGAGTTAAGAAAAATCTTATCAAATAAAATTGTAGGTAAGCCTCAACCAAGGTTATCCTGGTGGTCGGAACAACAGCTGCTGAAAAATACGTCAACGGTACTCTCAGAACTACGAATCCGTAGCGATCTACACTTTGGACCGTTAAGTCGTGAACATCACGGCAGAGTCTTTACATGCTTCGCTCAAAACAATGATGAGACACCACCATTATCCATCGATATTTCTATAGATATGTACTGTAAGTGTAACTGCTTACCGTAGAATTTATCATATGGCATAACTTAAAATGATATTGATAAGAATAATTAACAAATGCATGTAATTTTATGTAAATGCAAGCTTTGCTAAGCTTAGATGTGCTTTGATGTAGAGCCAGAGGCGTGACTGTCACTGTTCACAAATAACTAGTTCTTATTGCAAACTTTTACTATATTACGTTGCTTTTAAAAATACTTAGATGTATTTTATGAAAGAGTGTCTTGTAATTGTTGCAAATGCTACATATCTGAGACCACAATGGTTCTATATGGGATATACGATGTATGGCAAAAAAAAACAATATGTCTTTTGTATAACAATTGTGTAAATAAAATACGTAATCATAATGTTCGATTGACCAGCTTATAGTTACGCCCCTGCGCTAATCAATTAATTTAGATTATTTAGCATTGAAGCTTTAAAAATTGAAAAGGCTTCATACGAAATAATTTTGTCTGTATATTTTTTATTTATATTTATGCTTCTGTAATGTAGAAAAAAGCAATTTCTATAATTGATAATTCAAGTATGTAAACTAAATTGTATGAATAAATTCTGTATGTGTGTATTTTTATCTTTTCTTACCACGCATAATAATAAAACTTTTATAATTTTCGCCTGAGTTGTGCTTTTGCTTTGCATTTGAATTGATTTAAACAAAACACTACAATCGTAAGCGAGTGGGCCCAATGGAGCCCCAAGTATATTAGCTCCACATATTTCCTTTAATAAAGGGCCTTAATCCACTAAGATCCCTTAATATGGCCTCTATATTTGGCCAAAATGCATCACATTTATTTTCCTAGCCTTTCCCCAAATTGAGGTGTTAACAGCGATTCTTTGCACCAGTACCACCAGAGCTGGTGTCAATACACGTGGGTGACAAAGATACGATATTCACTGGTCGCACACACGCAGGCGAAGTCCTGACGATGGAGTGTCGTGTTTTCTTCGCTAGACCGTTACCAACTGTCACTTGGAGAATAAACGAATCGAAACTTACCACTCCTGAACAGAATACAATAGTAAGTAATCAAAAGCTTTTAAGAATACATATTTATTTATGCTTTTCTATCAGACTCGGAACTTGCATCGGTGGATACATTAAGTAAAAAATAATTGCATGTAAATATATTACAAAAAATAGTACTCAGAATCTATGTGTATGCATATTTTTTTAGGTAGAACAAACCCAACAGAGGTTAGTGAATGAAATTCATCTTAATATAACTCCAGAATTTGACGAGTCTCGAATAACATGCTGTGTGCCGGCCTATCGCAGGGATTCTGAGGAGTATATATGTGCGCTGGCGCAGCATTTATCGGTGCAATGTAAGTACATAAACACAAAATAAATAATTTTTATCCTTTATAGCAGTTACACTGTGTGTGAGGCCTTTTTATACTAAAAGTTCAGCCTCTTAAAAATCAGACGAAAAAAATTATGACTTAAATCTGTGTTCCAAAATATTATGACATTTTCCCCTTGGTAACCAAACCAAAGCAAACGGCCAATGTACTACTGCTCCGTATATTACTTGAATTAAATTTTCAGACCGCCCTGTTGTCAATATAGAAGTGATTGGTGAGACGGTAGAAAACGACACGGTTTCCATCATCAAGGGTGCGAATGTGTCTATGAATTGCAGTTTTGAAGCAAACCCGGCAGTCTTTCGGATGATTTGGTTCCATAAGGCTAGTAGTAATTCTATTATATTTATATAATCATTAAATACTATTCTACGATACATTAAAAATTGCATTGCAAATTACACCAGGAAAACACTATTATTTTGTTACATTTAACGAAAATTATAAGGTGTACATTATTTGTGGATAACTAACTAAATTCTATTATATATTTTTGAGGAAAGAAAAAACTATACATTGTCAACGCAGCTAAATAGAAACAGATCGAACTTTTCGAGATAAACCAAAGCGTAAAATTTTCCAAATTCACTTTCGTTATTTGTCACACCAAAGTATACATTAGTGTTTACATTTAATACAGTGATGATAAACTAATGCTCCAATAAGTTGAGTGAATGTTACAGGATGATATACTTAGTGAGAGTACGGACGAGGAAGTTTCTCAAACACAAAAATTGGATTTGGTTTCTGTTAGCGAAGATGACAGCGGTGAATATGCGTGTTCTGTTACAAACGACGAGGGATTTACTTACAGCAAACCGATCGTCATTGATGTCGTGTGTAAGTTAAAAATAGGCGCGCAACGCAAAATTTTTACAACGATCTAGTTCGCTAAAGGTCGTTGAACGTGAAATTACAAAAAATTCTTCGATAAAATTAGTCATGTATTTACTTCAAATATAAGTATGTTTATTCGATGTTTTAGCCATATCACAGTTTACATTCAGTCTGTCCTGATATATATACCTTAAGCCTTATCGCTAACCAGGCAATCCTCCAACGAACCACGTTCACCAATAGAAATTGATCAAAATTATTATTGTTCAAAATCCATACTTTGTACCTTTTCTTCTACAGAAATTTATTACGAAGTTAATGAATATTAAACAATTCTCCATATGCATTTTTTTATATTTTATTATTTATATATATTTTGATCACATTCGAGGGAGCACAACTTTTTAATAGCTTACCAAGCGGTACCTATAGGAAGTGTGCATTCGCCGACTGCCTTTAAGAAACTTCTTAAGCAATATGAATGCAAGCGCGGAACGATATTATAAAATAAAACTTATATGTAATATGATTTAAGTGATTTTTGTAATTTTTTTATAAATATCTATTACCGTATAGTCAGGGAAAAAAATTACTAGCAATAAAGTGTTATGAGGGTATAATTAATAGAATCAGCCGTTAACCTGTGGAAGTCCATAGTACAAAACCCTAATAGACCAATATTTAAGCAATGCTCCGCGACAAAATCCACAACCACTCGACGTACGCTCGTTGAACGCTGTTCGAAGAGGCAACTTCCTGAGGATGCTCCGGTGTCGGGACGAAACGTACGTCGAGTGATTGTGGATTTTGTCGCGGAGCATTGCTTAAATATTGGTCTATTAGGGTTTTGTTAGGAGGGCTTTAGAGAATATTAAATACTGCAGATCCACCATACTGTGAAGACGAAAGCGTGGTAGAATACGGCGTGGCATCAGAAGAATGTATTAACATTACTTGTAAAGTAAAAGCTAACCCGGCGCCTACTGCTTACCGATGGTTATTGGTAAGCGAGGTGGAAGGCACCAAGCTGCACACAAACCAGTCACAAACATTCGAGACTGATGACGACACCCTTATGTACCAGCGGCCGAACTGTACCACTAGTAAGTATATATTTAAATTGACAGGTTCTTCGTTCAAGGGGTCATGGAATTTAATGGGCTACTAATTATAAGGTAATGTTATACTGCCGGTAGTAAATCTTGCAGCTTTTTAAAATCTTATAATTATAAAGTTAATATGTCCCTTCTAAAACCAGCGCTGGTGTATTGCTGGGGCTTGAATACAGTGAAGAATAGTGAACTTCTACAAACAAAATGCACTTTTTTGGTGACGGATGAGACTGTTCCGCAACCGCCTTCTAATTGTGAAGCAGTTAAGGATATGCGGGGAGACATAACAGTCACGTGTAAGGCGGGACATGACGGTGGGCTGCCACAGGTAAGTCTAAGATTTAATGTGTAACAAAGTTATAATGTATTTTGGATAAAAAGAGACACAGAACCCTAGTTAAAAGTAAGTAAGAGGAAGTTTTCTAAGCTGATGTATTGATGTTGCTGCTATAACAACAAAATCTAAATAATAAACATTTAACGGCAAGCCGATACAAAAACAATATTTTCTCGTTCTTGCTCTAATAGTGGTACGGAAGCTTTCGTGCGCGAGTCTATAGTGATGCCCTATACTTTAATAATGATAAGGCATATAGATAAATAAATCATATATGTATATACGACTTAAGGACCTTCGACAAAAGAGCGTATAAACATCTCAAAGGCCGGCAACACACTGGTGACGCCTCTGGCATTGCGAGTGTCCATGGGCGGCGGTATCACTTAACATCAGGTGAGCCTCCTACCTGTTTGCCCCTTGTTTTATAAAAAAAAATATGTATCAGTTTACCAATCTTTTTTGATTCTTACTACTACTAAAAGCTCAGCTACTGATGATATATGTTATGCAAAAAATTATTCCGACTGCGGACTGTTGAGCTGTATAGTGCAGCCATAGGCATTGGGCAGGTTATAGCTGGTGCTTCATTCATCATTAAAAGTTCATATCTTAAATCGGCCCCTCGTGTTAAACTTGTGGCCACATGTAGGTTTCCGAAGGAATCTGACAATCCTGACATGTCTGGTAGTGAGTTAAAAACCGAGCTACATACGACCTGAATGCATCTTTGGTGCCTGATATAAAAGTGTATTGCATAAATTAAAATAAATTTTCTTTAAAACAATTATGGTAAATGGTTAAATATTGGTACTTTGAGAAAGTTTTCTTCTTGCTTATACAACATATATTCTTTCAGAAATTCAAGTTTATTGTTGCCGCAGCAGACTCTAAAGAACACCTCGTCTCGATAATAAATCAAGAGCCGAAGTTTATGATTGAAGAGCCCAAAGAAACAAATTACAAATTCATTATTTTAGCTTTTAATGATAAAGGTGAAAGTAAAGTCATAGAACTCGATGAGGAGAGTATCATTGATGAGGGTATCGGTAAGTCATGTATATTTTACTATAAATATAATATATTATATATATATATACATATATATACAATATACATATGAAGTCATTATAGTTAACAATCATAACTCAAGATTAGCTGAACCGATTTCACTGACATTGACATGATTTACGCGGCGAAACCGCGATAAGCTATATCATATAAAAATGAAAGTTTGTTCGATGTCGTATGCAAAAGATTGGATTTTTATCTCAATTTCTTCATGCCAAATCCATTTGTAATATCTGTTGCATTTAATTCACCTAAACATAGTACTACTTTGAGGAGGTACACACTTGAGTCCCTTGCACAAGTATTGTAGATAGTCTATATTTTTGGTATAAACAAACATTTTTTATTTTCTTTTTAACCTGTAGACCCAGCACTCACTATAAGCGCAGTAACGAATATAACGACGCTAGCTTTGTCGTTGTGTGGGGGCGTCGCTCTATTGGCTTTGGTCGCGTGTGGCCTCGTACTTTGCGCTCACGACAGACCACGACACGATCTGCCTAGAGATTCACATCCACCCCTATGTGCTTATACAACTGACGGTAAGTTGATATAGTATCTAGTAAAATACTTTAGAGCTCGCCAAAATAGAATTCACTGATTCTCATATCTTAAGATCATACTCGTATGGCGAAGACATTTATGCGTGCCTTCTCGTGCATTCTATTGTATATTATATTTCTTAATAAAATCGTCCCTCTGCTGGCACTTTCTATTATATTTTTCCACCTTTATTATACGTGATGTTCTTAATGTATGTTGTATATAGTAAAAGTAAAATAACTTTACTTTTAATTCTCCCGGAACCAATTAAAACACAATTGTAATTAAATAATATTTATTAGAATTTTAAAAACATTTTTGAAATCGATTAGGTTATCATTAGTGTTGTATAATGTCTTATAGAATCGAATTGCGAAACGTGCAATGAGAGTGACGAGGGCAGCGAATGCAATATACGTCGGACGGGTTCATTCCGAAGGGCAGTTGCCAAGTACCCTCCAAAAAACTATGACATGCAAAGGACCAGCTCTTTCCATTCCGCCAGATATATGAGAGACATGTCTGATCCAGAACCGAAGTGTATACAGACGAGACGCACAAACTGCAGGGTGCATTCCCTACAGAATATTAGTAAGAAGAGAGAAATGGACACCCTGTGTGACCATCTCGTTATGCATTTGCCACCTGAACCTAACTATAATGTGCCAAAACCAGTAAGTATGATATTATTCACTTTTACATTAGAATAAATTAATTTCAAAAAAGAGTTCAGACCTTAAAGTAAAGTTTTACTGTTTAAACTCGATGAAATGATCGGTTATGAATACGATTGATTTTTAATTTCTTTTTGCTTGTATGGTTACGTTTTGTGTTTGTTTTTGTCCCGCTTTAATTATTCACTGCAAGTGCTGTGAAACGTATTTAAGAATGCATCTGTATCTATATCTTTGACTTTTACTGTATGTGTGTAAAAAAATGATGTTTTTCTTGTGTTTCTTGAAAAAATAAATAATTATAGTATTTATCAATTTTAGTAACATTTTTTATTTCAGATGAACACATTCTACACTATGCCACGAAAAACAAGACATAGATCGCAAAAAGAGATAAGCGATGAGACGTCAGAGATTACTCAAGCATCAGATGGTTTCTCCCTCCCACCACCACCAGATGAATTCGGCACTTATCGAGCTGCCAGTCGAATCAAAGATGTACCCACAAAATCTATCCCCACATACACCACAATCATACGGCAAAATTCAGGGAAGAATTTACATAAATACGCAATGTCTCCGATGAACACTGTGGGCCTACCGAGTATAAGTGGTCAGCCCAGCCTCTATACCTACCCTGATGATGAGCAGGTAAAGAAAAATCCTTTTGATGATGAATAAGTAGTTTAGGTGAGCCAAACCTGAGTAAACAATTTTCCAATGTTTTCTTTTTTGACCGTTCATTTATCACGTGAAGGCTCGACAGTTCTCGAAATATTACAACGAGGGGGAAGATAGAACGTGAAATTATATTCTGGATATTTCAAATGTATTTTCTAAGTCTAACAGTTTAAACATATCGTATCGCCAGAGTGTTTGAGTTAATTTCTAAATCATACGTCATTAAGGAACGACTCCGTTCCATCTAAAACATATAATTATGGTTAACGGTGATGAAATTCGGAAATGAATATTAAATGAGCTTACCAAAGGTTGAACTAGTTTACTTCACCTATTAAGCGCTTTTTTCCTGCCCGAATACATCGAAAAAAAATTAGATTAATAAATTTTAACAAAGTCAAAACATCCTCCGTTGTTTAATTTTTGTTCAAAAACTGGATATTTACTTTCATACCGAATCGCGAATATAATCTTCCCATATTATAGATATTGTGCCTAAGAAGTGTACCATTACAACATTTGAATACTAGATTATTTACAAATAAGGATAATGTTTATCATAAGACAGGTTTGGCTAACTTAACCCTGTAAAGTCTTTATATCTCTAAATGACAATAATGTTTTATTTTCCAATGCGCTCAGACTGGAATATTATATGGATGTAATTATATTTATGTATAGATGTTTATGTATCCCTTAAGGCACTCGCTTTAAGCGCACTTAAATCTTTTAATGCCAGTATTTTAAGTGAAATACAATTTAATTTATATAAATGGCAGGCTGTACTGAACCAATGATTCTAAAAACGGTGTATTCCATGAAATTTGTTCTAAATCTGTATTGTATTTTGTATGTATTCATAAATTTCAAAATGATTTTATCTAGAATGGTTTTGCTACATTGTACTGTAAAGAAGCCTCAAGACTGCTTTTTAATTATATTCAGGAATTGTTCTCTGTAAAATTTTGGTATTTTTTTTTATTCCCAAGGTAAGATGGTTTTATTTAACAAATTTACAAACTTTTAAAGCCGACTTAATATTTAAATTTATAAAACTTTGTAACCAATTCTGTATTACTACTCTAAGACATGAGTTGTAAATCGAAACAAGCTCGTGGAACTTAAACTGTATTTAATTTAAACATAACCCTAGTTTAAAACCAAAGACAAATAGTCAATTGAATAAATTTATTTACAAAAATAGAAATTAAGTTGTACTACACTTTAATTCTTATTTATTAATAGTTCAATGCAATCGGTATATGATTTCAAGTACATAACACTGCCGATAAAATAAATTTAAACTAATACATAATTTTATAATGAAAATGTATTTTTAAAGAACATGAGTTAATAAAATAAATTGTCTACAATGTGTTTAATCCATTCTATCCAGATGCGCCTGCGCCACTGTAATTTTGTCGATTAAGATTTGGGTGTTTGCTCGACTCTGAAAATTATTTATCCATTATTTTTATGATCGTTAGATAAAATAGTAAAAAAAAATGTGGTAATTTTTGCCTTATCATATATCAATACTTTCTCTTCATTAATGTTCCATTGGTATTTTGTCTGTATGAACTACCAACAAACTAGCATCAAGAAAGAAATCATGAATGAAATAATGGCGAAATAAATTGTCACATTTCGCAATTAAATATTTTTTCAGATTTAATAAAATTAAGTCTATGCGGAATAAAATTTAGTAAAGCTAAATGCCATTGCAAAATCCGAAATCTTTAAATAATAATTCGACTGTGTAGATGGCAAGTTATCTGGAGTGTTTAATAAAAAAAATACCAAATAAGCAAAGTACAATAAACGGCCATTTGGAGTTTAGAATTATAAAAACCCCTTATTTTTACATTGTTTTCGTCCTAACACTAAGAATAATATATTCTCGCGGAATAGCAAGCAAGCCCTTGATAACTCACCTGCAAAGCGGACAGGGCCGCTTCATGTAGGTCCTTACAGCGAGCGAGGGCCCTTCGCCGAGGCGCGGGAGGAAGATTGGCAACCTCGCTCCTCGCCTGCTGCAGGAGAAGTACGGCAACGCCGCACACGTGCGACTCGTCTCCGCATCCAAGCCATACCCGTTCGTTGACGCTCACCAATCTGTGAAGACATTGTTAACAATCTTTAACGCACTATTTTGACTTTTATTATTATTTATATACAATTTTCATTAAAATCGAATATTTAGGAACCAATTCAGTTGTGATTAATTTAGTTCGATCACCATTGAAGTATTACTTAAATATAAAAATCACTCACTTGACATAAATATCCAAAACTTGCTCTAGAGAAACACCAATGTTCAGTATAGTTCTGAAGACCAAACTTTTTTCTGCTTGTAATTTACAACTCAATATTTCCAACTGACGAACAATGAAATCTGAAAAAAAAAAAACCAATGTGTTCTAATTATAAATATTATAAACGAACCTTTACTCAAAACATAACTAATAATTCTCAGATTAATTTTAGCCATATACTATGTATATTAATTAAAGATACGTTTCGTCAGTAATTCTTATTTTCATACTAATTAAAACACTCGCGCTAATGTCAGGAACTACTGGTTCGAATTGAAAAATGTAAAAACTGTATGTGTTATCCATTTATCAACATTGGCTATACGCTTCGACCGATAGGAGCGAAGCGTATTTGAAACGGAAATATCAAAATATTTTAATATTTCTTAAAAGTTAAAATAACTTACAAAGCGGAAAGCAATGTCCTGAATTGACATATTCCCTTCCCAATGTGGTCAGTTTGCTAAGCACCGAGGAGAGTTTCTCGTCCGGCGAGAGCAAGCCTCTAGCTGCGTTTTCTGCTTCAGCAAGAATGTTGCTCCATATGTTTTCCACCAACAAAGCATCGTTGTGACCAGAACATTGCACTATGGCCAATTTGCATTCCCATAAGTTGTATCGGTCTGCGTATTCTTCGTACAGCTGTAACAGATTTTTGGAATTACTAGTTTTTAATTTACCTTTCTGGCATGTAGTTTGGTTGACATAATATCCGTATGTCAATTAATATCTATTAATGAGAAGCACCTCCATATTATCTATCATACTTTTGACCGCCCTTATACCCAATGAATATTGTGATTATACTGGAATTATACAGGTGGTTATCGTTAAAATATAATCGATTTAGCTCTCTAGAGAGAAGGTTTATTAAGTCCAAAAGGTATTAATCTAATTTCAGAGGTTCAAGTATATAATCTTCTAGTCCTTTTCATCACAGCGTTAGCGTATATGAGTGAAGCAGTGAAAAGTGGTCGGCTGACCTGCGTGATATCCAGCAGCTCGTCGTCCAGGCGATGCAGCAGCGGCGGGGGCAGCGGCGGCGACTTGGCCGCGGCTTTCACGCCCAGCTGCACGCGGCCCACCTCGCTGGCCTCCTCCAGGCGCCGCACCAGCTCGCCCCCCGCGCCGCCCGCGCCCCGCACGCACACCACGCCGGCAGACAGCCACGACATGCGCTGCGACAGGTTCGCCCCAGTCCTGAAAGCAACGCACTGCTTTCACATATCTTCACTCGGAGGACATAAATAATATATTCCTGTATAGATTTAGTAAATTCACTATAAAAATTCCAAAAAACGTACAGGTCTTTATAATACTTTTGAGACCTTAACGTAAGATGAAATAGCCAGTCAAGATGAATTTTCCTATAATTATGAAAAATTTACGTTAAGCCCTTTCCTGTCCATACCCTGGTCTAGTAGCGAGTCCCTCGAGGACCTCAGCAGCTGCCAGGTGGTCCCCAGCCTTTTCTAGAACCTTCCACAGCAAGTCCAGGAGCAGCAGCGCTGTCCGCCCTGAAGCCTGCCGCGCCGCAGCCGTCAAGTACGTTCGCAGCGACGCCGGCGCAACGCCGCTTATCGTTACCAATTCTGCAATTGTTAAGAACTGTAGTATATACAATTCGTTTTCTCTGTGTTTTTGAGAGCATACAAAAGAAAATACTAATTTTATTTAGGCTTTGTTTATTCTTATTTTTCATATTACATACCAGAGCCTAGATTCTTGGAAATCAACCATTCATAAATAGCCACGTGTAGAAGTTCATCGTCTCTTGATAAGCATTCTGCTACCAATTTCCTTCCCTATAACAAAATATTTTTAATGTCAGATTTTTTGAAAAATTGTTTTGAGATAAGCTAAGTTAATAACGTTACCTGATAATTGGCATCCGCAGGTGACATAGTAAGCAATGCGTCCGTGGTCTGCGCACGCGCACTTTGAGGAGATTCAGAGTTGCCTTCAGCGCTACGCTCGTACAGGCGCTCCAGCGCAGTACATACTTCGCGATATATCTCCATACTGTTAAATTGTCAAAGATTGAAGATTAATAAAAAATATTGAATGAAGTTTTATATCTATCTTGAAATCCAGTCAAACATAACTATGTATGTATGTAATCCGTGTTTTTACAGGTTTTATTGCCGTGAAATTGGTATTTCCCACTCAAAAATCAAGAAATGTTATCAAAATATGTTAAATAATGTTTACCGTTTATAGTACAACAAATGTCCATCCCTGTCCTGTGAGGGCTGATCACTCTTGTAGTAGTAAAGCGCTCTGTCCTGGGGGTCAATTCTCGAGGCGCACGTCACGCAGAGCTCAACAATTCCAGAATAGAACCCAACTGAGAGCAGTTTTGAGCACACCAACGGTAGATTTACATTTGGAGCCACATCCTGCAAAAATTCAATAAATTCTTCATTTCTTCTTAAATATAACTAATAATAATTAATAACTTTATTATATGACTTTACAACCATAAAGACATTTTTGAAAATTGACAAGATTTCTGCCAAGTCTCATATGGACTTAATATAAATAAAATAAAATTTCTCCGGGTTTTATCAAATATGAATTAAGTTACAATTTATAAGACTAGATAGGTACTTTGCTTAATTGTGTAGATTATAAAGATATTTGAAATAACATACTTTACATAATTTTAAGGCTTGCTGAAGCATTTCCTCGCGCTCGGCTAAATTCTTTTGCTGTTTTGCAAATATCAATAATTCATTTGCCTGAAACATTAAAACAAACATGTACATTAAAAAATATATAAATAAATCTCCAATGCTTCCTGCTTTGTTTGTTGACTTTTTTGATATCTGTAATAATTTTCATTCAATTGGGTTGAGGTTAATCTGCATATTTGTATTGGATAAAGCAACATATTCTATAATTGTCATTAAAGTAAGATTCTTATATGTTTTAACAATTTAAATAAATCTCACCTTGGAACAGGTGGCATCCTCTGCTCTGTACAAAGTGGGGCAGAGTTGTCTCAACTTCTGTGAAATGCCATCCACTGAAGCGTTGTCCCGAAGGTAGCCCGCCACCAGCGAACCCAGAAGTAAGCACGCTACTTCTTGACCACCCACTAACAGCTCACTGAAACATAACTTAAAATGAGACAAACATTTCTGCGTCCGTTTAATGTTCGACCCAACTACATTGGGGCATGACATTTCCATTAAAAGTGCATATATGAACCCGTCAAAAACATATCAGGTATATACTTTAAATAACTCCATCCTCCTGTATATATCTATACTAATATATAAAATTGAAGTGTCTGTTTTTAATATTAAAAATTTTCATATGATACTTATACGATACATACACCTAAATGACATTTTTTTTAAATTTTGTCTGTCTGTCTGTTTGTTCCGGCTAATCTCTGGACCGATTTTGACGGGACTTTTTTTGATTGGTAGCTGATGTAATAAGGAGTCACTTAGGCTAGTTTTATTAGGGTTCAGCAGTCTACGTAAAGGAACCCTTCGTCATGTCCGTTCATTCGCCTGTTCTCACTCTAGCGTCGAAACGGTTAGTGTTAGGAAAATGGAACTTTGCACGGATATATGTGTATTTATTACGCCGATAAAAAGCTAAAATAAAAAACGTATAATACAAAATAAAATAGTGCATCAAAGCTACGCTTAGGCGGTACGTAGTTCGCCGGGTCAGCTAGTCTGTAATAAAAACCACAGGGGTTTAATAAAAGTCTTAGTAACATTTTCGCTGACTCGCTTTTCAGTACCGCAAAATACTGAGACAATAGTGTGCTTTACCGAAAACTGGCAGCCTGCAATGCTTGCTGCTGTTCGGGTGGTAAGCTGGCTGCTACCACGTGGAACTGATGCTCACATAGGACTTTCCATAAACTTAACATCTCAATGGCCATAGCTAGAAAGATAAAGAAAAAAATATTAAAATTAAGTAGAAGAAACGATATACTGTATTTGCTTCTACTATTCTATATGTTTTTCTGGGCGAACTGGGTTGGTGAAATCGTAAATTATGAGGAATATTTAAGAAAAACCTAAGACTGATAATTTTTATAAAAAAGGAAATATCTGTTAGAATTTGACCCCAATCTGTTTGCAATAAATGGACACCATGTATTATTATTCCATTATATAGTGTCGCTTAAAAGGAATAAGTTGAGAAACAGGAAACTGAATTTAAATTCAAATATACTTCAACAAAGATTTTTGTCTTTTCGATGTTGATAAATTCGATAAAATTATATGTTGAATGTTACTTACTTATAAATATTTTGAGGGCTTGAATAGAAGCTTGTTCCTCGGAATGCGGTGGCGCCACTACCCTTTGCAGAAAGGATGACACTCGCTGTAACTTCTTCACTATGAAGGCGCAATCCTCACCCGTCACTTTACTTGACATCTGTCAAAAAAAATAATAGAAAGGAATCTTAAATTTGAATGGTTAATAATAGTTAGTAAATATTAAATAATTCATACCCAAAAAATCCCCCAAAAAAGGGGTGAAAAAACCAAATTGTTGACAACATCACTGCTGAAATTTTTAAACACATGTATAAAATGGTGAATGTTGTGGATATTTGATTGATTAGGGCAACATCCCGTCACCGCAGAAAGCAGCTAATGATTTGTTAAAATACTTACAAATTCCTTATTATCTGGTGTGAGTGACTTAGTGACACACTTCAAATTCCATATCGGACACAAAATCCTTCCCACATAAATGTATAGACCGTTGTGCTTAGCGCTGTACTCTATTTGGTAATCCCTTGGCTGACTCAAGTTCCCAACAAATGATGATTGATTGAAGGGAGTCTGACTGACATTCTGGTACGGAGACATCATTGATTGGTTTGATTGATTCATTTGTTGGAAGGACTGGTTCTGAGGCCTCATGTCTTGTGGTCTAGACATTGGTGTTGATACTTGGCGGGGTGAGAATTTCGGTGAACCTGAAGTATGTAATGAATTTGTACAACATTCAAGTATGACTTAGAAATGTATGTATAAAGTAATTGTAGTGTATAAAGGCTCATTTAAAAACATATGTGATGCTATTTTAGCGTATGATTTTAATGGTGTTAAAGCATGTTTTTTACGTCACAAGTCTAATACTATTGAAAAAAAGAAATTATTTGGTTCTCCAATTATTATGATTACCTATGCTAGGTGCCTGTGACATCTGATGTGACTGAAGCGGCGCAGGCGCAGCCTGAGTTCCGTAAATGAAGAAAGCCCGTGACGCCCACTCGCTTATGGAGAGGTCGCCACTTGTTGGTTCTTCGCACGCGAGATACAATGCGCATGCGCAAGCTTGATCGTAACCTTGTAGCTGAAACAGAATTTTATTTACAAAAAATTAAAAAAATGGACCAATAAAGTCTTGTTTCATATAAAATACGGAGGAAAATTTAAATCAACAAATGTTTGCACATTTTTTGAAATAAATAAATTTTTTCCCTATCTTGCAGTACATTTAAATGATCATAAATATTATAAAACATATTAAGAGGTTAAAAATGTACCTGAAACAAATCTTTAACAGGTTGCGCATCTGGACCACGATAGTCCCTGAGCAAGGCCCGAAGAAGGTCTGGTGGTGCTCCGGCGCTTATGAGGGCGGCGCCCCAAGCACTCACCACCGCCCAACGGGAGCCCGACCATGGATCTGTTATATGGGGAATATGTTAATATTATATTTTTAATGCGTTATATATTCACACATCCGCGTTCTTTACTTACATTAAAAAGAAGTAATCGCGGTAACAAATGTTTTTTGACAATCATACATTTAGCACACTACATAATATGTGTAATATGTAAACCAAATGTTACCAAAATTGTAACCTTCTTGGTTAATAACGTGGGTACCTTTCTTAGCGAGTAAGGCTGGTGAAAGCTGCGTCGCTTGTACCATGGGCAAAGCAGTAAGGGCCCACACTGGTCCATCCAAAGGCAGAAGTGAATGGGCTTCGCTGAATGCAGCTCCCCCCAGAGCTCGAGACATGCACCAGAGTGTCTCTGCTTCACCACCACCAGTGGAGCATATCATTACCAGGGTACCTGAAAACATGGATTCACATTAAATATCAAATGGAACTCAGGAAAGTATATCCGTAATGTTAATCTATTTTCTAATTGGATTTACAATTACGAAAGAATTTTCTTCACTCTTTAACAACCAAAATATATTTTGGTATGATCATCACCCATTAAATATATAGGAGTTTTTGTTATACAGTGCTTATTTTTTTTCAGATGTTCTCCATTATTAAAGCCTCATGCACATGGTTATGTACAAAAAGGAATTATTTTTGTTGACAATTTTATTTCAATTCAAAAAAGAAAAATATTCCTATAAATAATGTTCATCATTTCATTTTATGCACTTAACCAAACAAACAAAATTTTAGCTTTATTTATTAGTTCAAGTAAAATATGATTGGACAAACTTTTGGTTGAATAAGTAGGTGGTCACTGGTCAACCTTTTGTGCTTACTTACACCTAATTACTTATTTACAAGCCAATGCAAACTTAGAAAATATATACCCTAAGTAAAAGCAAAACTACACACTTATAATTCGTACCATTATCATATACAGCATTGTGGACCTGTTTTGGTTTGAGTACAGAAGCATTCGGTGTAAATCCTGGTGGAAGCCTTACATGTAACAAAATAAGGTCCTGTGGCCTGGCTGGACCTCCTTGGTTAACACTGAAATGTATCAATAAATATTACTCAAGACATTGTCATGACCTGATTGATATAGACATCACATCAGGTGTTGAAGTTGTCACCAAATTAGAAAATATATATGTACTCCCAATACAGTAATCCAATGTAAGGGGAAAAAAGTAAAAGTTATAAATAATAATAATTTAATTAAATAAATACTTACTCCCTACAGCCAGTGCTAAAATATAATCTAGCTCCAGATTGTGTGATGGCAACAAGATTTAAATGCTCGGATTCAGATTCCTCAACAGCAGATATTGCTATAACTGGTTTGAAATTATTGGTTTCTACTGTTCTGAAAAAAATACATTATTGCATTGAGATATTTTGTGTCAAAATTTAAAATTTTTGATATTTTTTTATGTGGGATTCAAAGAGTAGCATTTAAACTTGCTCCCCTCTATTGCAATTGTAGGTAATTAATTAGGAAAAAATAGGGAGAGTACAGTGAGAACCATGTTTTAGTAATAGCCAAACATTTTGCTGCCATATAATGACATGGTAAAAATATAATATCAATACTTTTTCACCTTTTTTGATAATCGAGAAACATTTGAGATTGTCTTAATACTTATATACTTACTTAACTATATCTAAAGCTGACGTGACAATCCGATTTTGTGATAATCTTGTAATTTTGCTTATACCTTCACCATCTTCCCCAAGATCAAAAACTTCTATGCAACCCTTTTCACTAAGTGTATATAGAATATGCCGAGAGTTATCAACTTCAATTTTAACAATAGGATCTTCATCATACAATGCAGCATTTAGAAATGAAGGCACTAGGAAGGAAAGGGCACTTGTTGAATGGTTTACTTTCTTACAATGCTTTCCAAACCAACCTAATTGTGCCTGAAAAAGGATAAGGCATTAGTAACAATTTTTATATTGCCTAAACGCAATGTTTGTGTTTTGTTTGTGTATATGAAATACCTTGTCAGAATGCAGTCTTAAAAAACTTATTATATATTAATGGATGGATTGACAGACAACTATGTTGGTAATTTGCTTAATTTAATTATTGTAATTTGTTATACATGCCACTGTTCTACTAACATACCTGGTAAGTTATTTCATAGAGACATCCATCCTTCCCACCCATGAAAATTCTTCCTTTGCATGATGATTTTACACAAAGCATTGAAATTCCATCAGTTGGCAATACAAACACTGGCTCAGGAACTAAATGTATTTCTTCTATGTTGGAAGACCCATCTTGTTTATTATTGGAAAATGTTACACCTACAAAAAAATTATTGTAAAGAGTAAAAAGCAACTCTTCACTTCTACAGTGACTTATTTTATACAAAAAAACTTTATATATCTTTTACTTCTGTTGTAGCAAGGGAATGTCTTTTTGTATTTGCAAGACATTTTATATAATAAAGATATACAGGTTTATAAGTAACTCACCTAAGACTACTATCTCCACAGTTGTAGTTAGAACCAAGAGGTACTTTACAAAACTTTGGAAAACACCAGGCTTTGGTTTGACTAGGCCAACACTAACTATTGTTTCACCCAAACCATCAAAATATGCTACATCACTGCCATGCTCAAATGCCCAAACATAAATATTACTATCAATAGCTAACCAAACTCTGCTTATTTCTGGAAAAACACCCATTAAACAATGGCACTGCATGTCTGAGTTTAAGTTAAGGAAGTTATGAAATTACATATAGTTAGTTTAATTTCCTAAAAACATTTTAATACTTGTTATATATGAAAATCAACATGATTTTTATAATATTAAAGATTGCTTACTTTTCTTCATGTTCTCTAGAAACACTTTAAACTAAAATAAATATAACACATTGTATGGTCACACCACCTTACATATTTTTAAAGGATACGAGCAAAATGTTCCATTATTTCTGGTGGCAAAGGAACTTTGTTTAAAATCTTTAGTTGGGATAGAGTGGAATGATTTAATAAGGCTGCTAAATTTCTGTAGTCACCAGCATTTAGACCACTACATGTTGGAGTTCCTTGTACTGCTATACCAGTTATCTAAAGACAAAATAATTATAATTTTTATTATAGCTATAATTGAATCTATAAAATTATGTACAAATTAAAAATGATATCTGTAAAAACATACCTCAAGGAAAGAAGGGCGGGAATTATCGCAAGTTATGTACCGGTCGAGAGTACACCCCGCGAGTTCTAAAGACTCCAGCTGCATTTTACAGTTTTCAGATTTTCTAATTACTTCACTATTACTACTAACACTCGGCATCTAAAAGAACAATAAGTTTTTAGCATAACATCACAAGGTAAACATAAATTCAAACAAAATTTAGGTTATTTCCTAAATTAACAATCTGTCAAATTATTTGACAAAGTTTTACAATTTCTGGCGTTTCAATTTCCACCAACCTTTTTGGATGTTTCCAAATGCTTATTGATAACTATATCTCATCAACCACTGATAATCCAATAATTACTAGTTTATAAATTCCATTACATAGGGAATTAGAAGATACAATATACGGAAATTCGAAAGTAGGGACTATAATGTAAATAAAAATTCAAGTCGTAAATTAACGGCTTGCGGTTGAATTTACAGATAGTTTTAAAAAAATATGTATGTCAATTGTCAATCTGTAACCAAGCTTACCAGAAAAGGTTTTGATAACTGAACTGAGTGTTTTCTGTTATCTATTTCCAACCCTGAATATATAAGAATACACTCTATGGTTATAACTTATTTGTCAAAAGAATTAAAAATACGTATATTTCAAATACGTATTCGATATCCTCATAATAATATTATATATAGGCTACAAAATAAGTGTTATGCAATTTCAGGCTTAGTTTATTTCAGGATTTCGGAATGGTAATGTTTCGAGCTAATTCGTTTAAGAGGGTCGTAACTAGTAATGAATCTTAATGACTTGGACTTGGATAGTAATGATTTTCAAAAGATCAACCAAAAGAATGGCATCCTGGACACCTAATAACAACAAAACTTACATATCATAACATTTTCCTTTATTATTATACATTTTTTTTAAACTGTACTATTATAAAAATTAAAAACAATATCGGCATTTATTAACAATTCTCCTTGGGGACCATTAAACAATTCTCTCTCAGAAGCAATCAGTCGTCCCCTCAAGAACGTATGGATCACTTTTCCTTGAAGTATTCTATACATATAGGGGCTGATCTAAAAACAGAACATATTAAGTGAAAGAGAATGTTATTGGTATTTCGTAATATAATTTCTTGAATTTATTTCCGAATGTCACTTTAGGGAAAACAAAGTTTGAATTAAAGTACCTTATATCTACTTATGTGTTAACAAATTCTCTTTTCGAAAAGTCCATTTAAGAAAAAAACTATTTCAACGTAGAATTGAACATGTCACTTACTTTATTTTTATACATTATTATTTCAGGGGTAAGCACGAAAGAGGCTTCTGGATCGAAGTAAATCATATCGGCATCGTAGCCTGGCTTCAACATGCCTTTGTTCTGCAATCCTATCATCATTGCAGGTCCCGCTGATAAATACCGACTCACAGTACTAAGAGGATATCCTCGTGCCTTCGCTTCGGTCCAGAAGAGAGATACGCCTATTTTATGTTAAAGACATTGAAGTGAAATAATACTTAATAACAAGCAGCAAAACTAATTATAACTTTCTATAATAACTCTTATTCTTATATTTCTAATAATAAATATAGTGTATTGTTAATATTATAAATCGTACAAGCTGTTCTTATTTTAAATATATTAGGCGTACAACTCAACATCTGTTATGTTGAGTTATTATATCTTCTTGAAATCGAATTTTACAAATTGCATCATTAAATAAAGAACTCATATTTTAATCACACCCCACTAAAATCTGTTAGCTTAAGACTTTACCAAATTGTACTGATGAAATTCCTCCCCACGCGGCTAAAAAGTTGGGGCCCTTTAAATTGGGTACTGATGGAGAATGATCAGATGCAATTAGATCCAACCTATGTTCCTTAATGTACTGCCATAGTTTTTCCTGAAATTATTTAATTGCTCATCAAGAGAAACAGTTTCCACTTTCGTTATATTATTATTAAATATTAATTTTTCTGACTTTTTCGGTTCGTGGCTTATTATACGCTGTTTTCGCGATGATGAAATATTAAAGGATGAAATAAAGGAATAGACGCAGAATTGTTACAGCTGAAGCCCATTTGCAGCTAAAAAACCATTGCATGTATTGGTGAATCTACTTGATTCGCACACAAAAATAGGGAAAGAACATTTATTTTCTTTAATTATTGATCATCTCTTTTGATTCAATTTATACAAATTTATCCTATTTTCTTCTTCGTCGAAAGCAACAAAGTTGCTATTGTAATATTAATCAATTAGTAATTGATTTTCCCACATTTTGTTATCAGGAAAGTAGGCTGTAACAATTAGCACTCATTACTGTTTAAGGCGAGTCTATTTAATTACACAAAAAACCTTGTTGGCTTGACTCCTGATAGGTGGAGAGCACTTATACTCAGTATGCCCTGGTGGAATCTGCTCTGAAGCAAGGGTTAGGTAATGATGGCAAGTTTCTGCGGTAACACCCCCTCGCCAACGTTTATTACCACTTGCAATTCTTTGTCGTCGAGCCTTCTCTAGTATTGGAATAACACCTTCCGCTGACACGTGAACTACGTGAACGTGAACACTGAAAATTATTTTTGATTGATGACATCATTATCAAAATTTTTTTTCGTAAGTACTTGAATTTCAAACCGAACAGAGTAAATCGTTTTCTAATCTGTGCGTGTCGGCCGCGCCTTTGCTTAATGCAATTTAAAACAAAGAATAAAATTAAGATTGATTTTATAAAGCCTTGCCTGAAAATAAATACCTTGAAATGTAAAATTTGCCGGTATTTACTCTAATCACTCTTTAATAATTAAAAAATATGGAAAAGAATGAAATTACCATTCCGAAAAAATTGTAAATAACTATGCCAAACAACATATAAAAAGGCAGTCAAAAATTCTTACTCATATTCTCTAATATACTTTGCGATTAACGAAACCGCGTCGAGCTCCATTTGCGCTGGCCGGCTTGCGAGGTATGTGTCGTAAAGATATGGGTCTGGAGACAAATAAATTTCTTACAATAACCCAATCCAAAAATTATATTTATCGGTAAACAAGGGCTTACCGAATTTACCACACTTGTTTGTCTTAAAGCATTCGCTGAAAGGTCGAACTAGGTTTTGATGGTTTAAATGTGGAAAATTTGTCTTGCCTTCAAAGTCTTATACTTTCATTCATTGATTTTATTAACGAGACGTTTGAAGATATCCTCCCCGACAAATATCCACAGTGTTCAGTAACCCAGATATTACCAATGTTTATTTTGGATAGAGTTAATATTTCGTGGAACAGGCTAAATTACTGGACCACCCTTATTCAGGGGTGGACTCATATAAGAGATATACATATATAAAAAGACAAATTACCAGTAATACGTAAAACCTTCAGCTCTATTAATACGGCCTTCATTAAAATAATGAATTAGCGAAATTAACACTAATCATTCAGCTATACGTGCAAAGAAGTAACTAATTTGTTTCCAAAAAATTAAAATACCTGTACAATAAGCGCTGCCGTCACAGTCATTTCTTACATTAGAGTCATTAATTTCAGCATGGAACTGAAAGGCAAAGTAGTTCAGACGTTTTTGGCGAACAAAACCCCTTTGTGTGACTTGCATATATAATAATATTAGTGGTGGCGATTCTGATATACACACTAAACTAAAAATCTCTAAATTTAGCTTTAGACCTGTCAAACAGTTTTAGAGAGCGTAATCTATTCTGTATATCTCTAAATTGATAGCAATAAGGTTTAAATTGTCAATGCAGAAATATATAGAATAGGTTACACACGTTTGACAGGTCTAAACCTAAATTTAGAGATTTTTAGTTTTAGAGGTGTACATCAGAATCGCCACCATTATTGGAACAAATTACGTAGATGTTCGGTTTGCAAAGCGCTTCGGGTTTACTAAATACATTCATGAAATAACCAGACTACAGCCAACAGATGTGCTCAATTATTAACCGAACCATTCAAACATTGGATCACAAAGTTTTGTGTGGTTATTGTGGTTATATAAAATTACGTATAATCCCAAGATTTATTTACGTAGTTGATATTTCAATTTAATACATATATAGTCTGAGCATCTGACACCCACTTATATTTGTCAAAATAACAAAATAATTATTAAACTTAAAATAGTCACTTGTTTCAAAAAAAAAAACGCCAAAACTATCTCGGTGCCATTAAACGCAGCAAACACTTTTTGTAAATCGTCCACCTTCAAGTTGGGAAATTCAGGAACTCCACTGTCTATAAGAAAGCCCTTAAAACCTATGATCCCAGCTTCTATCATACGTGGGTATTCATCCTAGGAGAAAAAAGGTACTTTGATTAAAATTACTATAACTATGACAGCAATTCACAATGTTTATAAAGAATTAAAATTCACGGTTCTCAGTGTAATTCACTCATACACTATGAAGATTGCTAACTTCTGTCGATCTTAGTCTCCAATTTATTCTGTTTTTCCTTTATTGACTACATATAAAACATAAATACTTACTTCATTGTTAGGAATAGCACCACCCCAAAAGCCAACATCAACAAACACTTCTTCCTTTGCAGCTTTTGCTTTGATTCTGAGGTTTTCCAGCGTTGTTGTAGGTGGCATGGAGTTTCTAAACAGGAATTCAATTGACGTTTTTATTAATGTAACATGAAGGGACTGATTTAAAGACTCCTATTCTAAATATTATGTGGTTATGAATAACATACAGAGGCATATCCAGAATAGTGGTAAAACCGCCCACAGCAGCCGCTTGTGTTGCTGTGACGAATCCTTCCCATGACGTCCGCCCTGGTTCATTTACGTGAACGTGAGAATCCACAGCGCCAGCCATCAGAGCTAAATTCCCTCCATCAAACACCTGTAATATCAATAATATATCATGACATTGTTATCATAGTTAAATAGTACCTATTGTTACCTTTATCGTGCTATCTCCGCTTTGAAGTAATGCATCTACGGAGGCCCGAGTTAAAATACTTTCAATAACTCCATTCCCATCAACTAATACACCACCATCAAACTCAGCAGATTCGGTAACAACTCTTCGACTGAGAAACAGTTGTCTCCCTAATTTATTCAGCTTAAGACCTCGACCGGCTGCACCCACAATTAAACCTTAAAAAAGCCACTTATATTAAGAAGTCTTGAATGAAAAGAATATAAATTTTAAATATTTACCTAATAATAGGATAGGCTTAAAGATCATTTTAATAGGAACGTTGCTTTAGATCTGTGTGCTCTGCGCAACTGAAGACGTCGTACTAAGACGATCCTGAAAATTATCTCAAATTATGCAATCCAAATGAGCAATTAAGTTTTTCAATGGAGTTTTGTATTAAACGATAAACGATCGCTTCCATGGCCTGGAAATGTGGTGTTGGAGGTGGATGCGCAGGAGTTCCTGGACAGCAAAAGAGACACACAGCATTCTGCAAGTGACGGCCCGAAAATGCGAAAATCTTGTGGTTACCGATACTTCGAACTTCCATTCACTGCACCGACCTAGTTAAGGTCTTTACTGGCCTACATATCACACAGGCGCTGTGTCTGACAGACAGAGGGCATTGGAGAATATAACACCAACTAACAAGAATACGACCTTCAGAAATGAAGAAGGCGATTGAAGAAGAGAAGAATCTCTTGGATCTATTAATAATAATGTTAATTATTTCTTTTTATATAACTACATATTAAAACAGCTTGAGCTAGCGTATCATAAATGTACTGAAAATCAGTTTACCTTCAAGTGTTAAACTGTGCAAAGGCGTTGATTTTATCGGTGTAATAATGTATCAGTAAATAATATTTATCTCATGTCACGTTTAGTGTATACAGGCGATATTGAAATATGTTATCGATACATACTTTTGAATGAATAAGATTTTCTTTGGAAAGGATATTTTTTAAACCAATTAATATAATAATTAGAGCAATACAAATTACGATTTTATGGACACGGTATGTTTTTTTTAAATACATAAATACGTAATTTATTACGTCAAATTCGTTAAAACATTCTAGGATAATATAATAATTGTAATGTTAGAATTATTATGTTATAATGTTCATATTTATAATTTACCGCTAATTAGATATTAAGTACTTGTTTCTCATATGACCATTTCCTCTCCGTTACATACATTTTTGCTTTTTTTATAAGTATCATTCGTTGAATAATATTTTATTAGTTACCTTGGTTAATCGATACGTTATTATTAAACACATTTATAAAAAATATGTTTCACAGGGACTAAAAGCAACGTTACATACAAACGGGGCCTCAAGATAGAACTGTAGTCAAGGCTCACGCATGTCTAATTGGCAACGAAACGGGTGACCATCTGGCAAAGGATACGGCACTCAATGTAAAGACGAAGCCACACTATGACCTAAAACATAAATAGGTTCCTTAGAACAAAAACAGTTGAAGAGTGGCGTGGTATTCTAGTGTCGGGAGTGTCACGAAATTTTTCCCAGACCTGTGAGTCGGACTCACAGGACAGTCAATATGTCAAAATATGTCCAAACGCTCACTGGACGTGGGCATGAATAACATATGAAAATTCCTTTCATATGTTATTCATTTCTTTAGTTTCATTGAAACCTTTCCGCTGAAGCATGAGGTGTGCTGGGCATAACTATTAAGAAAAGTAAACTAAATCAACAGTTAATAAGACGCGGAAGTATAAACGCAGATTGGTATTTTTTTTAATGTCTTAATAATTCGTGATCAATGCTCAGGTTCATACACTTTAGTGTCTACGATAGATTATATATAGTCTCCAAGTAGGATTTGTAGGTCCGTCCATACCTACTTAATTTACCTTCGTAAATAATTCGTTTGTTTAATTACAATTTAAGTCTTAGTTTATTATAAATATGCTCAACAATATTTCCAATTAAATTTGCTGTCAATGATTAAACCAAGGTATATTTATCTAGTAAGTAGTAACCATGTCTGTACATAAACAGTTGGAGTTTGTTACGTTAGAGTATAAATAGGGGGATTTTGAGCTTTAACCGATATTAAAATAGTATGGTTTGTATGCATTGAAAGTGATGTTTATTGAGCGACTAAATTTTCCGAAACTCCACATGTTTTATTAATTTAACATAAATTACTTAATGTTATATATGGTAAAAGAGGTACGACGAAAGTTTCAGCCATTCAATCTTTCAAACAAACAAACATTTATTCCACATTTTAAACTGTACCATACTTAGTGCTAAATACAAATTAGTCGCGTGGAAGGAAGACACGCTCAGCATATGCTCCGCCAACAATTTCTTGTTAACCCAGCGCCGGTTTTCAGTGTGCCCCCAGAGTGACCTCTGGACTACCAGCCATTTAAAAAGAAGAAAAAAATAATAATAATATCAACTAAATCATTAAATAAAAATAATTTTATTGAACTTTATTGAAATTTCATTAGTTATATTGTAGTCATCTCTGTGTTCTTAGGAATTGAATCATTTGGAATTAATAAAATTATAATATTTTCCACTAGGAAACATATTTCGATCTTAATAAACGACTTCAGTGTAAGTCAGTAAGTTCAGTATAAGTAATAAGTCGTATCTAGTTAATTTTCAAAATTGTCTTTACGTGATACTTATAGGTCAATTAGCCCATAGGTCAATATTCGAATCCCCCGTGGAACATTTTTTCTTTGTTAAGCCTTTACCGTAATTCCACAGACATAAACAAAAATTTCTGAATAATAAAAAAGTTTATTTCACAACATGTATACAATCACAAATTATTTCACAAGTCTTTTAATAACAAATTTCCTTTCGGCTGCGCGATGGTGTCGCCATCGGAAAATATAAGTTCACCACGCAGGTAAGTTTTCTTCACGACTCCCCTCAATTTCTTTCCAATGTAGGGCGTAAGCTGAAAATTATTTCCTGATATTTTTCTAAATCTATTTCAATTAATTATAGCAATGATACTGTTTATATTACAATATTCCCTTACACTTAGTAAGAGATAAACAAAACGATCATTTGAGTTCCCTTAGCATGGTGGAAGTCTGTATAATTAAAATAAATTACTACTTTCTACCTTATTCTTGTGCCGGATAATGTCCGAAGTAACATCAAATACTTCGTTCGGGTCTAAAAACACTATGTCGGCGTCAAGTCCAGGTTTCAAAGCACCTTTTCGCTTTTCAAGCCCACAGAGATGAGCTGGACCGCTGCATAAGTATTTAGCTACACTTCTCAAGTCCAATCCTCGGGCATATGCTTGCGTCCAAAATAATGATAAGCCTACGGTAACATGAAGGCGTCTTAATAATATATATCAACGATAACATTTATTCTTTCTATAAAATATAAGGTCCACTTACTCACTGAGAGATACAGAATAAAGAAACCAATTTAAAATATTTCTTAGATAGAAATACAGCAATTCATTAAAGTTAACCAAATTTCATAATAAAGCTTTATTTAAAGGATGTCAAATATTATATTTCCAGATACTTGAATAAATCTATTTCATAATTTATGAGTAGTCGACCCCTTACGAAATAATGCTTATTGTTGTATGATTGCAGTAGATATAACGAAAGGCATTATCTTTTAATATATACCAAATTGCACCGATGATATTCCCCCCCAGGCTTCTAGATTATTTTTACATTTAAGTTCAGGCGTACAAGGTGAGTGATCCGAGACAACCATGTCTAATTCATCCTTCAATAAATGACTCCATAGTAGCTCCTGTTGAAATAAATCACCAACGTATTAACTTATTAAAGTAATAAAATGAAATTTTATGGGGTCGAATTACTGATTACTTTAATTGAAGAACGTTGTTTCGTCATTAATTAAGGACATTTTATTTGCAGCATTAGTATAGATAACGTAACAATGTGATCTTAACACATAACAACTAGTTGATACCTGATTAGCCTTTTCCCTAATCGGCGGAGCGCATTTATATTCGCTGTGTCCTTTGGGTATTTCTTCAGCGCTTAGACTGAGGTAATGGTGGCAAGTCTCGGCAGTAACTCCTCCACGCCACGCTACGTTTCCTTTGGACATTCTGGCTTGTCTCGCTTCTATCAGTAAAGGTATTACGGACGCTGATGATACGTGCACTATGTGAACTCGAACCCTAAAAGATAATATGTGAATTTGAACTTGTCTATGTACTTGTTGTATATGGTTAACTGTTAGTGAATATTCATAAAGAGGAAAATACAAATGTTTCGTCAAAAGTATTATCGTTTCCAGATTTCAGAAGTTTGGTTTGATATAATATATATATAAAGAGAACCTGTTTATTAAAAAATATTTTTTTATTTAAGACAGACACATGTCAATCATTGCTTTTTTTCATTTTTCTGTAAAATAATGTATTAATTTTTTGTGTAATAAGGGGCTTTTAATGTTGTTTTATAATAAAGTTTGTAATTAATAAAAAGGTTAAATACATTTATTTTATAATAAAATTAACACTATACACAATAAATAATAAAAATGATTGACTTGAATCTGTCTTAAATAAAAAAAATGTTTTTTAATAAAGAGGTTCTCTTTATATTATAAGGTTGATTTAAATATTTGTTGAGGTATGCAGTTAGTTTTTATCAACACATCTCAATAAACATATCATGTAATAACACTCACGCGGTGGTCATCACAAACTGTTTTATCAATTTTAACGCATTCAGCTCCATTTTCGGTGACCGTGACTCTAAATATGTATTATAATCTTCAGGGTCTGAAATATTACAATAAATTAATAAATAAAATAGTCATAATAGCTATTAACATAAAATGTAGGATGCCATTAATTTATTTCACTTAAGTGAGTAGGCAAAGATAATAAATATTGCGGGAATTTTCGTTTTTTTAATCGAGAAGTATATAAAAAAAAACAAAAATATTAAATATAGCACAGACATACAAGTACAAAACATGTATTCTTATTAGAAGAATAAGATCGGAGGAGATTCACACACAGTTAAGTTTTACAATAAATACACAACATGGAAACCATATCAGGCGTCGGTCTAGTGAATTGTATCTTCGACCGCCTCGGACCAACTATGGAAGGAGTTGCATTCTTTACGAAGGAGCTAAATTATACAACGGGCTGCCCATTACAATTAAGGAAGCTAAAACATTATCCAGTTTCAAAAAATTACTGAAAACCCATATTTCAGAGGATTTTCCGCTTTTATAATACGCCAATATTGTAATTTTTTTTTAATGTATATTTCTCTGTAAGTGATATATATATCTTAGAGAAATAAAATGATTTCAAACTTCATAACAATACTGTAGAAATATTGTAATTAAATTCATCTTATGCAGCTTGCATCAATCGTAAATACACTATATTATTGCTTTAATCATTCTTATAATAATAACAATATGGGAATTGTAACGCTTCGGAAATATCGTATGAGTATGGTTGGTTATGGTTTTGGAGAAGAGGTTCGAAAAGGTTTTATTTGTACTTTGTTTTTTTTGTTAATTAAGTTTCAGTATCAGTGCCATAGATAAATATATATCAGGACACATTTCAAACATGGTGGGTTAGACCTTAAAGGAAAAAAATAATCTGTCTTCCTACATTATAATAACTGAGATACTTTTTCAGAGGTATGACTGTCAACATACCTTGCGTCGGCCTTTTTGCTTCGCTCGGTGTATCATCATCCTCCAGCTCAGCGTGGAACTAAAAGTTTGTTTAACTTTACGGTAAAGTAATTAACATGTGTAAAATCTAACTGTACAGTAGGAACTTCGTTGAAAACAACAGAAATAAAGGTTCTACTCGAGGTTACTACATTTGTTCCGTCACTTGTATAAGATATCTTAGATTTTAAACTAACAGCCAAAACTCTTGGATTTTTGTGTTAGGCATAAAAGAAAATTATTTGGCTTCGAAATATGTGTCTCTCTAAAGATAAGTTAGGATATTTGTAATAAAATTTGAAAAACTCTTAAAACATACCGCTAATACTGATCCTGTCCCTTCTAGAGCCTGGAACGCCAATTTGAGGTCTTCAACTCCCACATTAGGGAATTCATCAACACCACTTGGACATAGAAAACATTTGAAACCAACTACGCCTGCTTCCACGAGGTCTTTAAGAGAATCCTGCAAGATATCGGATTTGCGTTTTTCTCTATTTTTCTAATTGTCAAACAGATAGAAATGGATTTAGGTGAAGTTAAAATTAAACTCGTATTAGGGCAACCAGACCTCTCTCATCTTTGAAGCCTTTAATGATACACTCTTTTTGTGCTTTATATTTGGAATAAATATATATTATTATTCTTCATAATAGGTTTTCAAACAGCCAATGACTAAAAAACAAATAAAAATCAAAGAGTACATAATTTTTGTTTTTTTTTTCAATCCTTAAATTGTCGACTATGCAATTATATTACATAATATATTATATATATCTATTTATATAATATCCTTTAAATAAAAAGAAGCTAAAAGAGTATATTTTTCCATTTAGGAATCAATTTATTACTACCAAATTTGCAATTGAAATAAATCAATTTTGATTATAGCTATTTCACTATTTTGGTTATAATGGTGGTTATAATATATTGTAGCAAGCAATTTGTATGACGACTTTGTTTCTCTTACTGCTTGATATTTTGGTCAATTCACTCAATCTTTAAAAATTGTAGCCTAAATTTTACTCTGATTTATAAGCCTATTGTAAATTTTTATAAAAATTCAATAGTTTTCACGTGAGTGAATGACGAATAACTTTCTATTCATACTTACAAATTTTCGCATTATATTATAGTTATACGAAATTATAAAAAATATTTTATTTTATGATTTACCTGATTTCCTACTATAACTCCACCCCAGAAGCCGACATCGACGAACACATTCCCTTTAGCGGAGAGCGCTTTAACTTTAAGATTCTCCAAAGTTGTCGTTGGTGGTATGGAGTTCCTGAAATAAAATAGTACCAAAATCACGCAAATGCTCAATTTCAAACCAAACATCACTAATAATTTTTAGTTTTGCGAATATTGAAAGATACATTTTCAAGAGTTATAACTAAATACATTAATCTATCTGATGGTACTACCATTACGGTCGGTCGGTTGAAAGATTTAAAGTATACAACACATTTATAGAGCCAAGGAATTACTGCTACTTAATGGACACTGGCCAACATAAATTTTACATATGCGATGCACACTTCGATAACTTGGCCCATTAAAAATTATCCTTGCCAAATGCTATGCAGCGTTAGAATATGTACAGCAAGATTTATTATAATGGATTTTGAATTAATGTTGAGCTTTTCAGACTATGACATTTTAAAAACAATTTCAAAGGGTTTGCTGGGTAGATTGATATTAATACATAAGCCGACCTTCTGGTTATAAATAAATATTAATGTGCTTTAATTGCGATATAGGTTTGATAAAATCTAAAGAGTACACCGTCAACCACTATGGCTAGCAAAAGAATTCAAATAAGATACAATAATCATCAGTCAGTCTTAAACAACTTCACTTTCAATGTCAAAAAATCAATAAAACTTATAAAAAAATTATATATATATAAACACGTCAAACAGATCTTAGGGAGCATTTACATGGATTTAGGCAGTTGTGGTAAAAACACGACGTATTTATTATTTTCGGAGTCGAATCCGAAACCTTTGATAGCCTGATTAAAAGCGATAATAAGCAAGCAAAATAAACATACAAGGGCATGTCAACAATAGTCGTGATGCCACCCGCTGCAGCGGCGTTGGTTGCTGTGCGAAACCCTTCCCACGCAGTACGTCCAGGCTCGTTTATGTGCACATGAGAATCAACTACTCCTGGTATCAGTGCCAGATCGCCTCCATCTATCACCTAGGATAATCAGTATTAAATTTCTTTAAATTGATATAATCTTTTTTTTGTTATTTTTCTTATAAATTAAGGAAAACAAAAAAAGATATACAATAATTTGTTTTGTTGTTCAAAAACCCATTGTGTAAAATGTTAAACATTGTACCTGTATTCAACACCTACTGCCTAAGCCTTAATTGAACATTCGTTCCCTAAAAAATTTGAATTAGAAAAGGTGTCTTCTCTATTTATCAGTTTACGAGTTTGAACAATTCTTCAATATAAAAATAAACGAATCTAAAACTACTGCTACGTTTAAACTGTGGAAATATCTCACAAGAGATTGAAAAAAGAAACAATATAGCTTATGTGGGATTAAGATAAATCTATAAACGCATCTATTAACATTTGTGCATTCGACATATTTTAGGAGCATATAAAAACTTTATTACGATTGACTGAAGATCAAGGATAGCATCTATTTGATATTCTATTAGAAAGGCTAAAAAAAGTTTAGTAAAAACTCAAATATCAAGTTCTAAATACTATTAAATAAAATATGCTTAATAACAATTGTTAATTGTCTTATTATTTTTAAGATAAACTATCAATAAGTAATGTGTTTATTGCTTACAATATCGTTTATATAATAATCATTAATATTGCAGTCAACTTATTTATAACATATAAACGTAAATTATCTCTTAACAGGTTTTAGGAAAACGAGGCAAGATTTTAAAAGGTACAACTTTTTATAGTGGCATTAAGCGTCTTGTGTATATAAATCTACTTCATCTACTTCGTTGATTCTAATAAATAAGGATACTATAAAGAAATTAATATGAAATATGTGGAGATGAGTTGAAGTTGTCTTAAAGAGAATTCTATAAATAAGACGAATAATTTACTTACTTAAAACATGGACAAAGGATCATGGGGACTAAATGAGATAAAATAGTAAATATTTCAGTATTAATACTACCATATTAATAATCCTAATATGATTTTAAATCGCACGACATGATCGGAGACAGCTGTGTTCATCTTTTTACAAAGTTGTAGGGGAAGCAAAAATATTTTGATGATGTAAAAATATTAGTATTATGATTGCAGTGCTGTGATTACATTGAAAGTCGAGAGTCAATTCTGTATTTGTTATCTTATATATGTCGTTCAGTGATAAAAACTTGTTTCAGATAGGCGATTTTAGATGAATAAACATCGAATTCATTAAATTGTGGACGTTATTTGTCAAATAAAAATAATACATTGTATGAAATTGCACATATTTACATGGAATCTACTTATTCAACGGAAAAACTTATTTACTATTTGTCGTGATTGACCTTAAACTATAAAAGTCGTGTGAGCCACATTGCGTATTTCATTCAATATTTTTTCTTTTGTCAAGTAATCGATTTTGAGTAACATTCCTCATAGTTCAAACATATGAATGAAATACATACAAACTTAAGTACCAACACAAAATCTTACTTTTAGGTTGTCACCGCATCGTGCAACCAATTTGACTGCTTCATCGCGACTTAATAAATTCTCAATAACTCCGTCTTTAACTAATACACCGCCATCGAAAATTTTCTCCACCGTCACCACATATTTACTTAAAAACAATAGTTTAACAGCCGCCATCACTACACGCGCACTGAGTCTCACAGTACAACTGATAAGAGAAGCGCTAGCTTCTTTAAACTAATTATAGCTTGTTATTACGCTGACATAGTAACCACAAACCTAATTACTATTGCAGTTTGTGATTCGCCTTATACTGGGTAGATTTTGGTTCCATTTATATCCGCTACATACCAACTGCATACCTCAATCAATTGAATTCTTTTATTTAATAAACAGTAATAGACCAGGAGTTTTTTACGCCGAAGTTGACGAATCGTCCAATAAATGGCAAAGTTTTACCTTGAACTTGTACGGGATGGACCCAACACCCTTGGCGTACATTGCAAATATGCACGAAGCCTCACCTAGTTTTAAGTAAACACGGACCGGTTCATTTTACAATATAAACAAAAGTAGAGATACTCAATGCTTCTCTTGGCTCGACGAACCTGCTCCTACAATATGTTGGAGTATACCCTAATGTAGTTAATAATTCTTATTAGAACAAAGGACATGCCGAAGCGAACCGAAAACCAGATCTGGTCACAAAGTCCGTCGACTTATCTCGTATTCTTCAAAAGACCTTGTGAAGACATTTCAAATAAAATTCTCAATCGACAACACTTGTACCAAAGGCTTCCTTATGAAGACTAGGTCAGTTTAGGTATATGAGTAAAACAAGGGCAATGCCAATTTCAGGGTCCACTTAGTTTACTGTTATTCGATGCGGCAGCTATGTACCGACAAACAATGCGTGACATTGGCGGGAAGAAAGGAAGAAACGTTATATGAATAGTAATTAAGGCGACCAGCGACTCACGTCACCAACTAATCGTACAGTACCTGGTTAGTAGTAGTGGGTATACGTGCAATACTATAATGCAATTTGAATAAATATTTTAAAAAATGCATTTTTAAATATAAATAAAATGAGATAAATTATCTATAAAATTGTTGAGTTTTTTGTCCAAGTGCTTCAATACGGTGCCCTTAAAATTAATCAATCGTGAATTATTTATTAGTTAGAATTACGGATGCCATGTAAGTTTATAATGTTAATTGATTTGAATGGATATCTCTTGTTAAACAGACTGTTTATATGAACAGTAAATGCATTTAGAGCCTGCAGTAAAACTGTAGCTAAGCAGACTAATAAATAATTATTTATTGCCTCAAAGCCCATAAAAACTTTATTATTATGTAACCTTTGTTTAAAAATAATACTCCGAATTGGGCCGTGATTTAGAACTCTATAAAAATGTAAATGCCAAGATAATTGGAAGATTTATAAATAAAATCTATTTTCTTTCAACTTTGACATAAAAATATGTAAGAATAAGAAAATGCATATTTTAAATATGGCATTTCTCACTTAGTAATTCGTTGGAGGAGACTGTAGGGCAAATTAGCAGTATTTTTAAAATGATGACAAAGCTTAAAAGTATACGTATAATATTAATGTATTAGCAAGTTCCAAAATTTTAGATACACGTATAATAGGTATATGCGAGAGATGAGAAGCTCGATGACACCGAGGTATTAACATTGGCCCACTCGTGAGTCGTCCGCTCAGTCGCAAAATTCACGCGACGCCGGCGCAAGCGCAGATAAAGCCAGTCTTTGAGAAATTGCAACCCTCTTTTAAACTTTTAGGTAAGGTACATTAATTGAAATGATAAATTGCATTTTAAAAACAAGTGCGACATTTTTATTCTCCTCTTTTCAGGTTTATCACGTGAGGGGTGCACGCCCCCGAAATGGGGTGGAATTTATTTAAATTGGTGAGTTATTTATATATATTAATTTTAACAATTGGAAATTTTCATTAATTGTGCGAAATTTAAACTTGTTAAATAACTTTTTTGTTTGATGACAATATCTAGATATGAACACTAAATTATTTGTGTGTTTATTAATACATCTCCTGGAAATATTCGTTTTATAAAATTTAAAATATACACAAGTTCTTTGTTTAGTTTTAAAAAAATCTGATATTATTTATTTAAGTCGGAGAAGAAAAGTAAAAAGCTTTACATCTTGCCCAGGAGATGTGTCTTTTATCGTATTAAATCAACTTTAAATCAATATCAAAGTTATTATGAGTTTTAATATTTGTATACGTACGTTTGTAAGTCGTAGTTATTTTACAGATATCCCTTAAAATAAAAATAAAACATGTAATAACTTAATTCAATTTAAACTTAATAAGTTATATTCCAGTTTATATTTATAACGTTATAATTTTATTTGGTTCTCAACTCTCTTTTTATTTATAATAAGATTTGGCAAAGAGAGTCTATTACTCTAAAGTACTGCATTTATATCTTTTTGAGAATCGTTATTTTTTGTATTCATAATTATATCGCTGGGTCTTGAAATACGCTTCTTACTTCATTCGCTTGCGTACCTTTTTCTTAAAGGCCGGCAACACACACGTAAGCCTCACGGAATTTCGAGTTTCGATAGGCGGAGGTTAGTTCTTAAGTCATTTGCATGCTCGTTAGCTTCATATAAAAAAAACATGTTATCATTATTTATTAATTCGTATGAATATAGAGAGACATTAATAATAATAATTATTATTATCTTATAGTTATTAGTGGTATGAAAATATTAGCTTGCTTTTGTGTGGATAATTTCTTGTTTTATATGCAACCTCTAAAATCATTAAATTAACAAGACTGTATTCAACACACGATCCTATGAGGACGGCAATGAATGCTCATGGGACTACAAATACGCTAGTTTAGTGAAATTAACAATTTCCAATTGATATTCCTTTGCGATCTAGTTCGAACTCTCAGACGAAAAAAATCAATACAAAAAATTAAGTACTTAACTCATGACGAAAATAATATAAATAATAAAAAAAATAATTTTTACATTTATTCATGCGAGTGTAATTACTAATACCTAATTTAATAACGCTGAACGTATATAGATAAAGTTTGAAAACTACTTTGGTCCTTGTACAAATTGGAGATATTCAAGTAAAAATCTTATCTGTAGGTATATAAAAATTGGAAACCTAAATACAATTATCACCCACTGGCCATCTGTTCTGTATTTATTAGTTATTAGTCGAAATAAAAAAACTCCAGTCACCAACATCGATAGGATCATTAGGTGGTTAAAAATAAAAGTGTTTGAAAAGTTACCCAAATTGGTCCCTTAGTTTCTCGTTATTTATGACACTAAGAGATAAAAACCCGGGTCCTAATCGCAGGCTAAATGTCAAATAGGTTTCTTGGAGTGGTCGTGACATGGTGACGATGACCCCGGCCTACCTGCCCGGGTTGCCTGTATGCAAATCATGTTATTTTTCGTGTCAATGTACCTGATATTCAACAGAAATATATTAGATCAAATTTATTTGATCTCGTATCAAAACTTGTGTTCTACAAGTTTTATTTATTAGACCGGGAACTTGTTTTTGTTTTCAAATGTTTATATTTTATAGGTTATAGAACTCTAGTGAAAAAAAAACCTATGCTAATGAGATGTGAGATTTATTTAATTCAAACTTTTTTTTTAAATCCTTAACTTGAGATGTTTTTGATTAATTTTTGAAATAAAAACTCAATCAAATCTCTTTACTACATTAATGCACTGTTGCTATTACCGAAGTTATATTGCTGGCTTCATTCTGAATCATTTAATTTAATCGTTATTTCTACATAATAATTGTATTACGATTTATATCGTGTATTATATTTTAAAAGAGGAATTAATGTACCGAATTTAACAACAATACAATTAAGAAATAACCAGAATTAACCTTAAAGATCCCGTAATAAATTTGACAAAATAAATGAAAATGTTAATTTATTTTCACCGTTTGGTATTTGTTTCCACAAATCTCTCGGTCAATGCCTTTTTTGGGACATTGAAGATATGATTAACAAGCCTCAAGTGTTGATCTTGGTTTTTCTGTCAAGTTATGTAAATTACGCAAAGTTATAGAAGCATACGAAATCTATAGGTCATTGACTGGCACCACCCACGTTTTTAATTCTAGATGGAGTGTGTTTTGGCGTTAACAATAGCTCATACCATATAATTGGGTTTTTTTATCACGCGACACTTATAAGTCACCACTTTTTGCTCATTAATCGACTAACGGGTCTTTTAAACATCTGAATAAAAGGTCTTGGCATTATTGTCTGAGTGATCGGTACAATTTGACACTTTGTTATTGATTAAATTTTTAAAGGTGAAGCTTTGTTTATCAAAAATGCAGCATTAAGCTTGAAAACATACTTATCTGTTAAAAAAATAGGTACGAATGAAAACCCGTTTCCTAGACATTGTATAAATCGATAAATAACATCAGACAGCATAATTACAAAAATTTGTGGCACGCCGTCAGCTACTTTGCTATACAGGTAGCTTTCTTGTTCTAAATTAACACAAGTACTCAACTTAAACTTACTTGCGGAAAAGTTTGATAAAGCAGTAAATATATTTTTTTAAATTTGAAAATGATTTGAACACCTTTATTTTATAGTGTTTACTGCTGTGGGCAAATGCAGCAGCGTCGCCACAATTCAGAGATGAGAATGCGTTTGACAGGAAAGCTGTGGAAACTGTTCCAGAACATGAACCCATCGGGCCCCCTATCAGGTCTTCGGTAGAGAGTGTCCCGCTTCGGTAATCTATATTTATATGAGCCAGAAGTCAGCTTCGTTGTATTAATTACAAGTAACCGGAAACATGTCTATTGGTTTATCGACCTCATTTAATCGTTATCTGTATCTATATAGAGAATCTTAAAAACCTTCTGAAAACTTGTAAGAATATTATGATTAATTAAATATTTATATTGTTAATTGTTATTTTTATTAGAAATCTCCCGGACGATACTGTTGGCCGATTACCGCTCCGAGATGCTGTTGAAAAATTACCAATTCCAGTGTTGGACCAGGAATCGCTTGTCAAATTAATAGGAGTAAGTTTTTCGAAAAAGTATTTCCATTTTACTGGTAAAATTAAATAATATCTTCCGTTTTATCTTTGCAGAAGTCTCACATGTCCTTAAAAGATGTTGAAGATTTCAAGAAATATTATGGAGCTGCAAGTCATTTAAACAAGTGAGTGAATCTGAAATATTTCATAGCTACTGCTTACAATAAACAATTATAAAGTTTATTTTTAGGAATGATTCTGTCCTGTTTCCATGGCAACGAAGTTGCGCGCGTAATTTCTAATCAATGTATACAGCGCTTTATATAGGTCTACATTATATACTTATAATATAATTTACCTTGGTAACCTTTGTTTTTTAGTGCATCTCGTACAGATGAAAGGTTACATTTGGGCAACGCAAATCTTCAAGGTAGGTAACCAGAGATAATTTCTTAATTAAAACGTAACTTTTTTTTTTATTTGAAACGTAACTTAGTTCTTTATTAACATATTGTATTTCGTCTCATATGTTTATATAATGCGCTAGAAACTCCTTCGAATAAATTAATAAATAAGAGTAATTGTAGTAGCCATTAACATTTTAGTACAATTTTATATTTGCATCTATTCTCAAAGATAAAGATAAAAGTCTTACATTTATACTTGTATGCATTAATATTTATGGGTTTTTTGAAGTCTATATTGCATCTTTTTCTCAAGGCAAGTTATCCTTGTGCCTACCGGAATAAATATCCATTCGCAGGGCAGCGATCCCTGATTTTAAGCTAGTTATAAATTGTGTGTGTAATATGCTCATAAATGTACCTTTACAACTGCAAAAAATGTAAATAATTTCAGAAATGCAACAAACTGTAAGCGGCTCAAACCAACGACGTATGGTTGTTTGTTACTTGGAGTCTTGGGCGGCTTACAGGGCGCCGCCCTTAGCCTTCACAGCCGGGCTTGTGCCTAAATCGTGCACACATTTACACTACGCGTTTGCCGTGCTACACCCTCATACATACAGTGTTGTGTCGGCCAATGAGGACTATGATATTATTAAAGGTAATGTAATAATATAACGTGTGTGTCAGAAAGATCATACACTTAATAAGGGAAATGAAAACTGTTGGATTTCGTAACTATGATACAAAAAAATTTACCACCAAATAATTTCCATCAATTTTCTGTTAACTTTTGATGTCGATTTTAATAAGAATACTAATGCTTTTCAATAAAAATTTGAACTGCCCAAATTATTTTTGGTAGACGTTTTGGTACTCAGACGTAACAATTATTTATAACGTAACGTATGAAACTACAAAGTTAGTTACTAAACTACACAGTTATAAAAAAACACCAATTTTTGCAAGGCATATAAATTTATTTTCCCCGTAATTATGTAGAAATAGGTCATTATGTAGCTTCTTCTTTATTAACAAATTAAAAATAACACGTCATTTAAGAAATTTTAATAATTGGAACATTTTCTAATGTGTATCAATTTCGCTTTCAATTGTATGTGTATAAAATAATAAGTAATTACAATGCACATTACTAAGTGATCATGACCTACAATTTGTCAGGTCAAAGTGAAAGCGAAGGGTGAAATTCACGTCTATTATTACATTGAAATAAATACTTAGGTAGCAGGAGTCGAGGAAAGAGAAACTATTCGACAATGATCATTTCTTTCGGGTATTACCGTTATATCCTATTACAAAATCCGAGTCATGAAAAAAAGCATGCACTATTTAATTCTGGCCTACGCCGAGGAAGTGACTTCTATAAATAACAATATGATGTAAAATCAAGTGTTGTAACACCTTATAGTACCTATAGGTATTAGAACTATAACTATATTTTTTTACATCTACTTACAGGTGGATACAGAATAGCGACTGGCCTCAAGAAGCGTATCCCTGGTCTTCGGGTGTTGGTCAGCGTAGGAGGAGAAGGAACAGGAAGACTCTTCAGTGAAATGGTGCAAGCGCCATACCGCCGTAACTCATTTATTGACAGCGCAGTCAACTTTTTGCGAGAACACGATTTTGATGGTCTGGACCTTCATTGGGTATATTCAGGTAAGGTTTCAAAGATTGCTTTGATGATTAAAGCGACTTATTAGCTCATTGCTTAATTCAAGCAGAATAATCATGGTGTCAGCTCGTCTCCGGGGCTGAATGTAATATCTTGATTTTGTAAGATCAAGCATAAGTGTCGACAATGCACCATTAAATCTTATTTGTAGATTTTCTTATAGCTCTTTCGTTTAATTTAAATTATAACAATTAACTTATTATTATTTTTCAGGCGATAAAGATGATAAGGAGAAAGATCTATTGACAACGCTGTTGTATGAGCTGCGCGAGAAGTTTTCGTCTTACGGATTTTTATTGTCTACTGTTTTACCTCCATTTAGGTAATTGATGTAATACATTTTTTATAGTTTACAAAGATTGAACTGTTGAATATCTCGTAGCTTTAACTTTAAGTTACGTAGCCTCTCAATGGGTAATATTTATACATTTTCTTGGAACATGTGATCTTTTTATGATAATTTTTTTTAATTATTTCTTGCCGGCCATTACACACCGGTATATGAAGGATATTCATTACATATTTTTGTAACAGGTATCAAATAGAAGATGGCTACGACCTTAGTGCAGTAAGTGGTGCGACGGATTATACGATTCTGCAGGCGTGGGATATGACTCATGGTAAAAAAGACGAGCCTCCCACAAGGGCTGTGCAGCATAGCGCACTTCATAGAGACCCTGGAGCCACTGCAAGGGACCAGCGATATGATAACGTGGTAAGGAAGAAAACACTACAGATTTTATGGTGCGTAGTAATGGGCATATTTTATAGAAGAGGTTGCTTTTAAGCGATAGGGCCGTAACTCAGCCCTTATGACTGTATTTTGTTTTTATATTTAGTCTGTAATTTAATTTCTTAAATATTACTTCTTGTTACACTCTACTCTAACTTGTTATTTTTTAGTGTTATTCTCTCCATGTGGTTGTTGGAAGAGATGGCTAAAAAGCCATAAAGCCGCCGTTTGTCTACCTTTGTTTTTTATTCTTTGTATATTTTTTTTTTAATTTGTGTGAAATAAAGCATATTCTATTTTCTATTTACGATAATATATACTGCAGGAATTTATGGTGAAATACATTCTGCGTCATGGTATGGCAGCAGAGAAGCTGGTTTTGGGTATACCACTATTTGGACGCAGTTACACGTTGGCGGCTTCCACCTTACCCGCTCCTGGCGCAGCCGTTAGCGACTGGGGAGATGAGGGAGTCTACACTCAAACAAAGGGAATGCTGGCTTACTTCGAGGTAAATGTCCATCATTATCGCTTCAATTTTCTTTAATAAATTGGCATCTCTACATCTGTTTGCCTAACATTTGTTTACTTTTTTAAATCTGTCTTTCTGTTACTTGTTTATCACTTTATCACTGGCCACTACAAATTATGTCAAAATCAAATATTAAGCCTAATAGGCTGATATAATGAATAAAGGTTTTATAATAAGAAAAACTTTTTATCTCCACGTAATATATAGTTAGTAGTAAGCGGCCAACTAGTGGCGTGCAAAATTGATAAAGAAACATAAAAATAACTACAATGAACAGATCTCAAACTATAATTGTTTTAAAAAAGTATATATAATAACATGTAAATTAAACCAGTGATGTGACTTGTGAGTACTAAATTAATGCGATTGGACCCGCGGGGAACAGCTGATTATAAAAATATATATAGTAGATTTATAATAATTTTAATTAATAGAATAGACAATAGATCCTCTTAATATTGTCTTTTATTAACTATCCAATGGGATCCAATAATATCTAAATTAAAATCTCTTGGAAAACAATCCGGGAAAATGGAGGACACCGTGAGCCAGTTCTGTAAAAATCCTTCCGGTTTTAGTCGATACCAACTCCGGGGCAATAAATACAGATAACACACAACCTCTCTGCAGCTGTAACACTTATTTTGACAATTAACACCTTTTGTCTTCAGTCTACCGAGACCACGCACGCGAAACGTCGGAAAATTTTAAAATAATATAATTATATTTAAATTTTTACAAAAATACACAACTTAAATCCTTTAAAAAAAGTATTTTTCTTTAAATAAATCCTCTTGTTTCCTTTTTGTAGATATGTATGACAGAACGTGATGGCAAAGGCTCCAGTGGCGTCGATGAAGACGGAAACGCGTACGCCGTCTTTGACAACCAATGGATCAGCTTTGACACACCGAATACTATTAGGGAGAAGGTATTATTTGAAAATTTTTTATTGATAATATAAGTTACGATAGAGTATAGCTGTAGGTAACATAATAATAAAAAATGGGCAAAATTTTATAAAGATATTGTGTTAATTATCCAACAAGTAGCTGACCTCGACAATCTGGCGTGCGCTCCAAATTCGTTAACGTTATATATGTAACTAGCTGACCGCGCCGTACCGCCTTAGCGTAGCTTTGATGCACTATTTTATTTTGTATAGTTGACCTATCTTATTTCGTATTATAAGAGTGAAAGAGATAGAAATAAGCCACGACTCTCTCACTCTCTCTCATGACGTTAACATTCGTTTTGTTCCTTTACGTAGACTGTGGAACCCTAGTAAAAGTAGCCTAAGTGCCTCCTTATTACATCATCAGGTGCAAGGGTCTAAATCAACGCGGATAAAACCAAACCGAGACTTAGAAATATTTTGTATTGCATCGTATAAAAGCATAATCGAGTGTGAAAAATTGAAACTATTATTAATTCCTAGATGAATTTTATAACGGAAGCTGGCCTGGCGGGGGCAGCGGCTTGGGCTGTTGACATGGATGACTTCAGGGGACTCTGTGGCTCGCCTTTCCCATTGCTGAGCGCTATTTCTATCGCCCTTAATGGTAATATCAACAATAATTCATACAACACTCCAACATTGTTGAAGAAGATTCTTTTATTGTTTTGATTTTGTAAATGAATCTGCAAAATTCTATTTATTATTGTAATGTTTGTTTAATCTTGCGTTACAGGAGAAGCGACACTCACCGACCAATCATCTCTCAAAGTGGGGTCGTGTGAAGCGATCACCCCCTACTTGGCATCTGATGAGGAATCGTGCGCACACTTCCACTTCTGTACTGGCGGAATCAGCTACCGAATGATCTGCGAGGACGATAGGCTTTATGATCCTTCTACTGGTTTCTGTGGGTAAGTTCAAAGGCAGTAATGTCTCTTTTTATCAGCGTATATCACAAACGCAAAAGTAATTTTGATTTTTATGATTATAATTCGGAATATTCGAAGATATAAACAAAATACGGGACCTTAAAAATTATAAATATTGTAGACGAGAAGTCGTGTCTTCAAATGTCTCAGTACGATGACGACTTTAAATATATTGTTTTGTAATTTTTTATTTTAGTTTTATTTTCAATAAATAAATTGTTATAATTTCCGATACCTAGGCATCAAGACGTAGCAAAGTGCATCCCCGGACAAAGTTTGAGAATTAGTGTAGAAGACGCAGCGAGATTCTTGCCTACCGCTTACGAAAATGATTTCGAGGTAATTCTATATTCAATTTAGTTCGTTCACAATTTCTTTCTTTTATATAAATATTGTAATTCTCACTCTAACACAGCTGTTATTTCTTATTACATTTTTGCGATACAACTTGATTTTTTACCATTCTGTTACAGTGGAACGGCTCTCCGGAAAGAGCTAAACCCCTGCATAATGCATATACAGCTGTCGCAGACTTCAAAAAAAGTAAGTTCACTCAAATATTCCCCTAAATATTAACTTACACTTAAAACTTAAACACACTTTGAAACACTTTATTTAAGTTCAATTTCTGTTAGCAGTGTTTACCTACCTACTAACTTTCAACCTAGAGGTTGAACCTTCGAAACGATAGATTTTTTAAATTTAACTGCTCTAATGTTTAAAAATGGCTAAAATTTTTTATACTTAACCGTAAAGTTTGTATCAAGCACCTACTTGCCTATTAATAAAAGATTGACCAAGGAAAAGACACAGAAATTTGAGGCGAAGACGCAATTCAAAGCCCAGTGACTGACAGTTACGGAACAAATTGTGTGAACTGTAGTCTGAGTTACTATTTATTATTTTAGACAAAGAAAACGACAAGAAAATTCTATGCTACATGACCAGCTGGGCATTCTACAGACGTGGAGATGGGAAATTCTTACCCGAACACATTGATACGCGTCTTTGTACGCACGTGGTGTACGCGTACGCGTCTTTGAGTCCTGACGAACTGATTGCTAAGCAATTCGACCCCTGGGCTGATATAACAAATAGTGAGTATGACATGATTAGATGGTTTTTAAGTTTCAGTACGAGGTACTGTAGCCGAGAATATATTTTAAAATTTAATCACATGTTACTATAATAATATAAAAAAATATATTCATTTGCTCCAGAATACTTATATAAATTAATAGTTCCATAGCAAACTTCTTAAGATAGCCTCACGTTTCTTGTTTTTTGAAATTTAATAAACTAAATCTTATTTCAGATTTATATGAAAGAGTAACATCATTAGGCGATGTAAAAGTATTGCTTGGTCTTGGAGGATGGACAGATTCCTCTGGCGATAAATACTCTCGTCTAGTATCGTCTCCGGTGAATCGAGCAAGATTTACAGAGAAACTTATTCCTTTCCTGCGAATGCATAATTTCAAAGGTCTACATTTGGATTGGAACTACCCGGTGTGTTGGCAAAGTAACTGCAAAAAGGGTGCTTCGTCTGATAAAGCCAACTTTGCAAAGTTTGTGAAGGTAATTTTTCTTATTACATTACTGTACTCCTGTTGATACACTCCTATTGGTATCCGAACAGTTTGACTCAAATTTACTTTAAGATTTTAAATACTCTTGTATGAAATAGAAACATGTGGGTCTGACCGTCATTAACAAAATGTCGGCAAAAATAATAGTAATAATAAAAGCGTATTTGTCCAAAAGACCAGACTAGATTATTTTATAAGAAAATTAATGGAATATGGTTTCACAGAGCCTAGCGTATTAGTTTAATAACCATGACACGTAGGTAATAATTGTAGCCCCTTTTGAAAGCGACAATAATTGTTTCTTCTAGAAAGCATGGCTGGTCACATGCTACTTGGCCGAAAATTATTTAAAATAAATGGACGACAGTTGAAACATAAATATTATATGATTTAAGGAACTATCCAAAGCACTACATGGATCGGGAATGGAACTCGGTGTAGCTCTGTCTGGTTACAAGGAAGTGATCGAATCAGCCTATGACCTGCCTTCTATTTCACAAGCGGTGGATTTCATGAGTACAATGACGTATGACTATCATGGAGGATGGGAAAAGACCACTGCCCATCATACACCGTTAGTGCCTTTGAAGAAGGATGCTTTGGCTTTTTACTCTGTGGTAAGAATACTTTAAAAGCTGTAATAATTTTTAAATGTGCTAGTAAACGTTCGAGTTTCCTACTTTGATGAACAAGAGAACAATTTCTTTTACATGGTCTTAATTGCACTCTCACACTCTGGACGTGTAAGTGCGTTGCCGGCCTTTCAGATGACGATAAGATCTTTCCTTGAGGTCTCTAAGTTCTCTAAGTACAATTATGAAGAAACAAAACATTCATATTATTGCAATTTTTATACTTTTAGGCAAAAATATTGTGTGTGTGTTTTCAAGAAAAGGGATCTTTGAATGACAATGCAAAAAATTACGTCAGCTGAGCTGGCGTCACTATTTTTGAAAGTTAAATTTTCTACTTTATAACAGTCTCTCCCTCGTAATAAGAACTAAATCAGTCGAATAACACCTTTTAACCGAAGCATCTATCCTTATCATTATATCGTTAATACAATTTAGTGGAATGAGACATATTAATACTTGAATTTCTTCGATGACGTGATAAAACTTATTTATTTATTTCTCTAACAGGAATATGCCGTCAAGGCCTTGATAAGTGGAGGTGCAGACCCGAAGAAATTGCTTCTGGGCTTAGCTTTCTATGGTCAATCTTACCGTTTATCAGAAGGAGGGGGCTCCAAAGGTCCAGGTACTTCAGCAGCTGGACCTGGAGATTCTGGCGAATTCACCAAGCAACCGGGGATGCTGTCATATTACGAAATATGTTATAGAGGTACATTTCTCTAAACTCATTCCTTAAGTTATATTTTAATGAGAATTAAGTAATACTCAGTCGCTTTAGTTTAACAAGAAAAGTCCAAAATCATGAGGTTTCCTCTGCGTTTAGTATGTTTCACGAGTATGCATTTAATTTACAGTGAAGAACCTGAGATGGAAAACAGGTCGTCAAGAAAAGGCTGGGCCATATGCTTACTCCGATAATCAATGGGTTGGGTATGATGATCCCAAATCAATTACTGAAAAGGTAACTCGAATAATAGTCATTGTTAAGAATTGTTTCTTTATATTTATGGTCAGCTTACTGGCCTCATGAAGGTTACGATAAGAGTATTTAGACATTACATAGCCCCTCTATGCCTTATCTTAACTGATAATACATCGACCTAAGATCAACATACGTTGATGAAAACAATCCTCATAAAACATAAAAATGCCATATACAGTTCAAATTAGTCTTTATTTATAACATAAATATAATAAAATATTTTCATAGGTGGAATGGGCGTTACGCCAAGGTATGGGTGGGGTGACAGCCTGGGCAATAGACCTGGACGACTTCAACAATCGCTGTTGCAATGAACCCTGGCCATTACTGCGTGCTGCTGGGAGGGCTTTGGGCAGAGCTGTTCCTTCGCCTCCAACATCTCCTTGCGAGCGTCCACCCGAACCCATTACTCCAGCACCACCTACAACCACACCAGCGGAGTCTGATGGTATATTGATTTATTTTTACTTAACCACCTAAGTACCTTTAACCTTAATAGCTTTAAAAGATAATTTGATAGAAAAATCAGAAATAATAATAACTGAATTCGTACTACTATTCCTTTATAGTGTGAACATATAGTTTAATAAATATTTGTTATATAATGCTTTTGTATCAGGTTCTATAGCGAGTGGTGGCGGGGACCACAACCATAATCATGACAGCCACACCACTACCACTTGGCCCAGTTGGACACCTCCAACTACACAGAGTACCACACAGACCTGGTGGCCACCAGCTACTACCACACAGATGACAACTACAACTACTACAACCAATAGACCGACTACTACAACTCGTAGACCAACTACGACAAGCCGTAGACCGACTACAACCACAACGACTCAGAAACCATCAAATATAGATTCAGGTACCTTAGCAAAATTTGTTTGTTTTTTTTTGTTTTTTCTTCCGTATCCCGGGATAACAACTGTGCCCTCAACAATACGAGTCTGCTTTTTATAAATTCCTAACATATGATAACAAAAAAGAGGTCAATGAATTTTATCTCATTTATTTTTCTCTATCGATTATACGAGCTTATAAAATAGGTGATGAAGGATCAGCATGTGAAGCGGGTGAATACAAAGCTGCACCAGGTGACTGCGAAGCTTATCTTCAGTGCGCTGGGGGTCAGTGGCGGAAGAACCGCTGCGCACCTGGCTTGCATTGGTCTACTAAAGCCAATAGGTGTGATTGGCCAGCCTTCGCGCAGTGCACTTGTAAGTTCCAGGAACAATTTAACGTTGATTATTTTCAATCGTCAAAATGTATTACTGAATTTGAGCAATTTCCTGTATAATAACTAATTAATATGAGAAAATATTACAATATACATTGTATTTCTGAACGGAACAGCGCAACCGGCCAGCGAGCCAACTTCAACAACAACGTTAGCTCCGTCTACAACATCTCGACCGCCACCAACTACTACCAAACGAACCACCACGACGAGAATTACTACAACAACTACGACTACAGCGAAGACAACACTAGCAGGTAACATTGTTGGTGTTGAAAACATAGAAAACTTTACGTATTGAATGTTTTAGCACTAAACCTCTTTCCTGTATCTCTTTACTAAAAAAAAAAAAAATGGAAAGGAAATTTATTATTATTATACTGGCGTTAACTTAACGTTGGTTACGGGTTAACTTAAATGTCTTATTTGAAAGTACACTGTTGTCATATTAAGCTATAATCTTAGAGACCTTTCCTGTTAGTTTTACATTTATACACAGACGTGTTAATATTTTGTGTCATTCTTATTTAAAGATGAATACCCTGAGTCGTCCGAAGGCAAACCATGTAACGGTCAAGATTATAAGGGTTCAGAAGATGACTGCAACTCGTACTTGCATTGTGACGGGTCTGTTTGGAGGCGGCAACGGTGTGCACCTGGCCTTCACTGGAGCGCCGACAAGAAACACTGTGACTGGCCTAAATATGCCAAGTGTGAAAAGAATGGTGGTAAGAATTAAAAATATCAACAGAGACTTAAATTGTATGCCTTTTACAGAAATAAATTAACAGGCAGCACCGAAGACATTCTTCACATTCAGACCAAGGTATTAATTTTTTACACACTTGACACATATAGCCACAAAATAAAACTGTACCACTTGGTGTGCGGGTGCCCATTGTGCCAACGGCCATCGCCAACGCCGTCAAATTATAATAATTCTATTAATCAGACGTTTCTAGAAAATGTCTAACAAATATTTATTTTTATTTTCAGGTACACAAATATCAACCACGACAGCGAAAACAACGCGAGCTCCTACCGACAGACCAACAAGTAAGCAGTATACATAGATTACTAATGCAATTTATCAAAATAATCATTTCTCTATATATTAGAACATTCTCAGACTTGTCTTGTTTACGTTTCAAACAATGTCAGTCTGCTGCATCGAAACTTTAAATCACAATGAAACATTAGAATAACATCTTTTTTAATTTAAATAGTTCAGTTTAAATAGAATAAGGTGGCAATGTTTCCTTCGTAGATTCGAATTTTATACTATAATTGTTGCATATGTAATTCTTTACAGATCTATTTCTCGTATGTGTTGTATGTGTCATTTTGTGTACTTTGAAATATAATTTTGTTGTTGCCATTACAATTAACAATTATGTAATAAATTGTTCCCGTTTGTAGCACCAAACATAAACAAGCCGCGAGAAGATGGTCCCTGTGGCGGAAATGAAGTACATGCAGCAGCTTCCACTTGTGATTCATATTTGTTGTGTGTGGGTGGCAAATGGCGTCGTCAGCTATGTCCACCTGGTTTACATTGGGATAACCGCTCTAAGCGTTGCGATTGGGCCGAATTCGCTATGTGTGAAGGTAATTTCCCTATAATTATCAGAGAAACGTAATTTTTTGTGGATGTTTATACCACTTTAGCGGGTACAAAGAAAACTTTAGTGTTAGTAAATTTTAAGTACAATTCTAGCAGTAACATATTTGAACAATAACTACTTATTTTTTATATAATGAACGCATAAAAATTTATAATTTATTACCGATAGCAAGCAGAGTTACAGTGAAACCGCCATATCAAATGGTTGTCTCCACGCCAACGAGAAGACCGACAACAACAACCAGAAGACCAACAACAACGCGTCCATCTACTACAACAAGGCGTTCCTTCACACAAAATGAGCAATATCAAAAACCCAAGGTATATTTACGAACGAGAAGAAATTAACGAATTTTAATGGTTCAATCGTTCTTTTTGAACTGTTATTACTTGGCTTTGTTGGTATATCTTCTCGACTCCTATTGTTTATTTGTTAATTAAAAACTTTGCAAGAATTATTTTTTTGACATGACTGAATAAAAATCTGATATTACTCTTAATTTTTCATCCCTTTGCTAGAAATCATATGTTTGACAAAACGTTTACCGGGTCAGCTAGTGTAAATATATATGTATAAGAGGTATGTCATTTTTCTAACGTGTATAATCTTTATCAGCGTTGTCGTACCGGTACTTACCATCCCCACCCCCGCTGCGAGAAATTCTACGTGTGTGTGAATGGAGTACTGGTTGCTCAAAGCTGCGCTCCAGGTCTTGTATGGAGACACGAGCGCTCCCAATGCGACTTCCCAACACAATCATCGTGCACTGACAGGAGACAGGTCATTCCAGGCGTATCAGATACCAGTGCTAGTCTGCAGGTGGCAGACAAACCTGGTGAGTGAAAAATTTCATTAATCTCAATCATTGAATGTGGTAGAATCTCTACTCAATTTTTTTACTTATAAACATCAAGTTATGACAAAAATTCGCTTTTTCTATTAGACGCAGGCAATTTAATAATTGTGACGAAACGAGCCGTTTTTCTTTGTCACATGCAATGAAATGTTCTATTTCAGCTATCTGCGAAGATGGGCAATATACAGTCAACCCATCAGACTGTACACGGTATATGCATTGTCTGTTTGGAAAATACGAAGAATTTGCTTGCAGTCCGGGATTACATTGGAATCAGGTGAATATTTAAGAAACAAGATTTTATTTCTGACACCAAATAATTGTCCACTTGATCTTATGTATTTAATATTGCATTAACTTGTACAAGTGTTAAAGAATTTATTATTACAATGTAAGCAGAGTTTATCGAAACTTCATTTTAATATATCTTCGTTGTTCAGGATAAACAAATTTGTGACTGGCCTCAAAGTGCCAAATGCACGGTCCAAATAGTGACTACAACTACAGGCGCTCCAATCCTCGGTGAAGAGGACATTGAAGTGATCCCAGCTAAGCCCATTCAACCACCTTCTGTAGAAGTCATCGAAGAGTCTTCTCGTCCACCACTTCGCAACAGTAAGATCATCTCCAATTAAATCGTTACTTCACTATGAAATATATAATTGTTGTGTTCCAATATTCTTAATAAACCTTTGTTATAATTCATCTAGAACATATGGATTTCTCCATGTTCAGTTAAAAAGGCCTTCCATTCTTATAGTATTTTAGAAAATTCGTTCGTCACAAATCTGTTCATTTGACTTACATTGCACTAAGTAACACTGCTGACAAAATACGTTGTATTTTTAATTTTGATTAAAGTCATTCTATTATTATATTATTATATAAGTTATTATAATTCTATCTAAAGTAATTCAAAATTCTAAGTTTTTTTATGCTGTTAGTTTTTATTGATGACTTCACCGTAATTATTGCACATCTGATAATGTAGTTTTGTGTTAAGTGACAAGTGGATTTTAATGAATGGTATCCAAAAAACACACTTCACACAGGTCGGTACAAATTGGTCTGCTACTACACAAACTGGTCGTGGTACCGTCCCGGTTTGGGAAAATTTACGCCGGAAGATATCGACCCATCACTCTGCACTCACATTGTCTATGGCTTTGCTGTTCTAAGTGATGATGGGCTCATGGTGCCACATGACCCGTGGGCTGATAAGGAAAATCGTGAGTTTTACAACTTTCTTTCCGTTATTTATATTATTGGTATTTTATTACGTTTAGAATTGTCGTATAACAGGGATGTCGTATTCCCTTAGTGTATGGACCCACTATACCTATGTACCACACATCACAAAATATATAGATACATTTGAAGTTGATATCAGATGATATTTTTATTTAATTTACTTTTTACGCACTCAAATAACAGCATAATTGGAATTTATTTTTACTTTAAATTCTTCAGATTGTATTTTATGCCCTCTTTAATTATGTATTCACATTGGAATCGATGAATTACAAGCTAAGCGTATTTCAATATATTGTACTTAGGATTCTATGAACGCGTTGTGGCGTTTAAGAAATATGGTACAAAAGTATCAATAGCTATTGGTGGATGGAAAGACTCCGCTGGTGATAAATACTCCAAGCTAGTTAATAACCCTGCTGCAAGGAGACGCTTTGTGAAGAATACTATGGAATTTATTGAGAAGTATGGATTTGACGGACTTGATTTGGACTGGGAATATCCCAAGTGCTGGCAGGTAGTAAAATAATATTTCGTTAATACTTAAAATGAAATTACGAAATTATTTAAAAAGTGACTACCGAACATAAAATGCAGCAATAATTGGTTTTATTTTAATATAAGTTTCATTTTATGGCTTGGGAAGTCTCGATTCCTACAGACATTTCGATTTAAAAGTCTACGAAGCCATAGATGTAATAGAAGAGTGTACTATAGGGATAACATACAACTGTTAGTATAAGCGTTTTGTGTCAAATTACTTATACCAAAAAACCTCTTTAGGTGGACTGTTCTAAAGGCCCAGACTCGGACAAGGAGTCTTTCGGCGAATTAGTCCGAGAACTATCCGCCGTTCTAAAACCCAAGGGACTATTGTTATCTGCTGCGGTGTCGCCGAGCAAAATGGTGATAGACGCGGGCTATGACGTTCCCGTGTTAGCAAAACATCTAGATTGGATTGCTGTAATGGCGTATGACTACCACGGGCAATGGGATAAAAAGACAGGTCATGTCGCTCCACTTTACTACCACCCTGATGATGACAACACATATTTCAACGCAGTAAGTTACATAATTATTATTTTATCAGGAGACTATTCACATAAGGTCGGCTCAATGTGCTATAGCTGCAAACACCTCTTGTAAAGATAAAGATACATACGCTATATAAAGATATTTTATGTATATTAATGGCAGTAAGGCATTGTAACTAAAATCAAAATAAATGCAGGAATAGTTGTTTGTGTGCATCGCATCTACAGCAATATATTAAAATCATTTGTAGTGTGTGGAAAAAATACCACTATAACTCGAATACATTAAAGCAATCCCTATTATTAGAAACAACGTATAAATTCTATAAAATTTTCAGAACTACACGATGCACTACTGGATTGAGAAAGGCACGCCTGCTAACAAATTAGTTATGGGTATGCCTTTGTACGGCCAAACATTTACGACTATGTCCACAAACAGAGGAGCCGGTAGTTTGAACTCACCAGCACTTTCTGGAGGAGAGGCGGGAGAGTACACTAGAGCCAGTGGCTTCCTGGCTTATAATGAGGTTTGTCACTGTCACAAAGCAGCATATTTTGTATAGGAAAACAGAAATTTAATAAAAATATACTAATATATAATATTACATTACTCTAATAATTCAATAAACCCTTTTTTACAGATTTGCGACAGAATTAAGAATCGCAACTGGATAGTTGTGAAGGATCCATACCAACGCATGGGTCCTTACGCCTACAAGGGAGACCAATGGGTATCGTTTGACGATGTAGAAATAATTAGAAAGAAAGTTAATTTCATTAAATCGTTGGGTCTCGGCGGTGGTATGGTCTGGGCACTAGACCTCGATGACTTCCAGAATAGGTAATTATTACAATTAGAAGAGGAAGGGAACAATCTTGAGTCCTCTATCCAAAATAAATTGTCCCATTTCTAGTTGTTTACAGATACCATAAGAAGTTTGTTACTTTAACTGTGTATTATTACTTCCAGATGCAAGCAAGGCAAATATCCTTTAATGAATACCATAAAAAACACCTTCCTAAATCCCAAAATTGAGTCTGACACAGTTCTCCCTCAACCATTACCTGACCCTCAAAATAATATTGACGAAGATCTTGACGATATCGAAGTAATACCAAGCTATACTAGACCGACAACTCGGCCGACCAGTCGACCAACAAGTCCTGCAACCATTCGACCAACTACTCAAGTTACTGAGAGTACGGCTCCCGTGGTGAATATGGATGAAATGGAGCAACAGAAAATTGTATGCTACTACACAAATTGGGCTTGGTACAGGTAATAAATAAAGAGATGTAAGAAATTTCTGATTTCGATGTGTTCCGGACGATGATGTAATAAAACTGTTTAGTCCTGGTTGGATCTAACACAATTTTACTTAAGCTGGAGCGAGCACAAGCTGTTTTAAATGTGTATAATTTTAAGCCCTTTCATTACCTTACTACAGGGTAAAAATTTGTTAGGTTTTGTCAAAAGCACCATGTTAAAAGAACAATTCAAGTACAAATGTAATAAATAAAAGCAATAAAAATTCAGGTACTAAAATTAAATTATTATACTATTATCACAATTGCTACTACATTTTTACCGATGACGGGACATTGAGGCGATCGATCGAGAGATGATATGTAGATATATGTAGATTCCCTCGATGATAATTTATTGTAGGACCTACAGTCTATACGTAGATACAACATAACAAAAGTTCCTTTCCAGAAAAGCGCAAGCATTATAACTTTTCCAAAATAAGGATAGATATTTCCAATACTAAAAAGATTCAGTTACACAATGGTCATCATGCCAAACTACCGCTCAGAGAATTCCCGATACGGTCATAATTTGTGTGATAGGCATATCTGTTGGCTCGCCATGCCTATGAAATGTGTCTCCATATTATAGAAATATGCATGAACTTAAAATTGTTTCAGACCTGGGTCCGGCAAATTTGTTCCAAGTGACATAGACCCCTCACTATGCACTCACATCATCTACGCTTTTGCGGTTCTTGACAATTCTAAACTGGTTCTCAAACCTCACGATAATTGGCTGGATGTGGAAAATAGTAAGTTCCAAGTTTAGCCTGTTAGAGGATTTACTTAATCCTATAGCGAAAAAAAATATAGGTTTTACAAGAGAAGTTGTAAATAAATACTTTTAAAATTATATTGGATTACGAATCATTTGCACTTAAGGCAATAATGAGCAATAGCGTGTGTTATTGTGCGAAAGCATGCACCTTTGCACATGCATGTTTTATTTATGCATTTATTGATGCATCAAGATATTTTTCTTTTAGAAACTTTATATTAAATATATCGTTTTTGATTGGCGCGTTCAACCTAACTCTTCAGCTTTGTAATATTGGGAAAGAGTAAAATAATTCGATATTCCTAAATAACTGCAAATAATCAATAATAAAACATTTTACAGAGTTTTATGAAAAGGTGATCGCTTTGAAGAAGCAAGGTGTCCGTGTGCTACTTGGATTGGGTGGATGGAATGATTCCGCTGGAGACAAATACTCTCGACTCGTGAACAATCCTGGCGCAAGGAGAAAGTTCGTTGTCCACGTCCTGGACTTCCTCAACCAGTACGAGTTTGACGGTCTGGACCTCGACTGGGAATATCCCAAGTGTTGGCAAGTAAGTTTATACGGGAATTTTTCATTATTGTAAATTAAACTCTTCAATGTAACGAATCTTAATGAATAATTTAATAAAACTTTACAGTATTTGTAGTCGGAACGACACCGAGGTCTGAAGCGAGGTCACAGAGGACATCATCCTCTCGTAATCGTACAAGTCATAGGAAAATCTTCTAAAAATTTCCAAAATCTAATAAGATTTTACTATCCCATGGGAAATCTTATTTTAAGATAAAAACAATTAAGATTTTGCCCTAGAAAACAATGTACCACTTTGTATGATATCAGTCAAATCAGTGTAACAGTTTTGCATATTTTCCCTTACAAACAGACATACACCAAAATCTTAATGTTTCCCTGCTTAAATATGATAGTAACAAGTATTTTTACTTGCACACTTTTGCTCTTGCGATAGACCTCGTTCAACTGTTAGGTAGTTTATAGCCATTTGAGCATTGCTATAACAATGTTTTTCATATAACAGGTAGAGTGTGAAAAAGGACCTAGCTCTGATAAACAAGGATTCGCTGAATTGGTTAAGGAGTTACGGGTTGCCTTTGCACGAAAGGGACTATTGCTATCAGCTGCTGTCTCTGCAAGCAAACGTGTTATTGATTATGGTAAATAAACTATTTAAATACATCTCCGTTCACGACCATAAAGTAAAACATTATTAAATTCTCTTAAAAAAGTTATGACTTATTTTTGGTATAAATGTTAAATTTTATTTTTAAAAACGAGTGTTTAAAGAAGACAGTAAGATATAGAGAGAATAGGAAATAATATCTTTTCCCTACAACTATGCAAGCTTAAAAAATTATGATATATTTAGCATACGACGTCCCAACACTGGCAAAGAATTTGGATTGGATCTCTCTAATGACATACGATTACCACGGCCAATGGGACAAGAAGACCGGGCATGTCGCACCCATGTATGCGTCTGATGAAGACGAGGACAAAACATTCAATGTGGTATGTAGTCTGATAATTATTTAGTTCCTTTAGATGGGATTTAATCGGGTTTGATTTACGGAAATGAATAACCTTAATTTTCAGTTTTGTATACAATGCAAAAAGTGAATCAAATATATATAATATATGGGTCCTCGAACATAAATCTTTTGGATAATTTGGACTCGAATGAATTAATGTCAGTCCTATTGAAATCTGTTTTACGCCCATCGTAGAGTATATTTGACCCGCTACTCTCTTATGACGTATTGTACTTAGTGCAAACATACCTTTTTATTATATAAAATACACTTTATTATATAAAATATTGGTAGTTCAATTTTATCACTAAGAAAATAACTAAACCAACACTGAAAATTTCTTACTTTTGTCATTGTTTTCTAAAACTATATATGTAAAGGAACAGAACTCAATATATTATTATTTTTTAGAACTTCACAGTGAGCTACTGGATGAGCAAAGGTGCTCCGAAAAGCAAATTGATAATGGGTTTGCCATTCTATGGTCAAAGCTTCTCCTTGATGGAGAATGCTGGAAATACTTTAGGGGCACCATCATATGCTGGTGGGGAAGCTGGAGATGAAACTAGGGCAAGAGGTTTCCTGGCTTTCTATGAGGTAAATAAAGTCTAAATTAAAGTTTCTGAATTGTTCATTATTATATAAATAGTTATTAAAACAATTAAAATTTTAGAAAATGTAATAAGAACTTAGCTCATAAGCTAATTTTGATTAAATAGTTACTTTTGCTGTTACACACGACATCAGAAATAATTTTCCAATAAACGAAATTTAAAAGTGTGACGATATAGAATATCAAGGATCCTTATTCTGTAATAATCCAAATTTCAGATCTGTGAACGTATTCGAGTCCAAGGCTGGCGTGTCCGCCGGGATCCTGGAGGTCGAATGGGACCTTACGCCACATTGCACGACCAATGGGTGTCCTTTGACGACGATTTCATGATTCGCCACAAAGCTGAATTCGTTCGCGCCATGGACTTAGGAGGGGCCATGGTTTGGGCACTAGATTTGGATGATTTCACGGGAAAATATTGCGGATGTGGGAAATATCCATTGCTTACAACCATCAACCATGTATTGAAAGGACGCGACGCTCCTTCGTCTTGTAAATTGGAAGAAAGTGAGTAAATCTCTTTCTTTTTATTGCGTACTTACTGTCGGGCCTATCGTGTTCGATCAGACATTTCAGACTGTGTTTGCTCTCAATGAATCTGAAGATTAATGAAGATTTTCTTTTATTTTAGTTTATATTATATAGAATAAAAAAATACTGTTTTTATATGTGGTATGCACACAATATAACAAACATATAAATATACTTTAAATGTTTGCCACAGTTGAAATTCCACCCATCACCGAAGAGACGACAGCACTTCAACCTGTGGAAGCTACAACTGGTTCGTTAGCTGATACTGAAATAGATAGTGATGTTGAGGTAGTTTAAGAAATTGAAAAGATAATGAAATCTCATACAACTAAGATAAATTTAACTGAAAATTATAATTTCCTTTGAAGGTATCTTCAATCGAAGGATCTTCATGTACGAGTGGGTTCCGCGCAGATGCGGTAGATTGTACTAAGTACTACTTGTGTATTGGAGGTCGTTACATACAACTCGCTTGTCCACCACCACTTGTTTGGAACCAGGTAAAAATTGTTGAAATATTTCTACTATTTTTTGTCTTTGATTTTTTTCTATAGTTGTATACGTGTTTATGTGGATGGTCGTTTTTGTATTGTTGCTTAAATAAAATCATCAATATAAATTACAATTTTAGAAGATACCCAATTCAAAGTATGTTTGATTGATAATTAGATATTTTGTTCTTGACACACTAATGTGAAACAATTAATTTGATACTTGAAAATAGTCTATGTACAGTCTTATACAACCTCTAATCCTAAGTGAGTAATTCTTACTTCGTCTGCACTTAACTTGGAATTAAAATGCTTTTATCTACATTTCAGAACCATTGCGATTGGGCAGAAAAGTCAAATTGCAAGAACAAAGCAAACATTAAACTGAGTTCCGATCATGACGTGATAATGAATGAGAAGCCCGTCGTCGCGTGTTACTTCACCAATTGGGCATATTACAGGTATATTAAGATCACGCTATTATTCATATAACTAATGTTTTAATTGAGGCTTACTATATATATAGAATTAACCAATTTATTGTAACGTAATATCATAATTTTTAAAACCACCGCAAACGTGCATTTTATTTTAAATTCAAAAACGAAAAAGCGTTGACAAATTCATTAATCAATTCGGACATTAAAATCAAATACAAAAAATGGCCGTCAGTCAAGCTATCAATATTTTATAAATGTTTTGTTATTCTCGTGTCACAGTTTTCGTTCCCATACTCATCCGAAACGGCTTGACCGATTGTCATGAAACTTTGTGTGCATATTGGGGAGGTCTGAGAATCGGCCAACATCTATTTATCATCCCCCTAAATGTTAAGGATGGGCCACCCCTAATTTTTTAATTATTTTTTTGGACAAAATTTCTTATTTTTTATTTTTCTATGATACAACATACAAAAATACATACAACCCTAAATTTTTATCGCTCTACAATCAACCCTTATTTTTTATTTATTAGTTGAAAATTGAAATCACATGTATGGCAAAACAACGTTTGCCGGGTCAGCTAGTATTTTATAAATGTTTTGTTATTTAAATTTGAAAATGGAGCGTCCTCCAATTCTAAATTTAAAAAGAACGTTGATTTTTTTTTAAAAAGAATAGGATTGCCAGGGTTAGGTTAGTTATAATAGTAATATATTAGATACTACAGCAAGTTATTCTGTACAGGAAGGACAAAGGCAGCTTTGGACCTCAGCAAGTAGACCCATCGTTGTGCACACACCTTATTTACTCATGGGCTCACCTTGATAACAATTTTACTCTCTCAGCTGGCAATCCGGAGTTGGATATCGTCAATGGTGAGTTGAGAACTGACACATATATTATTAATATAAAATTTTAAGGAAAGTGTAGTTTAGTTCTAATGGAAATAAGTTATTCTTCATGAAACCGCATAGGAATAAGAATTAACGGCGCATTATTTCTTATATATTTTTAGATTTCTATGGAAAAATTACGGAATACAAACTAAGGGGCTCAAAAGTTATTTTGGGAGCGGGAGGAATTGAAAATTCAGAAGGGAACAATTGGAGTGAAATGGTGTCGAAAGCTGAAAACAGAAAAAGATTTGTCAAATCCGCTTTAAAATTCGTACAAAAGTGGAATTTTGATGGTTTACATCTCGCGTGGCAGTATCCTGTATGCAAACAAGTGAGTGATTACTATGATGTATTTCAGGACTTCTCAAATATCAGTGCCGTATAAAGATGTTGATGAGTTTTAAATTTATTTTTAGACTAATCGAACACATTAAAATCACAAAGAAAATTATTATGACATAAAAACAAACAATCAATAAGAAATCTAATCCATACAATCATGTTTGTCAATAGAATCAAACCAGAATAATTATTCTGGCCTTAACTTAATTACAGGTACCATGCGCAGAGAAAAAGGTTGAAGAAAAAGAGAACTACAGTCTTCTCTTGACTCTTCTCTTAAAGGCTTTCCGTCGTCATAACCTGGAAGTGTCAGCCATGGTTTCTCCGCACCCGCAAATTGCAGAGCTGGCTTACGACCCTGAAACTCTTTCAACCCTGGACTGGATTAGCATAGCAGCTAACGATTATTACAGCACGAAAGAGAAAACCGCTTATTTGCTGCCGCTCGAGAAGACTGACCTTAATGAAATGGATAACTTCGTAAGCATTAATAAACAACTAATTTTTACTCAAAGCAGTTAGGATACATTTTTAACAAATCTCCAAAGTCGTCAACATTATACTGATGCAAAATTTTATTTTTGTATGAAAGACAATGTCTGGTGAATCATACTATTCCTGATATTATAATAAACACCAGCCAATCGGCCAACCGGGTCGACAAATTAATTATTCTAATTCTATAACTTCAAAAGAAGTTCAAATTTCTGTGGGCAATGATTACCTAATGTTTTCTGACGTTTTGTAACACTTTTTACAGCAAACAATAATACAATACTGGAGAAGCGTAGTTCCG